>OU906962.1:8402500-9002500 GCA_918317495.1 Synanthedon vespiformis
ATTAGGGTACACGTGCCTATAGTTGACACTGCAACAACAGGGTAAAGCGATAAGTGTTGACACCCTATGAGGTTGTGTAAACTGGTTCTTTGACCTTTCGATGGAGCATAAACAATAGAATGCTCCCGGCTCTATAGAGACTGTCGTATAGAACTATAAATACACTTTTTTTATTTATTTAATTACTTCTCTCTCTATAACAATCTTTACATCATTATATATGTATAATAATAAATGCAATTGAGATGTCTGTTTGTAATGTTAAAATTACAGCATCTTACTTCTTACTCAGTATATATACGGTACTTAACACAAAAAAACACTTTAAATTTATATCTGATTGTCCGTCTTTCGACACGGCTTGACCAAATTTAATGGGGCTTTAACATGCTGATAGCTGGATATTAAAATAAATTAAAAATATTACATATAAACGGTGTATTGCACATTAAAAAAGCTGTGTATTTCCTGTCTTTTTTAGGTAATAATTAATAATGTAAATAAAAAACTTATTCTAAATTACACAACGGTTTTTATACGGTTTTCCCTAACGGAAAAGAACGAGAGAGAGAGTCATTAGTTAGGTATAATATTAAGGAATGCTATTATGTAGTAACTAAACTATTAGATACTTATCTACCATGTTTGTAAGGCCTAATACAGTAGGTATATGTAACTAACTGGAAAAGCTTTAACTCAGGAGACTGGCTATATTTTTACAAGTCGATAATGGATAAGATAAATAAAATGTGAGAGGACGTCGGGCCTTTCCTGTTCAATAAAAGACATCTAACGGTTCTCAGGCACCTGCATGAAGTCGCGCCAGGGACATTAATCTTCCTTTCTTGTCCAAGAAAAAACATCCCTCCCCGCCAAGTTTTAACTCGAGAATTTTCTACAGAGAAATTAATTGCCTCTGACTATTGCGATTTCGATGGCTTTTATACGGATATCTCGGTAACACTTTGATAAATAGATATTACTAATTTCTTATGGTCTCACTCGTGCTCAATATTTTTCAGGGTGACTAAAATTGATTATCGTTAAGGATGGCAGGTTGGCCGATGGTCCACTTGATGGTAAGTGGCTACCATCGCCAATAACACAAGCAACACCATAGCTGCTGCAAGTGCACTGCCGAACATAGAAGGATTAAGGATAAGGATAAAGAAGTTATGGGGTCGTGGACTTTGGCATCCCTTTCTCACTCACTCACCGAAACACGTCCAGCACATGTGCTGTTATTTCACAGTGGTATTCTGTACGCTAGAGGCCTGCCCAAATGACTGGGAAACACAGTGTGTTTAGGAGGAGTTAGCTAATTTAATTTTATACTATGTAAAGAAGATAATATGCTATTGTATTTCTTACTGTGAACTAATGTATATCTTCACATATTCCACACAGCACACACCATTTTAGTTCCACATAGTATAAAACAAAGTCGCTTTCCGTCTGTCTGTCCCTATGTATGCTTAGATCTTTAAAACTACGCAACGGATTTCGATGCGGTTTTTTTAATAGATAGAGTGATTCAAGAGGAAGGTTTAAGTATATAATAGTTACGCGGGCGAAGTCGCGGGCACCAGCTATATACTAAAAATAAAGATACACCGCCTGAAAATTTTATAACAGCAAAGATGTCAGGAGTTATATTGCTTTACATATTTAGTGAGGCGCTACACATGCCTTACTTTTAACGCGAGCGAAGTCGCGGGCACCAGCTAGTACTACATAAATTACTTTTTTGTAAATACATAGACAAAATTATTATAAATGCAAACATCCATGACTCAGGTACAAAGGTAAAATGTTAACACATAGACATTTGCCCATAGCGGGATTCGAACCCGCGACTGTTTGGTAACTAGCCACTAGACCAAACGAGTCGTCATTTTTTTTATCTTATGTATATTTAAGTATCTCTTTGTAATAGGTTGATAAGTGTTGGTTCGTATTATCAGCGTACATAACATGATGAATCGTTCGAAATTATTCTGACAACTCGCTCAGGTATATATCAAGATATAATACCCATATTAATTGCCGTAATATAGTGGTTATTAATCCTGGAAATGCTAACTGTAAATGCGCGGATGATAGGTCGATACCGAGAGAAGATGCAGCTTATTTGATAGAATTAATAGATACCATTCTATATGTAAAAAATTATAACAGAACACGAAACTAGGTGTAATAGTAATAAGCAGCCATTGCTATTAAAAATCCCTTTAGGTATTTTCTCTCTCTCTCTCTCTCTCTCTCTTTCTCTATGTGCCTCTTCAGTCAACTTCAACTTAATTTGAATCAAATCGTTTATTTCTCAAAAATAAGATCACTTTTTTGAAGTCAAAAATAAAAAAATACTTAGCGTTTCGGAAACAAAAAGGCTTTTTGGAAGATAGGCGAAAGAAAGTCTCCAGAAATCGCTCTTTTAATGCATTTTTATTTGATAAGTAATCTTTATTTGTGTAATATAATTTACAAATTTTCGTTTCACAAATTTTTTAAACTATTTAATTGTAATTTACGTATTTCTTCAGGGATTTTGTTATAGAAACATATATTTACATTGTCCTCTAAATGAGATTTTTCATTAGCCTTGTATGGATCAGAGCAAGGATTTATTGCTTTTTTTTTTATTCCTATTTTATAAAATTTTATAAAAAAAAATATTTGCCATAATATCTTTCAAATTCAAAATAATTAGACTCCATGTCAGAGATAGCTTCAATGTCATAAAGCATATTATTACATTTTGCACAAATATTTCGTGCACCAGGCAGAGTCATACAAATTCGTATTTGCGGCTCCAAATATTACAAATGTTTAACTTGAATCTTACAGCTCAGGAATTAGAGTTGAATGTCGCGAAACATTTGGTTTCCTTGTGTCTTAATTTGTTGTGTAAATATATAACCGCATCAAAGGAGGTTCAAGTTAACATACATGTTTATAATTTGAAGAGAATTTCATATGTGCGAATAGTTTCGAGCCTTAAATACCTACAACGGGTTTCTTAATACTTATTGTCTACTTATATTCATATTTATTATTATGAATTTTATGACCTTAATTTTTAGTTAATTTTGACTCATTTTATGACTGATTTACGCTAAAAAAATACTCCAGTTCTAAGTTCAAAATACTTGACAAAGTATTTACTTAAGTAGCTGCAGTAACCACCATCTTATTGGAGACCACTGTTAAAATCGCAGCACTTGTGCTGTTAGCGAGTTACGGATGCCAAAGCCCATTTCTCTATCCCTAATCAATAATCCTGCTATGGTCGAATTATTATGTGCGCTCTTTTTAATTCACTCAAAGTTAAGTTATAGCTATAAAGTAACCGTTATTATGCTTATCACAAACCGCGGCGACCCTAAATCTTGGAATGTTGGAGTGAAACGCACCGTAATTATTTTAAAAAGAAAAATAAAAGCCATTAAACAAATCGAACACGTAGTAAACATTAAAATTTACATAACGCCCCTGAAAACGGAGCGCCTTACGACGCGAAGCCTCTCGCCCGAACACCCGTCGCGTCGCGCCGTGCATACACCACTTTATTTCATTTTTTTTATTTATTACTTAACATTTCTTTTTCCGATGAATAACTCGTAGCCTTATTGCATTGTTATGAAATATTCAAGCGTTTTACACTACAACGCCAGACTCGTGGCTTGTGATGTCATTAAAGAACCCCATGAGCTTTTTACCGCGTTCGTGATTAACTTTTGGTATTTATTGGTATTAAAAAAAAATAGTCATTTAGTTATTTAAACGTTTATATGTAAACACTAGCTGTTGCCCACGACTTCGTGCATCACGCCGCGCATTACTCTTTACGTAATTTTTGCTTGTTTGGCGCCGACTCAAAATTACTTAGGTAAAATGATAATAAGATTATTTTATGCTTTTCAGTATATTCGGCGATTTTATTTTTTATTAAAAAGTTTTATTTTATATTTTTTTGTGGCTATAATCTAATATTTACTACATGCTTAATTTTTATTTTTCCCACCCACATTTTCCTACCCTTAGGGTAGGATTTTTTTTCCAAATTTATACAAGACCAACTTCGAGGTATACCCTATGCATTAAAAAAAGAATTATCAAAATCGGACTACTCTATAAAAAGTTATGCATGATCATACATAAAAATATATATACGCGTCGAATTGAGTACCTCCTCCGTTTTTGTGTTTTCGTTTTCGTCGGTCGAAAAGTAGCCTTACACGTGTCCTGTACCTCTAAGTGTTTATCTACTAAGTTTCATGAAAATCAGTTAATTCGTTTAAGAGTTATGGACGAACATACATACATACATACAGAAAAAAATTTTAAAATGGTCAATTTAGTTTCAGTATCATGTATAGAGCCTATATACACGATATTTCTGAAAACAAAGAAAATTACTCCATGACCAACCCCTACAGATTTATTATTAGTATTTATTTTACCTTTGTACCTGAGTCATGGATGTTTTGTAATTTATAATATGTATGTATTTATTTTATTATATCTATACTATATAGTCTGGTATCCATAATACGAGCATTATTTGAAACTAGATGGAGCTGTGTGGAATGTTTATTTATTCGTGTAGCAGGCTATATGTGATGCAACAATGATTCTAAGCCTGTTCTAAGTGAAGCATATTTCACCGACTGTACCTCTAATAATAAATGATAAAGCATGCAGTTTTATAACGCACTTTAACAAATGGCCTGCAACACGTTTCATACAACTGCAATATTAAGTTTTCACAAAATATGTTTATATGTAATCACATATTGTAAAAATAATAATGTTGCTATTATAAATACTCAAAAAGATACGAACCTGTATCTTTGGTGAATATTAAAGGTATTTTTTATTTTATTTTTCTAAATTGAAAAGTTAAAAACTGCAAATTTTCCTAAAAAAAAGTCGTTTTGACAAATTTACAAATTATTGAAAGGTGAGACCGAATTAAATAACATTTTATCCACACATATAAAATATAAAATATAACAATTTTCTGACATCTTTTGTTATATAGTTGTCAACACAACTGAAACCATTATTTTTCTATATTCTCCACGTAATAATCATGGCCTAAATAATTGATAAAAAATTGATATAAAAAATAAAGGCATTATAACCGTTTCAAAAGAAATCCATGTGTAACAATAATAATTTGTATATTTCATATTTCAACTAAACATGTGGTCTGATATTAGTGTAAGTGGCATTTATGTTTTGATGAGTTTGTACCTGCACATTTTAGTGAAGTGCTAAAATAATACTCATACTCATTGGAGTAAGTACTTATTGAGTATAAATAATATTAATATCTAAATACATGAACTTTGTTATATCAATGCAATCATCATATCACCTTAACCAATTTCCTTAGTATCCACATTTATAAGATAGTTTTTGTGGGTGCTTAATAATACTAGCCAGTTGTAATCACGGAAACTGTCACAGTTTGACTAAGGTAGTTGCAAACTGTGACAGTTTCCATGTTTGAATATTTTGATTTATTTCCGACCTTATTAGGGTGTAGTGTATTGTGCTTTGGAATCCCTTAATCCTTTACCAATAACAGAGAACATTATTCCTGTAAGTGGGTGGTTACTACCACCAAACGAGCTTTCCGATTCATCACTGTGGTACGTCATATTTATGTGGTACTTTGCTACTACCAACCATTATAAATGGAGCCTATTAATAATAAATTATACCTACTTGGGGGTACTGTCACCTATAAATACGAGCAAAAACAGAGAGATTCAAATGCGCTGCCAATTCTAAAGACTTTGGAATTCTTAATACTCGCGTACAATGGCAATCAGAGGCCCAGCCCAATTAACTTCATAATTCAAAACACACTGTGCTCTGCCAGTGACTTAAGTAGTGACTTAAGTAATAAGTACTAAATAGTTAATACCATACTATGTTGGCTCAGAACAAAAATAAGTACTGCGACAATTCGTGCCACCAGTATGTGTATTCGAGGAACGCGCCACCATTTCAAGCCTGCAGCGAAACGGCTTGGATTTGACAACGGAGTCGCTATTCCCCACAACTACTATTTTTTTTTACCCTTATTCATTTATTTATACTGTACTGTTATACCTTTCTTTTTTATTCACTTTAGATATGTGTGTGTAAAAAAAAGTACAACCAAATAAAATTAATAATATCAAAGGAACTAAATACTTAACCAGCTTATGTTAAATTGCTTAAAGACGATGGCAGCCTTATATAAAAAAGAGTACCGCTTCTTCAAAATCTTAAACAAATTAATAGAAAAGTAAATAAACATTTTTAAAAAATATATTAAATACCTCGATATTGAGGAATAATGAGTCAAATGGCACCTCACTAGAATGCTTGTGACATGTAGGCGTGGGGTCGCGTGTGGTCAACGGTCACATGCCGCACGCCCTCAACCAATTTATCTTCTACTACTATTATATAGTTTCTAGTATTGCTGCTGACTGAAACAGGTAATGGGCAGCTAAAAAATGTTCATTTATGGTTCTATTTTCTGTTCTAATTTTGGTTTATTCCGGTTAGATCGAAAATAATACAGTATTAGTACAATGGATGATAGAAGATATAATATGTCATATTCCAACGCTATATTAAAAAGTATTTATATGGAAATCTGTTTCACTTCGATACTAAATATCAAGTTAGTAACTGCAATGAATTCCAAACGAAAATTCTATTAAACCATATATTAACCTCAGCTATTTCATTTAATATTTCTTGAGACTGACTACATAAATCGAGGGGTTGCGATATTAAATATTCGTTAAGTGAACCCTAAATTCATAATTTCAAGATAATATAAGAACGAAAGACAATAATTCATGTACCATTTAAAAGCATACGTCTGGCAGATATTTCCACAAAATGTAAAAAGAAATTTTACAATCGAATTCATGCATTTATCTCATTGGTTTGGGTGTTAAGGTGTGAACCTTCTTACGCAAGGCCAGGGTTCTATTTATAGCAAGTATAACTATAGAAACATACTTATAATTATTTGCATGCTAAACTAGAGAGATTTAAATGCACTGCTGTCTCTGACGAGACAATTTTTGGCTTCCTAATCACATACTAGGCATAACATAAAAGCACCAAGTGCCGTAATCTTATTAAATGAATGGTTACTGCTTCCAGTCTATTAACGGGAACCCCTGCCAATGCACATTATCACATTATCACTGTCGTTTCTTAAATATTTAAGAATTTATATTTAAGAAGCCGCCGACATTGTACTTAAGGTGACACAAGTCGGCGGCTCGAACTCATCGGTGCGTGTAGCTAAAATTCATTCTGTCTCACACAGCACAATGCGCGGGAAGAGCAGTCGAGTGAGATGCACAATGATTCATTTTTTTTAAGGGTGTACTTGGAAAAGTGCATCCTTATAGGATTACAATCTAGTCTAAGACTAATGAGTAATTTTAATATAACCTAAATTACTAACTGTAATATTTACTAAGAATAATGTCTATTAACACGATTCTTATTGTTTCTATTAAGGGGAGAACTTTGTTGTTGTGTTCTTTACAAGTAGCACTAACTTCACTACATATCACTAGCTTGTCACTGCAATAATTCAAAAGACACTTTGTTATTGTGATCTTTGTGAATATCACTGTTTTAACACTACACTAATTCAAAAGGTTTTGTCCTTTTCAAACGTCTAACTATATTTGTGATATCGAGAAGCTGAATAGCTTCGAAATTCACATGATGATGAAGTCTTTTTTGGTGAGCCTCTGCATATGAAGGTCTTGGTAGACCCCTATGAAGGTCGTCGTTGCGGATATACCAGGGTGCATTTACAATGCATCTTAGTACTTTATTCTGTAATAGTTGGATCATCAGAATGTTGCTATGTTTGGTACAGCCCCATAGCTGTATCCCATAAGTCCATACTGGCACGAGAACTTGTTTATACAACAATATTTTATTATGTACTGACAACGAAGAATACTTTCCTAATAGCCAGTACAATGATTCATACCAAAAAAAAATATAAACAGACCCTTGAGCATATACTCTTTTTGACAAAACTACTGCACATATCTATTTCGTGTAAAGTTATTTGAACTCTTGAATAACTAGTCAATGTTTGTATGCAAAGTATTTTGGAGTTTTTGTACACTAGAGTTACCTATTCACCTTCAAAGTTGCATTAAAACTGGATTTTTCAATCATATCTTATAAATTATTACTTCTTTTTTTCAACTGAAAAGGAACCTAGTTAACGAGAAAATAAATTCGGTATCAGCTTACTTTTCTAAATTAAACATAAAACAGCGGAGTAATAATCATTCTACGTTTGTATGAAAGAAAGCTGACTTGTATCACCTTAAGAAATAGTACTGGCTAAAATAATACTATTCCATCAAGTAAGTAATTGTTTAAATTCGTTAGATAGATATTGTAAATTTATTAAAAGAAATTGTGGATGCTTGTATAGCAATAAAACATCCTATCATCATATCTCTCACACTACAGGTAAATTGATTGATACGGAGTGGGGGCAAACAAGGGGTAAGTGCGCTCACCCCACGTACTCGGGTGTGTGTTCGGAATGTATAATATACGCTTATGTATTATAAATGTCGTGAAAAAACATAGGTGCCAGTGCCCGAGATAAGTGGATCAGAGGGGTTTTCAACGCACTTTCTTTCTCCTATTTTTGGTGTTCGGTGAAAACATTTTTTTTTAAAGTAACAAAAAACTTAGATAGAAATTACACTATAGATAATATAATGTTAGGCCTGTACAATCAATGGTATAACTTGAAACTTTAACGTGTTTTTCATTACTATTTGAATTAATACAACGACGTAATAATTTTTTTTATTTTTTTTATTCTTTTTTATTTAAATATTAAAATAAAGTAATGCACTTTTCAAAGTTAGCTCTGGTCGGGACCTGGTAAGTAATTGCAGTACACTGCCACTACTTGCCATTTCACAGTAATTTCATGTTGCTTCGAAAGATCCTCTAGCGTCAGTACCTAAACAAGTACCCACTTACAGAAGTCACACAAAAACAGTATTTGTGTGCTGTTGCTGGTGTGGCGACCTCCTTTTAATGACCTATTTGGAATTGTCATTTTTTTTAAATGAAGAAGCACGGAAACCAGAGACAGTCGGCCTTCAACACTGCTACAGAAAGCACGCGCTTTGTTGCCACTCGTCATCACCACAAACGCCCATCGTGCGTCTTCGACACAACATGTAAAAACGCCAATATGTGCGTTTGTTCAATTGTAAGTATGTGTAATATATGTCATTATAAATATGTAAATAATAATGTGGAATTCATCATTTCTTACCACACTGGAATTAGGAAGGCATATTTATATATATTTTTCTAAATAACCCAACAAATATTACTACAGTTTACACATATGGAAAGAACGATAATCTTTTATCATTTGCAGAAAAAAATGCATCTGTATGAAACGCCGGGTCGCTAATAAAGAATATAAAAAGGCCAAGAAATACGGTGCGTTGTGTTTTTTTATATTGTTTGTAAAAAAATAATATTAAAAGATAAAAAACACTAACTAATAGAAGTAAATGTAATGTAATAAATATTTATTCGAACAGAAATATTATTGAAAAACGAAACATGAGTAAACCGCAGCATTATCGAGTATTTGTTAACAGTAAATCAAAATGAAAACCCACCTGGCCAATGACAAACATTTTCGAACTAAACAAGTGCCATTAATCCAGAAACCATTTTGAAGGGAAACAGCGAGTTATGGACTGTACGAAGGCCGATAAAATGGCGCTTTCTTTTTAAACACTTGTATAGGTGAATTATTATTCCTTCCATTAAATCATCGTGCGATATCGAAGGACAACGTTTTTAGGCACTTATTCACCATGACGTATTGACTAATACGATAAAACAATCTATACGCAACAGTACCTAAGAGACTCGAGACGCGCGAACGAAGTGCAGCAGGGGAAGAGCGACTGAGTCTACCAATAACGTGTCGGCACACCGACGCGTACCCGCCCCTCACTTTCCTCTGCCCCCTCAAAGACCTAAAAATAGAGTTCTGCGCACATTTGCCGAGAAGTCTTTATTCACTGCACGACCTATAAGGTGTGTGATTACATTAAAAATATGTTTTTTTTATGTAAAAGTCTGCAGACAGGCCATGAGGGCCAATTAACACAAGTAACGCCATGAGAAACGATAATCCACTATTTATACTGAGAGGACATAATATAAAAACCCACTCCTTAAGTAGCAGATAAGTGAATGGACTCCGGAATTAACACAGCTAAAAATAACTTTTTTAGACATTGATTAATAAAAAAAATACTTAATAAAATAAATTTAGACATTGTTTTATCTTAACTGGCTTAGTGAATACCTGTTGTCACGTTTAACCAATTTCATAATTAATTGATTGAAGCTGACACAATGATCTGAAAGGCTAAAAACTTGAAAATGTAGCTAGAAAAACTTATCCCTTGTCCTATTCTAGGGTCAACCTATATGTGACACTTTATAGTACGAGTAGGTGCCTTCATGTCGCATTTTAAATAAGAAATCCTATTTTCGATGTAGATTATACATAAAACCAGTATAGAACAAACGGGGCATTTTAGCGACCCGGTTATCTTAGGTAGAATTTCTACTTCAATAAGAGCTACACGAAGCTAGAAAACTATTAATAGAAAGTTTCTAAGGACAACGCTAAAGTAGCCCGTTTGAAAAGAGGAAGAGACGGAACGCACACCCATTTTATATAGATCTCTTTGACCTCGAGCACTTATATATTTGTTAACTAGCTGGTGTTCGCGACTTCGTCTACGTAGAAAAGTATAAAACGCCATCTTCCGTATTTTGGATAGATGGCGCTATCTCTCGGGCCAAAGTATTTACTTTTATTTTAGATTTCCCGTAGGAATGAAGCATTTTCCCGCGGTAAAAAGTATCCTATGTTCATCACAGATAATGTCGGCTTCTAATGGTAAAAGAATTTTTCAAATCGGTCCAGTAGTTTCGGAGCCTATTCTATACAAACAAACAAATCTTTCCTCTTTATAATATTAGTATAGATTCGTAAGTCTATCTATCTATAAATATAAAAGAGCTAAATAAAATTGAATATTGAATTTCAAATAGTATTTTTCATGAGTCCAATAGATTGATTCCCGGGATTGATTCCCGGTAGAGTCAACTTTGAAAATGAACTTTTCAAAAAAGTTAGCGGGCGTTTGTCTGTTTAGGCGGACAGCGACTTTATTTTATAACTAGCCGTTGCATGCGACTTCGCCCGCGCAACTTAATAAAATATAGCCCATGTTACTCGCTGATAAAGTAACTTTCAATAGGTGAAAGAATTTTCAAAATCAGTCCACTAGTTTTTGAGTTTATACATTACAAAAATGCAAATCTCCTCTCTTTATAATATTAGTATAGATATGTAAAGAGACATGTAGATAACATATGTAAAATAGATATAGATAGATACGCATAAAATTAAATGTTAAAAAGTTAGATTTAGATTGATTAACCAATCTCAACCGAGCCCCAACCGTAATGTTGTTCATTGTAACCGCTTTAATCCGAAAAGTTAAACATTAAACATTTGAGGGCGTACAATTCATGAAGAGTACAAACGGAATGTCAGTAAGACGCTTTCACAGGCTTAATCCAAGATTACCAGTCGCTTCCCGTAAGCCACAGTTCCAACAGTAAATGGGTTATGAATTGCACAAACAACGGAGGCCAACAAACTTCAATAAATGGAGCTTTAAAGCGTGAACTCTTTTCAAATATGTTTTACAATAATTTAAATATTGTAAAACATTTATAAATGGTGTCCATTTTTGAGATAGATGTTTGCACCAATGGAATTTGAAGGCGGGGGAAGCCACGGCGCACAGCAAGTAAATTATAGTACACTAGCTGGTGCTCGCGAATTGGTCCGCGTAGAAAAGTATAAAACGCCATCTATCGTATTTTGGATAGATGGCGCTATCTCCCGGGCCAAGCCGCTAGTATTTACTTTTATTTTAGATTTCCCGTAGGAATGAAGCATTTTCCCGCGGTAAAAAGTATCCTATGTTCATCACGGATAATGTCGGCTTCTTATAGTAAAAGTTTTTTTCAAATCGGTCCAGTAGTTTCGGAGCCTATTCTATACAAACAAACATTTAAATCTTTCCTCTTTATAATATTAGTATAAGTAGATAATAATCGATATATGAGGTATTACCTGCGTTCAGTACGTTGAGATTGCAACGAGCGGCCAAGTTTTCTAATTTCCATCCAACATTGAGATTTTAAACTATGTAAGACGAACTTTTACAATAAGCCTTTTTATATGAGTATTGCGATTCTTTTAAATGCTCGGCTTCTTCTTTTGTATTGTGTTTCTGATGTTTGTTTTTATTAGTTGCGATAGCTGTTTTAATACATTTATCCTCCTTGTTCGCGATAAACTCAAAAACTACTGCACCGATTTTCATGCTGTTTTTACCAATGGATAGAGTGGTTCTCTAGGAAGGTTTTAGTATATAATTTATAAAGTTACACGGTCGAAGTCGCGGGCTATAACCGCGATCGACTAACCTTGACACCAGCTCTGATGCTTAGGTGTACAGGAAACACCACATATTCTGCAATTTTAGTGTGTTGCCGACCTTAGTACAGATAGAGAAACGGGATATTAATCATCTACGTCTCTATTTATTAGGAAGTATTTAAAGTGTATTTGGTGAAAATAAATATAAAGCCTTTTAAACCTAGCTACCTTCTTTTAAACCATGCATAATTTACGAAATTCGTCTTGTAAATAAAAATCAAATTTATATTGCCAATCTTATGAAGAGTATGCATTGTATAATATGCATGCATGAGACTGTGTTATAATATACATTTAACATAATAAGGACGTTCGACTACTACGACACAACACAAGAACACTTAAGTGCTTAGAAGTCTTAGAACGTGTGTCAACATGTTTGCTTACACTATATTGTTAGAAGTTGAGCGGCACTTCCAAGTTTCTTCATTATTATTAGGTTTTAAAAAAATATTTCAAACTTTGACACCTCTTGAAAGTTCTCAAGTTAATGTTGGAATTGAAATGAGATAGAATGCTTGCTTTGCTGACAATAGAAATGTCTAAGGTATTTGCTACTCAACAACATATTAGGTACCGTATATGATGGGCAAAATTGAAAGGAAACGGCGCCCTTTAAGGTGGAAGAAATCCTTTCTATGTAACCTCAAGGAACGAACAGGGATGTACAGTGTAAAACATTTATTCCATCTGGCCCAGAACAGTCACAAGTTTTCAGAGCTGATTGCGAACCTCTAGTAATGGAGAGGCAAAACAGTAATGGAGAGAGAGGTAAGGATGAATATGGACAAAACGATAGTCATATCAAATGACCATATCGTATCCATCCTAGCAGCAATTAAGTTCTGAATTTTTGAAGTTGTTGATTAACTACGTACAAACCGCCCTATTTAGTATACGAACTTTGAGAAAGAAGTCAATCCAGCTCAGGTGGGCAGCGTTCGGGTAACTCCTTAAGAAATATTGGATACTAGTGGGTGCCCGCGACTTCGTTCGCGTTGAAAAAGAAAATATATGCTAACTTGACCCGGGCAAACGTTATTTTGCAACTATAACTTACCTACCGAAAAAAAATTCTTGAAAGTCGGTCTTAGAGATCGGACCTCATACTACAACAAAATTCTGAACGCACCTATAAATATTTGACAACCAAGGGACAATTTTAAACAAAATACATGTTTCACAGCTATAGGAACATTTTGTGTAATGTCATCTTATATCGCTGTGACGCCTAACGCTGCCATGCGACAGTAGCGCCCAATTATTTATGTTTTTATATGATCCCTCGGGAATACTTAGTCCTTTTTGTCTGGATGAAAGGTACCCTATGTCCTTTCTGGTGTCCCAGACAACGTGTATGCAAAATTTCATGGTGATCGGTTCAGTAGTTTTTGCGTGAAAGCGAGACAGACAGAGTTTCTTTCGCATTTATAATATTAGTATGGATGTAGATATCTCATCTTCTTATCCAATATTTTTAGTACCTCAAAACAAACTTTATTTACCGGTGATAAGGTCGAAATTCCCGCTGTTACAGTAGTACAACCAAGAAGTTACCTATTAAATCGGTCCATTGGACCATTTAATTAATTGTCCATTGGATACATTTTGGAAAGTGTGTTTCTTTTCGTCATCGTTTCTGCCTTCTATAGTAAGAAAACCGTTTTCTGAAAAAAATCCTTAACTTTTTTGTCTTTAAATATTTATTATATACAGTCAAGTGTTCGCCCACTAGGTTCAAAGGTGAGAGAAAAATAACTGTTTAACTACATTTTCTTTCATTAATAACTAACAAACAAAAAGATACTTATAACATAAAAAACAAGTCGGTTCACAGACAAATGATAAAAAGGTTGTTGGGTCTCAACTTAGTGAACAGGTTTTTAATTACTAACATCTATTTATTTAAAAACATTTAAATTGTTTTCTTTTATTCATAAGGGTCTGAAGTTTTAGAAAACAACAAGGTTTTAACATTCATTTTTTTCTCATAAGTTCAGCCATTATTTTTAGCTGAAAACTATTTATATACAACGGCTGTGTATCCATTGGAATCGTTAATTTAATTGATTTTGATATTCTTATGAGCGGCATTCTGTCAAGCGTATTTGGTTCCGCCTTCTGTGTATAGTTGCGATCATTAATTTATACTCAAATTATTGCTGCCACCTCAAAAATAAATGAGATTACTTATTTATTTACTTGTAAATATTTTGATGAATTCAACTATAAAAAGATACATGCATATCAGACAGGGCCAACTTCGGAAAATCACTGGCAAGTAAGTAAGTGGAAGGGCACACTCTGTTCACGGGCAAATGCCCAAATGGCCCAAATGCCAATTACAAAAATACCAAAATGCCAAGTGCCCAAATGGCCCAAATGCCAAAATGCCAAAATGCCAAAATGCCAAAATGCCAAAATGCCAAAATGCCAAAATGCCAAAATGCCAAAATGCCAAAATGCCAAAATGCCAAAATGCCAAAATGCCAAAATGCCAAATGTCCAAAGTAACCACCGACAGTGAAATAATAGCATGTGTATTTGTGTTGCGGTGAGCGAGTAAGATTTTTAAACCTTAATACTACTATGGTGGACAACGCACCTGCAGCACCTGTCTGTGGTGTTGCTTATGTTATAGGAAAAGATAGCCACTGAAACGTCAACCTGTCTGAACCTGCTGTGTGCGTGTGTGTGTCAACCTGTCTGAAGTAAGTGTGTTTCGTATGAAAGCTATAAACAAAAATGGCACAAGGATATTTCCTTGGTGGAGAAATAAAATTTCGCCCACGAACTGATAGCTTGCCGATATTTATATGTAATTGATCGGCGCCGCGTTGCGGGAAGGAGACAAATTGAGCTGACCGTACCTCGACCCATGTCAAGCCGTGACTCGAATCATCTATGCTGCTGACGTTACCTTCCGACAAATTCTCTATGCCTTTTTGTAGTTTTTTTTTTCTCCGAACAAGCTATATTGTTTCCAGGCCTCGACAAAATAAATGTTATTTTGTCATCACATTATTGTAAAGCGAACCATTTTTAAAGGTAAAATAGTTCCACACTGAGCGACTAATGCTAGTGATATACTCAATATACTACATAGATTACTTTTTTTTGTAAATACATACATATTATAAATACAAAATTACTACATTTACAAAATAACACATAAACATTTGACCCTAGCGGGATTCGAACCCGCGACCGCGGTAAGCCACTAGACACGCGGCCTAGTAGGCCGATTAGTCGATGTTAAAACATTTTGCCAACTTTAAGTACAGTGACATCTTTATTTTCATAAATTCATGGCCACGTTAATAAACAACGTATAAGGCTGTCAACAAAGGACGTGGCGTGCAGGTAGAATATCCCAGTAAATACATTTGCAAACAATGTTGCTAGTGTATAATTGCTGTTCGGTGCCAGGACTAGAAATTCTGGCAAGGATAAATCACTTCACTTTACTCCGTAGACTCATGTGTGTATGCCGTTGTAAGCAAGTTATTGCGAAGGCGAAGTTTCTAGTGCAACAGCTTAGAAACTAGACTTCCTAATTTACCTTTCAGATAAATTACTGTTCGAAGAAAAAAATACGGTCATAATATATGAGTCTTCCGAACAAACTTAATTATAGCGTATGTAGATAGCTGGTGCCCGCGACTTCGCCCGCGTAACTAAAACCTTTCTCTTGAACACTCTATCTATTAAAAAAACATCAAAATCAGTTGCGTAGTTTTAAAGATCTAAGCATACATAAGGACAGACAGACTTTGTTTTATATTATGTACCTACTGATGAAGTACGGATATAGTATGGATTTTTCTCAGACGAAGCTCCTACGACGTTGCTTCTCTTATTATTATGTGACTATAGCCATTAAATAGATCGTCAGCCTGTCTATCGACATTAACATTAAAAAAGTGTAGATATATGCGAAATATAATTTTGATACCCATTGATAATAATCACATATCACGATTTATTAAAAGTGAGCGCAGAAATTAATCAATGTTCACAAAGAATATTGTTACAAATGATCGCCTCCTGATATGAGGTAGACGGCAGTAATGAGTAATAATGGTGCCGATCCATTGTTGGCCTAATCGGTATCATAAATTATAGTTCTCATTATACCTGCGTAGTGTATATCGTAGAATATTAAAAAGAAAAATGATTAGGACAACAATATTCATAGTCTTTATCCAAAATTTAAAAGAAAAGGAATGTCTCCAAAAAATATTACATTGTGGGATGATATTGAATGAAATAACACCATATTTTAGTATTGTACATTTATACATATAACGTTATATAACAATTTACATTATGTACAAAGGCGAGTGCATGTATTTACAAATTAAGACATTGGCGAGAAAGCGCGTGCTTTCTGTAGCTGCGTCAGATGTGCACTGATCTGTCTTGGTTTTCATTCTTTTAAATAAAGAAATCGAAAATCAAAAAGTCCGTTAAAGGAGGTCGCTACAAAATATTTTAATCAGTATTTTAAAAAGAAATACATTTACTGTGAATCGCTGATATAAATCCAGATTCACAAAATAATATATTACTGTAGATTCCATACTAATTTAAATCTAAAAACTTCCTAACTAAATTGAAAATTCACTACGTGAAGCTGCTCAGTAATTTTTTAAGATATGTAATAAAAACTCTACTGTTAATACTTTTAAAATATCAAAGTTTCAGAATAGTCCAATGGAATTTTCAGAATTTTTATTGCTAAAACATGAAATGTATATTCAATTTTTTCTTCCTCCTATAAACTATGCAAAAAGTGAATTAAGAGCTTAACGAATTATAATAGGCGGACGGCATTTTTTAAGGCAGTGGCATTTTATGACACATTTTATGACAGGGCACAATTTAGCAGGGGCCCTAGACAAAGTGACATGACGAAGACGATAACGAAGTTCGAAAACAATAAAATGTATGGGATTGACATATGCCTTCGTTAAGTCACGTGATACTGCCCATACATTTTGTCGTTTCGAACTTCGTTATCGTCTTCGTCATGTCACTTTGTCTAGGGCCCCAGTTTATACACGTTAAACGCGAATTTCACCATCGATAAATCGTTCATATAAATTAATAAGATGAACATTATCTCGCACAATACGTTTTGCTAAATAGGTATGTGGTATTTGGTATAATAGCCGCTCGAAATGACGGTAATCAATGCGATCTCGGAAACTAACATATCTATCAATGTACAGCGATGTAATCCGTTGATCCGACAACATAATCCTCTTACTGACAGATTACGGCCACACAGTTCTAATTTGCAATATTTTTTTTATATAACAATTTCAGTTATTTTGAAATTTTAATTAGATCTCAATCTATACTAATAGTATAAAGAGGAAAGATTTGATTGTTTGTTTGTATAGAATAGGCTCCGAAACTACTGGACCAATTTGAAAAATTCTTTTACCATTAGAAGCCGGCATTATCTGTGATGAACATAGTATACTTTTTACCGCGGGAAAATGCTTCATTCCTACGGGAAAGCAGGTAAAAGGACAACGGGTAGGAAGAATTATCCTTCCGTACTAAACGGCTTGACCGATTGGGTTGAAATTTTGTATGTGTATTTCCATGGTTTCACAGACACGAATGTATTATATTTTATAAAGTTACGCGGACGAAGTCGCGTGCAACAGCTAGTTTTAAATAAAAAGCAATCCTTAAATGTGTTGCTAAGAGTAAAATTAGCGTAAGTACATTAGCATTAGCATAAATTAGCATGAGCAATAAACATCAAAAATATACATATATCTATACTAATATTACAAAGAGAAAAGATTTGTTTGTTTGTTTGTTTGTTTGTATTGTATAAGCTCCGAAATTACTGGACCTATCAGAAAAATCTTTCCACTATTGGAAAGCGAGTAACATTATGGGCTATATTTTATAAAGTTTCGCGGACGAAGTCGCGTGCATAACTAGTAAACAATAAAGATTGAATATCTACATATGTTTTAACATATGATGTGATGTGTAAGTGATTCCCTGGAAAAAGCTTATTTAATATATTTTCGGTGTTTTCGTACAAGAGAAACGAAGCACCTGTCCAATCACAATATAAATTTAGTCTCAGTGAAACTTAGTTCTGAAATCAAGTATTAATAAACACTTATTGACATACCTTACGAGGAAAGTGCAAGCATAGTTCGTCCAAGACAGACGCTTTCAAAGTTAAATTAGCCGAAAGTTGGCCTTCTGCCGTCTACCCCGGTGCACTCAAACTTGGTAGTCACGAACTGAGGAAATGCTTGAACATCATATTGCAGATAGTTCTAGATTACCGGCGCTACGACAACTTCATATTCAACATTATCATATACTGGAGTGCTACGTGAGTGCTACTATACTATTTGATTGGTATTAAATCATATCGCACCTTCAGTAAAACAAGGGCATAACTTACAAGTTTTACTTAAAATATATGCAGAAATGTCTTAAAACATTATTTAATTAAAAAGATATTTAAAAGACTATGGGGCTTATTTGATGAAGAATATTTTAAAAGCAATATAAGCAGAAGAATACGATATTAAATGCAAAAAAATTAACTTTAAATGGCTCTCATGTAAAATTACAAAAAGTGCAGTTATGCCCTTGTCTTGCCGAAAGTGCGACATGTTAATAACAACAATATGACGTGTTCTCAAAACTCAAAAATCCCAATTCTCTATCTATACTTATAGGAAAAGAATTTTTGGAAATTCAATCCCTAAATAACCGATAAACCATCATTTTCAAAGATAGAAACATGAAATTTCATATATAAGTTTCTGTTTAGGATTAAATAAATACAGCATTTTATAAGATCTCTTCCCTAAGAAGGTGAAATGGGGGTTGAAGGTTTATATGGGGAGTCAGTCATTTTTTAAGTAAGAAAAATGAAATTTAATATTACCACTTCTCAGCCAAAAAAAATACTTACCTATTTCGTCGTTGAGGAAATTCAACCTCAAACGGGAGAAATGTTGTGTAAATATAAATATTAAATATAAATATAAGCAGTGTCCAAAGGATCAAAACGAATAATAATAATCTTCTTTTTATATATAAGAATCAATGTAAGTATGTTTGTCCTTTATGGACTCCAAAAGCGCTCAACCGATTTTTATTCCTTTATCACTTATGGAAAGAGGGATAAAAGGGGAAGGATTGTATATATTAAAATTGCACCCCGAGCGAAGCCGGAAGCGGGTCACTAGTAAGTTATAATAATAAATGAGCTTTTGTCCAATCCACAGAGGCTACGCTCATCTTTAATTTAGTTTACTTACCTAAGTGATTATGAATTACTCTATATTCTCACTGGTGATTCAATAAACAAATATTTGATAGCGGCTACCAAAGCAAAAGCTAAAAAATAGTAAAAAAATAAAAATATATTTTATACCGAGTGTGGTAACAGAGCTTTCGAGCTTGATTTTTCAAATTATCATTATTCGAATGGAAAACTTTCATCTAAGTTACTCGGACGAATTCGCGTGCAACAGCTAGTCTGCTTTATGTATATTATATCTAGTTAAATATAACAATTTTCTTTTTCATCAGGCTTTTTCATTCTTTTTTGATCGTTTTCATATAAATTTTATTTATATTATGTAGATTAAAAAGTGTTTATAAAGGTTAGAAGACAAGGAAATTTTCCTGACCGAAAGCTAGTAAAAATATAAATTTTTCTTTTTACATTCCAAGTTTTTAATTGGACATAAAATAATATTCGCGAACACGTTATTTTGCTCTATGTTAATTTTTATTTTTGGTTTGCTTACGCTTGAAAAACTTCAAGAATGTTTAGACCAATTTTAATTCGGTTTTCGCATATGGAAAAAATCTTCTAAAAATAAAAATCCAACACCTGGCAATACTGTGCCTACTGCCTTTAATTTTATTACTAGCTGGTGCCCGCGACTTCGTACGCGATGATTAATTAAAAATATAAAATCAATTATAACGCTTGACAACTTGTTGCCATTGGCCACATTGGCCAGGCGTTAGTTACAGTTTTATATTTTAGATAATCCCTCGGGAACAGTACTTTTTTCTTGGATGAAATGTACCCTATGTCCTTTCTAATGTCCCAGACAACGTGTATGCAAATTTTCATGGTGATCGTTTCAGTAGTTTTTGCGTGAAGGCGTAACAAACAAACAAACTCACATTCACATTTATAATATTAGTAAAGTTCTGGGCCTTTTTTGGATGCCTGAAATGTATTTATTTAATTTTGTTATCTTATATTACCTCCTTTTTCTTTTTACATATTTTCACTTTTCTAAATAATAAAGAGAATAAATACAAAATTCCTTCCTAATTAAGGTAATTCCTAATTTAATAATAGCCCATTCGGATCACTTTAATTCTGTGTAACGATAAAGGTAAAATTTTAAATAATAAATCTCCCTTAAAAGCCCACTCCAATACAAACAAAATCCATTTTACTTTAGAAAATATTGATGTGGACGTAAAAAAAAGCTTTTCTAACTCCGCTATCACTACTGAAATTTGAGGTTCCACTTTTTATGGTTATTCGATGCGTTCACTTTTTACAAGTTGGCTGTACGCCAGGCTATCATCTAAAATGCCTTTTAGCTTCAACTTAATGCCCCCACATTTATTTATTTATAGTACGATTACTTACATAATCCATGAGATGGATTTAAAAATTTTAATTGTGTTTAAGTCATATGACCCAATAAAAATTAATTTTCTGTTGGGATTCGCCTTTATCCTAAGGGCCTCTTTCACCAACTACAAGTAAAATCTTTTAGAAATAATTTTATGTTTTATTAAATCACGCACTCGGTTTACTGCATCCTTCGATAGGCGATTTTTTTTTTCTATTTAAGTAATGTTTGGGACTTTTACCGTACAAACAAAGGTATATCAGCTAAATTATTCCCGGTGACAGGTGACTTTAAATGACGGTTAGCTTACTTGACATATGGTGAAAGAGGCCCTAATACTAATAATAATATTATGTTAGCGTCTGATTGATTAAAGCGGAAAGTATAGTCTAAATGCGAAAATCTTTCTTTATTTGTTAGTCAATCACGCAAATACAGCTGAAAAAGTGTTCATGATCAAAATCAAAATCGGTTTCGTGGGATGCAACGGAAAAGTGTTACAGGAAGCAGGAATTTACAGAACGCGTGTTTGGGTGAAATTTGGCAAGCAGTTTGTTTATTAATTTGATTAACATGATTGTGGGACACTCTTTATCCTGGAATAAAGGTAGTTCACACGAGATAGTCAAGCTACCAGCTAGTCCTTACATAATTATTATAAAACAAAGTCCTCCGCCGCGTCTGTCTGTCTGTCTGTTCGGGATAAACTCAAAAACTACAACACCGATTTTCATGCTGTTTTCAACAATGGATAAAGTGGTTCTCGAGGAAGTCGCGGGCAGCAGCTAGTATAAAATAAAGCCTTTCATTGTATGCTATATTTCGTTAAATTTAACGTTATATTTACTTTTTGTACTTTGATGGTCCCCATTTTTGCTGAAGGAAAAAGATCGTCAACTTAAAGTTGACATTTGCTTGCACCAGCGAAATTATCAGATGCCAAAATTTCATTTCAAACGTCTGTCAGTTGTCTGCTTAGTGCTGTTTCAAAAGGTACTAAGTGTCGACTTTTACTCTACCTAATCAAATAAATAATTTGAATACAAAATATATTATGAATAGAATCAAAACATAATTACTAAACCTTACACAATTACTATTTGCACAAGTTAAACTAATACAAATCTAGTTTTGGCTGAAATGTTTGAGTCAAATCAAATGCCGAGTTTTATCAAAACAGAACTCGTTTTCAAAGCGCAACACTTGTTTATTGCTGTTTGCAACTTTTTACGGAGAAGCCAAATGTTTTAAGGCTTAATCTCTACTTTATTTTGAACCGTATGTTCACATGTTAAAGTGTAATTTTGAATGAATACTATACACTTTAGTATTAACTCTTTATTTGGAGTGTCAAATAGAAGTATATAAAAGCACTCCTTCGCACTCTGCAAACAAAATACTGTTTTGAACTTATCTTCGCCTGCGGCTTTACTTGCGTATGCTTGTATGCTATTATAATAATTATTAATTACTCGCTTGTAATTACTCGCTTTTCTTCAGCCACGATTTCTTACTTCTCCCAATTTTTCTCTTTACACTGACTTTGCCCAACGTCACCAGGTGAAGCAGGTAATATCCCTCATATCATATGAGTTAAATATGACCTACATAGGAAACTTTATGTACCCATGTGGGAAGCTTTATATATCACTCATGTCAAAGAATAAGACCCAAGTAGTAAGCTTTACCTACGTATCGCACATGTCTAAGAATATGACCCATGTAGGAAGTTTTACGTATCGCACATGTCTATGAATATGACCCAGGTAGGAAGCTTTACATATCGCACGTATCGCACATGTCTATGAATATGACCCATGTAGGAAGCTTTACGTATCGCACATGTCTATGAATATGACACAATAGTAAGCTTTACGTATCGCACATGTCTATGAATATGACACAATAGTAAGCTTTACGTATCGCACATGTCTATGAATATGATCCATGTAGGAAGCTTTACGTATCGCACATGTCTATGAATATGATCCATGTAGGAAGCTTTACGTATCGCACATGTCTATGAATATGACACAATAGTAAGCTTTACGTATCGCACATGTCTATGAATATGATCCATGTAGGAAGCTTTACGTATCGCACATGTCTATGAATATGATCCATGTAGGAAGCTTTACGTATCGCACATGTCTATGAATATGACACAATAGTAAGCTTTACGTATCGCACATGTCTATGAATATGATCCATGTAGGAAGCTTTACGTATCGCACATGTCTACGAATATGACCCAGGTAGGAAGCTTTACATATCGCACATGTCTATGAATATGATCCATGTAGGAAGCTTTACCTATAGCACATGTCTATGAATATGACACAATAGTAAGCTTAACATATCGCACATGTGTATGAATATGATCCATGTAGGAAGTTTTACGTACCGCTTTATGAATATGATCTATGTACGTACGTCGTACGTACGTATCCATGAATTTATGATCCATGTAGGAAGCCTTAGGTACGTATCGCACATGTCTAAGAATTATGACCCAGGTAAGCTTTAGGTTTTACCCGCGATGCATATTTTATTACAAATTAATTAAACAAAACGAAGTCATTTACAGTTCCGAATGCATTCATTCCTAATGACCTAGTCGCCGCGTACGAAGCTACCGGCCGCTTCCGACCGGTCGCCGTCCGTCATTGAAATGCGAAAAAAGCCAACAATATTGCCGTGCCACCGCATTGACAATCGGCTGGGCGTACGTAATTTTCCTGCCTTGTTTTATCTGCGGCCCGAACAATAGAACTCATTTTGGGGGTCACAATGAATTTCATTTCGGAGGCAGCCCGCCAAAATACGCTGCCATTAAAATCTTCTCAGTGAAATACTGTGCCATTGTTGAAGCCCGTTTCGTATATATGACAGGGCGCGCCGTGTAAATATTCGGATAGCGATGACAGAGAATAATTGGACTTTTTAAATGCTCCTGCTAATTGTGAGGAATATCCACTTCAAAGGTCGCCGAGTCAGTTCCGATGTGTACACATCTCTACCTATATATTTATATACTTAAACCTACTTAATCCTACTAATATTAAAAAGGCAAAAGTTTGTTAGGATGTATGGATGTTTGTTACTCCTCCACGCAAAAACAACTGAATGAATTTGGATTAAATTTGGCAGACAGATAGTTTATTACCTTGATACTTTATATCCTAGAAAAATGTTAGGTCTCCGCGAAATCATCTAAAAATATAAAAAAATCGACATATTTTTTGTTTTACAACGCGAACGAAGTCGTGAGCACCAGGTAGTACAAAGTAATTCAACAATTGGAAGGCACATTTATAAAAAATGACCCTGTAAACGCAGTCTGAAATGAATTCGGTTGTAAGTTATTGGACATTCCCAAATACAACAGCAATATGTATAGATTTTAATATGACTGATTATACACGGTTAAATGTAGTGTTTAAATCTATAGGTACTGTTAATTATATAATGTATAAGGGATAGGGAAATTAGTACAGCTTATTTTGATAATTTTCAATTATTGCATTTATAATCGTACGATTGTAGACAGTGGCTCTACCGTGAGTTTTCCATGAGCCCGCACTTCATTATACTCTTTGCCGCACTCCTATTATATCTAGAGCGTAAAATATTTCTATGGAATTAATTGTCAAAAGTCAACGTCAAACTGGCAATTATAAACTCGACATAGAGCCACGGAACTACTGTAAATAAAAACAGAAAACCGTAGTATTAAACAAATAGTTGTTTATAGCAGGTTGTGAGGTGCGAACACTTAATGCAGAGCCGGCATTAACTTGCGCTACTCAGGTGGTTCGCCGCGTAGTTGCCATTCGGCGCACGTAGCAATTAGTAGCCGTTAGTATAATCCCGACCCGGCGGGAACCGGTTACAGCCGGTTCAGTTGCGCATTCATCCGGATTTGTTGCGTGTCGATTGTTTTCGTCGGCGGAAATCGCGGAGAGAATCTTAAGCGCGGTTAATGTGAACACAGTTGGTCATTTGTATCCCATATTCTTTCACGCTCTCCGCGTAGGCTCGTTTACTCTTGATGTATATCTGTGCTAATATTATCACAGTAGTTTTTTTCTGATATTTCTGGCTTGAAGATAAATAATTTAAGCCAATGCATTACATTGCCTACAATTTACAAACCAAAGTCTTCAATAATTTTACCAATACTTGCAAAATCGAACTGTCCGATAAAATAATCAATTTTTTCGATTGAATTTCAGATATACACACGTCCAAGCACAATTTATATTATATTCATATTACGGTAATTTATTGTTGCCCACACGTTAGGGGACCGTCAGGTACGAAGCTTAATAACGGCCATTTTTATTGTCACCAAACTTTTAAAAAGTTATCACAAACAACATTGTAGTGGGAAATTGAATTTCCCTCGTAGTGCTCTCCGTAGCAGTTGCTTCTCATGAACTCACTGAGATTGTTTGCCGGTAATATTACAGAGAAACACGATTCAAGTTTTAATAAGTATCGTTTACAGAAAGAAGAAAATTGTTAACATTAACTAGGATGCCTTTGCAGCCTTTGATGCTGAGAATTAAATTCATAAACTTATTTAATCAACATTTCAAACTGATAACGACATTATGACATCCTATGATTTATTGGGTAAGGATTCATTATATTTAAGAATATGTTTTACAACCACTGATTTACAGATGTTATTGTCTTATTTTATATGATGATTATAAATCTCTCCATGATATCCAATTATGCAATCAGAGAACAACAAGGCGGCGTATCAACGAAAGCTGATAAAACACATAGAAATAAATATGCAATGATTCTGAAAGAAGAATCTGATATTAAAATATATTTTTTAAAAGAAGTAGAAAAGACAAGCTATATTTAGCTTATAAATAAATTATAAGCTAACCCCCTAATCAGAGTAGGATCATCATATAAAAATGTTTGAAGAGTTCTAACCGATTTTCGCTTATAGAAAGGTGATAAAGGAGTAAGGTTTGTGTATATAAAAACTACATCCCGGGCAAAGCCGGGATTGGATCACTAGTTATTAATCAATACTCAATACTAATAATAAATCGGTAAGTGCAGGTATTGTATGTACGTATGTCTTAAACGAATTAACAGATTTTCATGAAGCTTTTTAGATAAACATTTAAACGTAGAGGTCACAGGATAGATTTTATATTTTATATAATCCCTCGGGAACAGTACTTTTTCCTGGATGTAAGGTACCCTATCTCCTTTCCGGTGTACCAGACAATGTGTATGCAAAATTTCATGGTGATCGGTTCAGTAGTTTTGGCGTGAAAGCGAGACAGACAGACAAAGTTACTTTCGCATTTATAATATTACGTAAGGAAGTAAGGATTATTTCTAATAATAATTGTTCACAAAGACGTGTTAGGACCGTATCGGATTCCAATAATCTGTGTTTAGTCGAACACGTGAATCTATTTGGCGAATAAAAAGTGTCCATCATTATCGCATCGGCTTTCCATCTAGCCACAATTTTTTCTACGTCATAAACCGCTCTGAAAGCAGCAGATGTCCGTTAAATCTTTACGGTTACCACCCGGCACCCGGGCGTTTTTATCCGGACTTTCCGGACTAAAAGCGAGTGACACACGGTTATTTACGATTCTTCGTTTTTTGTTTTTTATTGCTGCTGAGTTGCATCTTGTATGCGAAGGCATGTAATGTGTTGTATTGTAATTGTAATATATATGGTGCGTAGTGTTGTTATGTGTTATTGTAATGTATAATAATTATATATCTATGTGTTGGCTTAAAATAAAATGTCTATACAAACCAATAATGTTTTACAGATATTGTTATCATCTTATGTGTAAATATGTATTAAAAATAAATAAATAATAATAAACACTGTCTAACTTAGAATATTTTAAATACTTAGAGCTTTAGACATTTTTTTAGTAAAATTTTATTGGAAATGTTAATATGTACCTACCAGTTAATATTTCAGATGTTTTAATAGTTATTCTGCTCTTGGTGACTAAAATTATGTAATTTTATTTTATTTTATAATATATTATTTTATAATATTGATTTAATCAATATTATAAAATGAAGTCCCAGTTCGCTTCTGTTTGTTCCGCTAGCTAATTCTAAAACGAACATAATTGATATGGTTTTCACTAATGGAAAGAGCGATAAACGGATTTAGGGATAATAATAATTTAAAATGGACATATTAAATGTATTTTAAGTTTGTCGTCCTTGAGAGCCGTGTGTCACACGATAGTCGGACAGCCGAAGAAAGGCGTGAAATGTCAGATGATCTTAAGAGATTATTTTGCGGTCGAGATTATTTTTATCAAAGAATGACTACTAAGATATCTGCAGATTTACTTAAGTTGGGTAAGTACTGGGTAAGTAGCTTTTCACTTTAATATAGGTACTTAACTTATGTAATACTAGCTGCTGCACGCGACTTCGTCCGCGTAACTTTATAAAATATACCCTATGTCCTTTCTAATGTCTCAGACAACGTGTATGCAAAATTTCATGTTAATCGGTTCAGTAGTTTTTGCGTGAAAGCGTAACAAACAAACTTACATTCACATTTATAATATTAGTAAGAATTAACTATAGAATATCTCCTTCACAATTGTAAACTCCTTTAAGTAGGTAATTTAATTTAAAAAAATGTTAAATCTGACATGTTAATGTCAAAACATGTAATAAATGTGAGGTTTATTTTTAAAGATGATAATTTAAAAAAAAATACAAAAAAACACATTGTACTTGCGAAAATGTAATAAATGGTAATTTAATAATGTGAACCGGAATAGAAAATACATGATAATAATACATAATATACATGCATTTATTGATGGAATGGTGGATATGTGGTCCTATAATATTAGCTGTTATAATGTTCTTACTTATCGGTACAGTGTTTGAAAAAAGAATCGAGACGGCAATCAGAAATGCCGGTAAGTTTATATAAGAAAGTAGTTTTTCATAAGTATCCTTACTAACATTATAAATGTGAATGTGAGTGTGTTTGTTACTCTTTCACGCAAAAACTACTGAACCGATCACCATGAAATTTTGCATACACGTTGTCTGGGACATTAGAGAGGACATAGGGTACCTTTCATCGTTCAATGCGGACGAAGTCGCTGTCACCAGCTAGTATATGTATGAAATTCTCGTGTCTCAGTGTTTTGTAACAAAACTCCTCCGAAACTTTTATGAATTTTGTTTATGACCGATTTTTATGAAATTTTTTGTGTATATTCGCCAGGTCTGAGAATAGGTTATAAACTATTATACCGAAAGAAAAACAGAAAAATATGGATAATATTTTGGCACTACTTATACAAAAGCTCTGCACAATAAGTCATTAAATATTAAAATATGCGAAGTAATATAATATGTCAATGAATATGCGATATTTTTTTATTCGCAGTGGAATCTCGACGACTAGCATGGATAAATTCGCGTCAGCATGAACCAACACAGCAGTCCACAGCAGAAACAGCGGCGACAAGTCAATTCCAGTCACAATGCAATGTCGACACATGCAGGTCAGAACCTTGCACTCCAATAGCGAGAAGTGAACCGCCAACTGTCCCTTCCTAAAAATCTTTTGTCACGCCCACCTACTGTCATTCAATTGTTTTCTATAAATTTACAAATATATAAAATTTAAAACTTATCATATATATATATTTCTCTTTTAACCCTTTATCTGCCAGATTTTTCGTGTCCATTACGCCAGAGCCGGATATATACGACAAATTCCTCTAATGTAATGTAATGTACATTTTTAAATACTTGAGTTGCTTTCCTTGAAAAAGAATATTTAAAAAAAATTACAAGTTACGCGCTAGGGGCATAACTCCTACAATACCAAGCGGTTAAAAGGTTAATTTTAAAAATCTGTTATTTCAATATTAATGTTTTTATTTGCACACATTACGTACTTAGAATTCTTCCATCTACGTAGAATGTAAGATCACAAAAAAATTCCAAGTAATCACGGGTCAAATTACATAAGCAAATTCCATTACTCGTCTAGTCATTGGTTTGTCAAGTTATTTTTAGATCAAATTACACTTTAAGCCAAAGGCTGGATATACTAGCTACCTAGCCTAGTTCTATCTCAATATCTCCAGGTTGACAGACTTCCTTTATTTAAATTACACAACATTTACATTATTGAACGGTTGCCTTTAAAAATATATCCGCTAGTCCATTAATTAGTTATAATTAATTTTTATTAAATTAATTCTTGCAATACTAATATTAACTTAGATAAATTCAAGGCTTGGTCTCTCAGTTCATAAAAAATATAAATAAACAATTGAGGTAGGTACCTACTTATTTCGTGCTTACATTATAAGTAACTCGAATTGAGTATGTAACTCCAAAAAAACATTTAAAGAGAAAAGAATGATAACAGTTATGATGTGTTCGGTATACGCATAGCAATCACACACAGAGCGGACCAGACAAGGACATATTATCCGCGGGCACCGTGCCCCGGATCGGGGTAATTTCCCCTGCGGCCGCGTCCTTCAAGCCCCGTTCACACGGTGCAGTGTACTCGCTTTACATTTAAGGAAAATGTGAGTACATGACATACTGTGGGTGTCAGGGCATCCTTTTTTATGAGAGAAATCGATGATGGATACCCACAGGCCCACAGGGTTATGTCGGACTCGTACCCCGAGATGGTAGTGGGGTAGACCTACCGAGTACCGACTAAACCTGTTGACGTTCTCCGCGTCCGCTATAGGCGAAGTTGCGAATTCGCACGAAGACTGTTGTAGACGTAGAGGTGCTACGCGTTTGCGTAGCACCTCTACATTGTCGTAGCACCCCATGTAGTCCATTTTGTAGAGGTATTTTTTACTCTATAATGCAAGTAGAAGTCAACGTGCCACTTTAATTCGCATTCAAGTCGTTCAAGTAGAACACTTTGTATTATTTAAAAGTTGCATCAAAACGGTACCAATATAACTTTCCGCTTCATCCGACCTATTTGCATATTTCATGCACCCTAGTTGTGACAAATTTTATGCCAACTTGCTAAGATATTAGCTGTGCATACTTATGTCGCAGAGAAATTGAAATTTCATAAACTATTATCTTAACAGAAAAGGATTATAACACGCTTATATAACTTAGTTATGGCATCACGAGACCAATTAAGCGTTTTTCTTCTTTTTCCCATAATTTTCCAATAAGACAGGTCAGAATGTCTGTAACTTCCGTACGTGTACGTATCTCCTCATTTCCGATTCGATCTCGTAGTGTAACCTCGAGCATAGCATAGCATCTCCATAGGTAGTTTAGAAACATTGAGTTTTCTCACAAGGCCCATAGTTAGAGACCACGTTTCGGCGCTAAGTAGGTTACCTTATGAAAAACGTACCACAAAAACAATATTTCCAAACAAATATTAATATTAATTACAATATATTTGGTACAGACCAATCTATGCACTTAACTATTTAACAACGGCCATAAATGCTTGAAAACTTCCCAGACCTGTTTAATTAATATTTATTAGAATTAGACTTTATTAGTGTTCGCTTTATAATTTAACTAATTTCAACTTACATAATTGCTTTTTAATTTGTTTGAATTAATGTAGGTAACTTTAACGAGCCCATTGGTCGAGTGGTTAAGGTGCTTGACTTAAGCGGCCCGAGTTTGATTCCTTGCTTTAGAAATAAACTTTTCCAAGTTGACTCTTAGCTATGCATTAATTATATTAAGAGCATTTTTATTTTCTCTGCACTTCATAATAGTAAACCGAATTAATAGATTATTTGTTTATTTAAATTTTAAATTAAATTTTGACTATTAATTAGTATAGTATATTAGAAATTGATTTGTGTAATAGGTATAAATAATTTAAATAATGTTTATTTTAACTTTGACTAGGAAGATACATTGAATTAGGATTACTCCTTTGTGTTATTGGAAATAAATAAATAATTAAAATTAGTAAATTATTTGTAAGCAAATTGTTAAGGCAGAAATATATAGGCATTTGTCCAATTGTATATTCACTAAGAGACTAATGCCACAGCTAATGCGACTGAAAAAGCTTGAGGCCAATTTTTCGTGCATAATTTCGACAGGACGAAAATATAGAATTTCTTTTTTTATCATGAAGAGAAGCTCGGTCCACTTGATGGTAAGTACCATCTTACAAAATATCCATCGGCAATGCAATACCGAATAGGGTTTGTCGTAATAGAATAAAAAAAGGAATGGACTTTGGTATCCCTAACTAGTACAAAAGCACATTGGGTAAGTATGGCTTTTTAACTTTGAGACGCAGAACTGTTTCCTAAAATTATTACCATTACAAGTATTATTCATGTGAGTGCCTAAAATATAATACGCGACTCCGTCCGCGTTGAAATTTTTTTAGATTTACTTTTTTTTTAGATTTCCCGTAGGAAACAAGCATTTTTCCACGGTAAAAAATAGCCTATGTTCATCAGGGATAATGTCGGCTTCTAATGGTAAAAGAATATTTCAAATCGGTCCAGTAGTTTCGGAGCTTATTCAATACAAACAAACAAACAATCAAATCTTTCCTCTTCATAATATTAGTATAGATTATTTCACAGTCTTGACATATATTCTTCATATTTTGCACGAAATCCTATCGATTTGAAGGGAGACAATGTAACACGTGACCAAATATAGCTGAACACACTAAGATGAGCCAAGTGCAAACAGTCTAACGTGCAATGGTTCCGTAATTTTATAATGTTTCTGGTAATAAGCCATATTATTTACTTATATTAGGGTGGCTAGCTAATTCCCGCGACTTCGTTCGCGTTCTATAGCCTATAAACCTTTCTCGATAAATGGACTATCCAACACAAAAAGAATTATTCAATTCGAACCTATAGTTCCTGAGATTAGCGCGTACAACAAACCAAACAAACGAACAAATTCTTCAGCTTTATATATTGATATCATCATCATAAATTAATACTAATAATAACTCTGTATATAAGTGTAGGTATTTTATGTATGTATGTATGTATGTTTTTTCTGTTGTTTTGGTTTCAGTTCAATCGTATCATACAGGCACATGTCATTTTGTAATTAGGCCATAATAAACCGGAAACCAATAAGTCTATATCTATACATAATTACATATTTTATCTATACTAATCCTCAATAATATTATAAATGTGAATGTGAGTTTGTTTGTTTGTTTGAACCGGTCACCATGAAAAATTCTTTCACCTATAGAAAGCTATACCTACGTTATCAGGAAGTAACATAGCCTATAGAATGTGTTTGTCCCCTGTGTTTGTCTGTTTCTGCGATAACTTCTTCTAAATTACCTAACGGTTTTTTATACGATTTTCTCCAATGGAAAAAGCGATAAACGAGGACAGTTTGTGTGTATGTGATTACACCCGTCAGAAGTCGGGGAGTGGGTTTATAATACCACTTTAAAATTGTTTCACCGATATGAGGGCCCCTAAAATCTCATCACATAACCATTAATAAAATTCGTACGTTCGTGAGCGAGTCGACACGGAGTGAAGACAAAAAGAATAAAATATTCACGCAACTCCTGTATCATTTCAGAATATTAAAACTGTTGTCTTTTGACGTACGAAATGAACGAAATGTCAATTTTGCTACCACACAGCGTATGACTGCAATATTATCTCGTTATATTTAAATATTTAACAATGTCGACTATATTTTACTGCGGTATTTTCCATAATATATTTTCAGTCTTCTTAGTGAATTGTATCACGGAGATATTTATTTATACAGAAACAGAGATTTAGCTCTACCAAATGAAATAAATTCAAATTCAAATAATTTATTATTATCACTAGCTGGCGCCCGCGACTTTGTCCGCGTTGAAAATTAAAAAGTATCCTGTACGTCTAAATGTTTATTTTTATGAGAATCAGTTAATTCGTTTAAGAGTTATGGACGAACATACATACATACAATACCTACCCTTACAGATTTATTATCAGTATTGATGATTGATAAGACTTTACAACTCTTCGAAAAAATTCGTTTTAGGTAGTTTCTTTAATGGAACGGTTACAAAAGTAATATCGCTTGCTCGTTTTATAATTATTTTGAATTATTAATTCAAGTTTTGTTGATTTTTTTTCTATATATTTCATAGACTCTTTCAAAACAGACATACATACTCGACAACCCTAAGTACTTAAATTTTTAAATAAAATTTTGTCAATTACTCGTGTTACAACCCTTAATTTTATTACCCCAAATTTGAAGAGAGTGGCTCTGAGTTGCTGTAAATTTTCTTTAGTGGTCGTTTTATTTTGTTCACGTGTTTCCAAAATGGATTCGAACAACGAACAAAGTTAAGCTAGCGACCTGCGATATATGTACGTGAAATTAATATTGCGATAAGTTCCTGCAAACTTAGCACTCTTTATAACTTTGCCGCGTTAAATTTAATATAAGACACTATGATGTTCAAACACAGTTTTCGGAGTCCGAACTTAGCGAAAACTTGAGTGTATCACAGATTTATAACTTACTGACCGCTCTGTTTGAGTACGAGTGTTGTCCGCACTGCACTTTACGTAAATTAATTAATTACGTCAGACCTTTCATTGAACAAGCTATCAATTCATAATCACCATCATAAGTGTGTTTCTTCACTGCCGGATGTAAGCCTCTTCCAAGACTCGCCACCATACACGTTTTTTCTGTACACGGTTCTATGCAACAGATGTTGCCATTGCCACTTCTAATTGCTAATTCTATTGGCTATGTCAGCAACTATGGTTCTTCGGTGCAATTTCAGAATTTCTGATTCTATCCACCAAAGAAACTCCGAGCGTAGCAGGCTCCATAGCTCGCTGAACAACTTGATCAGTCTTGCTGTGAGTGGTCACGTTTCGACACCATACGTCATTCCTGGCAGGATGAATTGATTATATAACTTGATCTTCAAACATTGCGCCAGTGGTGACGAGAACAGATGGCTTGAGCCGCGTACGTAACCTGATCTTCGCAACCAGTTACGATCGACTACTTTTTCGGCCATGTACGAAACCAGTTGCGATCGAAAACTATTTTGTTCTTATACGAAACAAGTTACGATCGAAGGTAGTCGAGAGGTTTCGTACAAGGCCGAAAAAGTAGTTGATCGTAACTGGTTGCGAAGATCAGGTTACGTACCGAAGCGGAACAGATAACGCAGCTTCCAGAAAGCAGCCCAACCCAGCTATCAATTAAATCAGGAATAAAATTGGCATGTTTCTGAAACCCATTTTTCGTACGTTTCATTTGTAAATCTACTTATGTGTATAAGCTAATAAAAATAAATATTGAAAGTACAAAATACATAGGTAATCCCAAAATTGTGTGGACCCTAACTGGATAATAAGAATCAAACACAACAGATATTTCCACATATTTCATGTCTTATATTTATGTAGTTAAAAACAAAGACCAATTCAATCATTTCAACGTGTGTTTGGTAATGTTCAAGCGGTAGTGTAACACATCTCACGAAACCGGATCAAGGGGAAACCGCCCTGGAAAGAAAACAAGAATTCCATTAACTATTCCAAACAACTTTTTTATTCGCTACATGTTAAATACGAATGAAGGAAGTGCCCTACGTTTACATAGGACTGGCCAAATAAGGTTGCCAATTGGTTGCCAAACTGTTCTCCCGCCTTATATTTCGTTTAAGGTTATTTTTTTTCCGAAAACCTCATGTTTGTAAACGCACGAGGTATGGAAAATGTAGCGAGTATATTGGATTGGAATGGTGGCAAACAAAATGTACCATAGATATATGATTGGTCTCGCTGCGCTCTACTAGATACGGCCCTACCTAAAAGCAATAGCTCCGTGAATGCGGCAAATTTGTCCGTCACTATTTATCACTATTTACACAGTTTAATTACCTATATTAGTGTAATTTAGTGGAAACTTTGTTGATTTATGTTTTACTTATAATAATATGTATGTGTATATTGTGTATCGAGATATTGTATGTTTCCCAAATATAAATAAATAAAATATTTTTACAGTTTCACTACGCAAATTGGCATTTTATTTTATGCAAAAAAATTTAATAAAACATTCGACACGTACACATCACACACAGTTTGCAGTGTGACTAGCTCGGGTAGGCCGAATTCGGCGTAGTATTTGTTTCCGCATTTTTCAAGTAAGGCGGCTGTATCTAGTAGAACGCAGCGAGACCAATCAAATATCTTTGGTCTGTACAATTTTATTGGATTAGTAAATATTGTTTCATAGTTTCGTCGTCTAATTTTCAAATATTTTTTATTATTATATTTTAGGCCTTCCTAAATGAGATATATTATTGAATCTAATGCAAATTTATACGAGTAGTACGTAGGCAATCATAAGTCGGCCGCGGGCAGCTCGTCTCGTCTTGCTTCAGTAGGTAACACCATTTTACAGAATATTATCGTGAAATAACAGCACAAATAATAGCACATGAGCTGTTGTGTTTTAGTAAGTAAAATATATTACCATTCCCCTGTCTATACTATATCCACGGCTTCGCTCGAGGTACAATTTTTATAATATATCGATACCACAAAGCAACAGTAAGATATATCGTCAATGAATTATTTCTTTCTACACCACTGTTGCTTTATTGTAATTAGTTATTATTGTTTTCTTTAAAATGAAATAGTGAGATAATTAAATGTCGTAGGCAAAATCCTGAGTCTAGATAAGATCTATAAAAATCTTATAGAACACATGTAATGTTTTAAAATACATAGTTTTTGTGAGACAACTCAAAATCGTCAATTTAGCAAAATATCTCAGTATTCTCAGTGTTGCTTTGATCCTCTTAATCACCCTTTTAATCCTCTTTCCATGTGTGGAAACCGAATTAAAATCGGTGTATTCATTCTCGAGTTTTTGAAGCATAGACAAGCCAACTTAACATTTTTATATAAAGAGATAGATAGGTATATATATATATATATATATATATATATATATATATATATATATATATATATATATATATATATATATATATATATATTTCGTTATTCATCAAACATTTGAAGTACGCATTTGAAAGCTAAGCGCCGCAAACAAACGCTCTTCCTGTTTGTATTTATGTTTCCACGAACTACAGAATACGATTACTTGGTAGATGTAAACAACTGAAGACAAATTAGAAGCGACTAGTTCGTACTAGACATTACCAGGAAGGATATTATGTATCTATCGATTGAAACTTGTGAGCTTAGCAGAAGCAGCAAAAAAGAGAACGGTTTAATTTTAATATGATAATAGTATTTTACCTGATAACGTTTCGTTTAATTGTACCTACCTCTCATGTAATCACCCTAAGTTAGTAAGTATAATAGGTATGAAATAAAAAGCTAATTTGGCCTCGACGATGTACGTAAAGCAATTTAAGTGATGTCAGCAAAGCATTGTATCAAACGTCGCAAAGGTCAGAGTTGGCGACCGTGTCTTCACGGTCCCCAGCGCGTGAAACGAGTCTAGCTCAAAATATCTCTTTAAAGAGCGCTTAACGCGAACACAAAAGTCGAAGATCATATCGAATATCTTTTATTAAATAAAAATAATCAATTATAAAATATTTCAAAACATTTTATGATTCTAATAAAAATCTAAATGTACTTACTCAAAATCATATAGACCACAAGCGGTTCTTCTACTATTACTGTTTGTATACCTTATTAATATTTGATGTGAAATCTTTGGACATTCCCGAGAATAAGAACATTGGGTCATCATTATTACTTATGATATTGTATTACCCATAGATGTAGAATTACTACCGTTCCGTTGTATTACCATGTAATAAGTAATAACGTAATAACGGGTAGGCGTGACCGGCCACGGTGTCGCTGCTTAAGTCGCTTTAAAATAAATTTTAAAATATATTTTATGTTCGTACAAAGTAAAAAGTGTTCAAAAAGTGCTAATTACAAAGCGTCTCATAAGTGATTTGTATAGTATCAATTAAAAAAGGGGTCTGGTCGTTGAAACATTCGATAATTAACCGACCACTACACGAGACGGACAGTTCGACTAAACGATTGGCCCTGTGATATATACCTGCTGACTGTGGAATAAATTATGTCAACGATTTTAATAGTTTCTATGAATGAGCATGGCAGATACTTGTTTTATACATGACTGAGTCTACTTCATGATTTTAATTCAGTGTCAAAGTGATTCGATATCAAAGTCATTGGTGCAACATAAATACTCCGGGAATTGAATAGAATTAAATTCAAAACTATTTGCAATATTGGGTTACGGAAAATAAACATTTATGAAGAAAAATAAGTTTACAGTGGAAGCAGTGTGCATTTGAAAAAACATTTGAAAAGCAATTTAGAAAGTGAAAAAGTGTAGCAATTTTTATTAAAATTAATATTGAACTGGTTACCCACTTGTATTAGTAAAAGCAACACCAACAAGAACGCATACTATCAATAATTTCAAAGGCGGTCGTTAGTACGAGCTGGCTCAGTGCAAAGCGGATGGTTTTGCGCGAACGAGTGATCGAGTTCAAACCCGGGCACATAAATGTTTAAGATTTTTACTTTTAAATTTATCTGAGAGTGGGCACTATTGATTGACACTGTTTGAAGTTGAAGCTTATGACCAATTAGAAATAATTTAATAGAATCAAGTACACATGAATCCAAAGTACAGAATAATAAAATCACATTAATACCTTATTACTGTTGACATCCTATTAGAAGTTTAATTACATATCGGAAAAATAAATAAAAATAAATAAATAAATTGACAATAACTGACATAAATAATTAAAATGGAGGATATAGCAAAGGTGTTACACCAAATTCAAGACGAGATGAAACAACAAAAAAACGAATTAAAACAAATGGAAAAAAGTATAACTAACACGATTATTGATAATTTAAAAGACAAGTTTGATTGTGTAATGGATAGATGTAATTTACTAGAAAAAACTATAAACGAACAAAGCATACGAATTGACAAACTAGAAAGACATACAAAACAGAAAAATGTGATAATTTTTGGCGTCGAAGAAAACGAAAGGAGTTATATTAATTTAGAAGAAATTATTTTGAATATAATAAATACGAATATGAATATTGCTTGTACTAATATAAATATCGATTCAGTAAGGAGACTTGGAAAAAAGAAATTGGGAGGCATAAGACCCATAATTATAACTTTTACTACTTTGGGTATGAAGATACATGTATTGAGAAAAAAGAAAACGTTGGAAGGAACATAGTACTATATTAAAGAAGATTTTCCTCGTAATGTTTTGGAAAAACGCAAACAATTACAACATGAACTGACAGTCTTAAGGAAGGAAGGTAAAAATGCTGTTTTAAGATATGACAAAGTAGTAATACTGAACGAAAATACTACAAAAAAACAAAATAAATCAACAGCTTCTCCCAAAACAATGAACATTCATCACGACGACGATACCTCACCCGTGGCAAAGAGAAGCAAAATGATAACAAGCTATATGACTACACTCACTGACGAAGACACGATGCTGAACAAAAGAAGTTCAGCTGAAAAAAGAAAAAACATGTAATGGTCGCCTCTCGGCCCCCTCCAATCCGGCTGGTCCCCGTGGAGGATGTAGACCATAACCTCCCCATTTGTGAACCGACAAATAATAAACAAACAATAATGTACAACAATTATACAAAAAGAAATAACAAAAATCAACATATATATGTAACTAGCTTAAATGTAAGAACTTTAAGAAGAGATGAAAACCTTACAGAACTTATTTACGCTATAGAAGATATTAAGTGGGACATCCTAGGTCTGTGTGAAGTAAGAAGAGAGAAAGAGAGAATTGATGAATACACGAACTTTATTTTCTACCACAGTGCAGGATACCGCGGAAGAAATGGTGTTGGCTTTATAGTCAAGAAATATCTAAAAGACAAAATAATAAATTTTCAGTCATTCTCTGACAGAGTTGCATGCTTAGACATTCAACTAGAAGGCAAAAGATGGACATTTATTCAAGTTTATGCTCCTACCGAAGCTTACAATGTTACAGAAATAGAATTGTTTTATCAACTAATAGAGACTGCCTTGGATAATACAAACAATCCCCTTACAATAATAATGGGCGATTTTAATGCACAAGTAGGAGGCCACCAGGGCATGGAGACACCCTTTGGTAAATACAGCTGTGGAAAGAGAAGCAACAATGGACAAAGATTGGTAGACCTGGCAATAGAGAGAAATTTGAAGATCGTTAATAGTATGTATAAAATAAAATCACATAAAAAATGGACATTGAGAGCACCTAATGGAAAAATCTTAAATGAAATTGATTATTTTCTTGCAAGCCGGCCAGAAATGTTATTGAACTTTGATATAATTAATAATTTAAATTTTAATACTGATCACAGGATGATAAGGTGTAAATTAAAGTTAGCGAACAAAAGGAATAGAACTCTTACGAGGTCTGCGTACCGCAAGGTGGGAACGGTAACGGAACTATCAGAAGAAGATAAATTATCCCTAGAAAAGAATTTTTTAGAATCTGTAGATAATACAATAACAATACAATCTCAATACGATAACTTTGAAAGAGAATTAAATGTATGCATGAAGCAAATTACTAATAAACCGTCAGAAAGTAAAGTCATCTTAAGTACCTATACCAAGACACTTTTGCGGGAGAGGAAGGAAATGTATAAATTAAAAAGGACAAGAGAGGTGAAACAGAAACTTGCAAAAATTAGTAAAACAATAAACAAAAGTTTAAACAATGATAGGGTAACTCACAGAAATAATACATTCGAAACATTTATTGAGAAATCTGGTGCTATAAAAAAGGCTCTCAATGTACTCAGGGAAAAGAAGGAATGGACAAGCAATCTGAGGAATGACAGGGGCAGCGATTTGATCAACCGCATGGATATAATTGGCGAAGCCACTGATTTTTACAGAAGCATGTATTCTTCAAAACAAATTAAGAACGTTTCCCAACCAGATATTGATAATGTGTCCATCGTTAATACTTTCCATTCATTGAACCCTTTTGGCATACTCAAGTCTGAAATCAAATCTGCCATGTCACAAAAGAATGAAAAAACACCAGGCGATGACGGTATCACCAACGAGCTCTTAAAATCCTTTGTAGATGCTTTGTTACCCGCATTGCAGGTCCTTTTTGATGGTATCTTAAGATCTCATCAGATACCTAAACAGTGGTCAAAAACAAACATAATTATATTGCATAAAAAAGGGGACAAGAAAAACTTGAATAACTATAGACCAATAAGCCTCATGTCCAATTTATATAAGGTCTTTGCAAAGATAGTATTGAAGAGGATAACTCGTGTTATAGAGGAAAATCAATCTCGAGAACAAGCCGGTTTCCGCAGCGGATTCTCCACTATTGACCACATTCATGTTTTAGGTCAGATTATAGAAAAATACAGAGAATATGGAAAAAACCTATACATTTGCTTTATCGATTTTGCAAAGGCATTTGATTCGGTTGAGCACTGCGCTATCTGGAAATCTCTAAAGGAACAGGGTGTAGAAGACTTGTATATCAGTCTATTACAAAATATTTATTCTAAAGCTTCAGCAAGCATTCGACTTGAGAAAGATGGTCCAGAATTTCCCATTCAAAAGGGTGTTAGACAAGGAGACCCAATGTCACCAAAACTTTTTTTATCAGTATTAGAAACTGTCTTCCGCAATTTAAAATGGGAAAATGAAGGACTTAAAATAAACGGTCAATACTTAAGCCACCTGAGATTTGCGGATGATGTTGTGGTTTTCGCGGAAAATCCAAATTCACTAGAAAGAATGTTAGAAGATCTGGTCCGAGAGAGCGAAAAGGTGGGCCTTCTTATCAACCACGGCAAAACAAAAGTAATGGCAAGTGATGCTGAAACAAAAATCGTATTGAATGGAAATGAAATAGAGTGCGTCAAAGAATACGTATACTTGGGGCAATCGGTCACTTTTGACAACCTGACAGAGAAAGAAGTACAAAGACGGATTTCCTTAGCTTGGAGCAAGTATTGGAGCTTAAAAGAAATTTTTAAAAACAAGCATATTGTCCAAAAAGCAAGCTATACGATGTTGCCATCCTTCCTTGCCTTACATACGGCTGCCAGACTTGGGCGCTGAATTACGTTGAAGAACAAAAACTTGCAATCTGCCAACGTAAGATGGAGCGCAGTATGCTAAACCTAAAATTGTCTGATAAGGTTAGTAACGAAATTATCCGAAAACAAACAAATGTACGTGACGTTCTGAAAACTATAAAGCTATTAAAATGGAAATGGGCTGGACACATATGTCGATTAGATGACGAAAGATGGACCAAAATTATAACGGAATGGGTGCCTCGAGAGGAGAGGAGGAAGAGAGGAAGACCAAAAAGAAGGTGGGCAGATGTTTTTGTAGTAAAATATGGACAGAAATGGATAAGGAAGGCAAGAGACAGGAAACTGTGGAAAAAATGGGGGGAGGCCTACGCCGATGAGGCGACTACATAAATTAAATCTGAAGTAAAATCATAACAATGACTTCTATAAATTTGGACGCTTCTATTTTTAAATGAAAAGTGTTGCATGTATCTGAGTTATTTAATGTGTTCAAATGTTTTTTATGTAGAATAAATGGCTTATTATTATTATTATTATTATTATAAGTAATAACGTTACGTATAATATATTTTTATTTCTTTCTGTATTCACAACAAGTATACTGAATACTGTGGTGGTAATAGTGAATAGGTAATAGTGGTGGTAATAGTAATAGTGAATTGGATAAATAATGAATTTGAATAAAACTACATATTATTTACTTTATCGACGTACTTTATTTAATTTTTTGATTTTTGAAATGGAAAATTTACATTTTTATAATTTTAACAATTTTACATTACGTACATTATGTACGGTCTGAAAATGCGCCTTTAATTCATTCATATTGTTACAAACACATCGGCATATTTCACAGCATATTACTATGTTATCCGGCGAATGTCTTGGAAACACTAACAAGTCGACGTCGTCTGTTACGGGATGATGCGATTGTTGTCCGCATTCGTGTAACTGCAACACAAATATACAGGTTGATTAAATTTTTCATTAATTTCAAACGAACATCTGTATATTTCCATTACCTCAAATTCACTCTGCGAGTCGTACTTCTTTTTGCACACCATACATAAATACTCCATGGAGATTATATTCAAACCTGGACACAAAAATACCATGTTTTTATTTATTTTTTGTATAAAACATCTTCCCATTAAAAGAAAAATAAATAGCTTTACCATTAGCAAGTATGTTGTTCTCATTTGAAACGGTTTGCAGCGAATCAATTTCAACATTCTCCACTTTATGCACTCTCAGATGATTCTTTAATGATTTTAGAGCTGAAACATTAAATAATTGAAGACGTGAGTGGATGAAGGTGGTATGTCGCATAATTCCAATTTTGAATAAATCGAGGCTAAAGTTTTACTCTTAATTTTTGAGATGAGTCGCCACGGAACTGATTTTTTTACTAAATTATGATGCAAGCAAAGTTGTGTAAACAACCTAAATAAAAATATTAATGATATGATAGGATCGACGTATGATAACTTGTATCACACTTGTATTATTTAATTTAAAAAAAAAGTGAACATAGCTCCCTCTTCCGTTAACAAAAGTAAACTTTTCTGCACTCTTTGCTTTTTAAAATTAACTGTTTTTAAAATTAGCTGAATTTTTGTCTGCAGCTTAGTAAACATTTGTATAATAAAATGACCGCATAGTCCTACAAATTGAGTGGTACGTTTTCCCAGTCCTACGCTTGGAAGTTTTTTACGGCTGCTAACTACTTTAGATACCTCTATCGAGAATTTCGCAGAGGAGGAAAATACGTTCCCCCTGGACTACCTTATCACACTCGGTTACGAACGTGGAAGAACAATTCCACTCAGATAACTAGTTATCATCGCGGAAGATACTTTCCCCCTAGACAAATAGTAGCTAAATTCGGTTAAGAACATGGAATTAGACTTCCACCCACATAACTGGTTATTGTGGTTATCTCCGCGGAAGAAATAGTGCGTCCAGTTAACCAGTTATCAAACTTGGTTATCTGGGTGGAACAAACGGTAAAAGGTGTCGGCAAACCGAAGCTACTCACGAAGATTCAGCCTTTTAGTAATCAGAACAAAATGGGATACTGGACCATTAGTTACCCATCCCTTTCCTAGTCCCATTATCCTTCATCCTACTGTAGACGGCAGCGTACATACATAGCAGCACTTGTGGCGTTGCTTGTGTTATTATAGGTGACGGTAGCCCCCTACCATCTTACCATCAAGTGACAGTCAGCCTGTCTGCGACATTAACATTTAAAAAAAATACATTTCTAAAAAAGTTTGAAACAGAACAACGGATTGTTAATTATGATGATGATGTAGACGACGATGATGGTGGCGGTGGCGGTGTTGGTGGCGATGATGATGATGGTGGTGATGATCGTGATGGTGGTGATGATGGTGATTATTATTATTATGGTGATGATGACGATGACGATGGTGATGACGATGATGGTTGTGGTGGTGGTGGTGGTAATGATGATGATTATTATCATTATGATGATAACAATGACGACGATGACGATGATGATGATTGATTGATTAATTGAACATGTATTACAATATAACACAATATAGTATAACTTACAGTGAAATGTTTTATTGCAATGCTCACAAGTGTGCTCTTCCAGTTTCATTGAGTGTTTTCTTTGACAGTGGCGTCGCAATGAATCTGAAATAAACACGTGAAATCAATCCATACTAATATTATAAAGAGGAAAGATTTGTTTGTTTGTACGGAATAGGCTCCGAAACTACTGGACCGATTTGAAAAATTATTTTACCATTAGAAGCCGACATTATTTGTGATGAACATAGAATACTTTTTACCGCGGCAAAATGCTTCATTCCTACGGGAAAACGGGTAATAGGACAACGGGTAGTAAGAATTATCCTTCCGTACTTAACTTCTTTTTCACATAACTTCTAAACGGCTGAACCGATTCGGTTGAAATTTTATATGGGTACTTCGATGGTTTTCAGGATGATTTAAAAATACAATTGGACCCGGTAGGTGGCGCTGTTGTGTCGGTATGTCAACTACTAAACGGTTTCACAGACACGAATGTATTATATTTTATAAAGTTACGCGGACGAAGTCGCGTGCAACAGCTAGTATTCAATATACTAATAAATAAATCTGTAAGTGTAGGTATTGTATGTATGTATGTATGTCCTCCATCACTCTTAAACGAATCAACTGATTCTCATGAAACTTGGTAGATAAACAACATTTAGTACAGTATGACACTGGATATGCTAAGTACTTTTTTCGTTTTCAACGCGGACGAAGTCGCGGGCGCCGGCTAGTGTAAAAAAAACAAAATTAAAATGTATAAATAAGAAGTATATATATTTACGTTTGTGATAGAAAGTGGCCAAACACTGGTCACAATTGTACGTGGGTCTTGTTGCCGAGTGAGTCTTTTCATGATTACTCCGAACCCTTGGGGATTTAAATATAGCGTCGCATGCGCCGCACTTGTGAATACTCTTTTGTTCCGGCTGCGGTAAACTGGAAAGGAAATAAGTCCTCGTCACACTTGACAATGGCAAGTATTCTGGTAAACCTAATACCTACCTAACTTTAAAGGGTATTTAAAGTACTTTCTTGTATATTATATATTCCAGAAAGTAGAAAAAGACTAATTTAATACCTGTGTTGTAGTTCAGAGTCATTGACAACGTCCTTTGTGTGCACATTGCATTCGAACACGTTCGCTTGCAATCTGAGATGTTTGTACAGTGATGTTTTCCATTTAAATATTTTACCTTAAACATTATAAAACAAATTAAAATAATGTACAGTATATTCCCAGACCTATCATAGAAAAAAAACTGCCAAGTGCTTATATATATGAGCAAATTTGTCTAACTACTACTTCATAATAAAATATTCTATGGGAAACAGCTAGAGACTTGTCGTTGTTGAATGAAATATAATGGCATATTACCTATTATCTATTCTAATATAATAAAGAGGAAAGATTTGTTTGTTTGCATTGAACGGGCTCCGAAAATACTGAACCGATATGATATGAAAAATGATGTCACTGTTGGGAAGCTTTATCGCTCCTTAAATACTAAAGGGCCATAAAACAAAAAAAAAACCAAAAAATTTTTATTGCAAAAATATAATCACAATCCTTCATATTGTATGTTGCAAAAAGACTTATGGTTGTTTTATTCCATATTTTTTATATATTCAAAAGTAACTTATATGCTTATTATCTCTTCTAGTATTGGTCCGTAAGCCAGGCACTAATATCGTCAATGATTTCCTCTCAGTCCATAATTTGTAAAATGCCTGAGAGAGTTGTATCATGATGCGTTGTGAACGTCAGCTGCGGCTCCGATGGTGGGTTGAGCAGTGGTAGCCCGTTACACTTTCAGAGCATCAGCTGACAAGCATTCCACCAAGATATAGCCAGCTGACTTTTTTATTTATTAACAGTAATACATAAACTATCATCTGATAAATTTTCTATTGGGAGGTAATCACTGAACACATATATATTCGTGTGACCTGCAGACGCATAATAAACCATTTTATAAATAGCTGACAATTTTGTTTCTTCAAAATATTAGGCTAACTATAATTTGATGAATTTTTAATCGGAAATAAATGATTAAAAATTTTTTTTATTATGTGCGTGGGCGGCTACCACTCTACTGCTCAACCCACCATCGGAGCCGCAACTGACGTTCACAACGCTTCATGATACAACTCTCTCAGTCATTTTACGAGTTATCGACTGGGAGGAAATTGATCATGAAAATCTGTCGCTGGCTCATGGACCATATTCAGTTTATTATAAAATTACTTAAAACATTTAATGCTACTTAAAAATACGCTTCTAACGATGTATAATACGTATATATTTGATATGTATCTAATATGAAAAAAATAGACAAGAAATATTTTTTTACGATTAGCTCTCATGTAAAAAGTGTTATTTTTATTTGTGGCTCTTTAGTTTTTAAGGAGCGATATATATTATCAGCGAGTGACATGGGCTTAATTTTTTTAATTTACGCGCGGACGAAGTCGCGTGTAACAGCTAACTATAACTATACAAATTCATAATTTTATTGATGGTGGGTTTCGTTAATGAATCCGACCCCCACCTCTTTCCGTTTCTCCTCGTGTACGCTCATGTATGTGCGACAGATTGTTTCATTTAATTAATTAACCCGCTTTTAATAAGCAAGAGGAATCGTTAAGGTTTCTACCATCATCGTAAACAGCACCTGTGCTATAGAAGTTCGCACTGTAAATGAATGGGATTGTGCCGTTGTGAGCTTGTGAAACCTAATCCCCCCCCCCCCCCAACCCTCCGATTGTCATCATCCCTTATCTCATTTACAGTTTTGACATTATCCATTAAGGGTAACATTTCCGGGATGGTTACTGGATGGTTCAAACTTACCACAGTGAGAGCATAGATGCGTTTGTTTTCTTGTCTTATTGTCATCTTTTTGTTTGGCCTTTCCCTCAATAGTCGTGCCGTCACACTCTTCAAAAGATTCAGTTTCTATGCGAGTCTGTAATATATTTATTACCTTATAAGTCTAAGATTTACAACACACACAGACACATGTCTAACTTTTATAACACCCCGTTTTTGCGTCAGGCGTCGGGGATATATTTTTTTTTTTTTTCCAGGAAGTTCAGGCTTCATAAAAGCCTGAACTTCCTGATAAAGTAAGAATACATCTATAACTGTGTTCATTACCTCCAAATTTTTCTTTTTCAAAAAGCCTCCTTCTTCGCTGCACACATGATCTAAATATGATACAGGTGAATCTGTAATAATGTATATCTCGATTAACCAATCTACAACACAAATAAATAAATATGAAACATATGAACATAATATGAAGCATATGAACATAATATGAACATATGAACATATGAGCATATGAAACATAAAAACATGTGAAGCATATGAAACATAAGAACATATGAAGCATAATATGAAACATATGAACATATTATGAAAGTATGTAAACAATAATAATTATAATTATACATACCATTATCACAATCTTTGGCAGTATCCATTAAAACTGTTCCAAATGTATCATCAAACAACAATCCTTCGTCATTCTCAATATGACTTTGTATATCTTTTTCTAATGCCACTTCATATCCTATAGCAGTTTCCTGTTTCGTTGCCAATTTATTATTGTTTTCCATATTAATCTGTTTCGTTTCAATTAGCGGTAAGGTTTCTGAATTCAAATCATCAATATTTCTCTCTTCGCTAATGTGTAACTTTGATTTCTCCATTTGTAATGAGTTGACATCCTTTGAATTCTGGAAATTTATAATAATTTTATAAACACTTAATTAATAAATTAATGGCAGGTGGTCATTTTGTCACTGTGAACACAAGGATTCCAACTACATTATGTAATATCTTCATCATTAGTTGGGGTAGCCTGTGGATGGAACATTCAGCTAAAAGATTATCTAAAATGTGAATTTTACTCAAGTTAATTCCTAATTAAATACTAATACTGGTAGGTTCAAAGCTTTTACTTACTTTTAATGCATCACAAAGTATTTTAAAGTTTCTTATTGTCGTTGCTCTATAATGAAATGCTGAACTAAGTTTAAGTATGCATCTAATACATATTTTTTGTGGCAAACCGTCATTTTCATCCATCTAAAAAATATACAAAACATTTAAGACTTCAAAATTACTTAATATTATTTAAAATTATTTCTAACTTGTGTTACATCGTGATGAAAGGGGTGTGGAAGCTTCCCATACATCATTTTAGTTAAATTAATAAAAATCTTTAGCGTCTTCAAATTAAAACTACCCAATTTAGTTAGGTATCCGTTCACGAGCTATGCACTAAAAATTGACAGATGAGGCCAGGTTTTTGAATTATTGCATCTTGAAGTATTATCTGTCTTTATTTTCAAAAAATATTTTATTTTTTGGTTTTTATGTAAGTAAGTAATGGATGGAGCGGATTAATAGTTATATAATAAAGGCACTGTCTGCTTCAGTCTGTTTATCTGCTATTTTTTTATAAACCATCCAACAGATTTCCTTTTACTTGTTGTGTACATTTTGAGTTTTGTACATTTTCATGCAAAAAATACTAAGAGTGACCTGCGATTTCTCCCATGCCTTTATAGGCGACGGTAGCCACCTACCATCAAGTCCGTCTATTTGTATGTCTATCGAGGTCTCAGATCCTTATTAAAATGCTATTGAAACTTGCTTACCTCTATGCGAACTATATCACGAAACATCATAACTAAGCTGCAATCAAATATTGATTGCAGAGGAACAACAGTATCGAGACAACAACGACAAACTTTTTCAAAATCTGATATAGAAATTGTCATTTTGTATCTTATATATAAATACTTATATTATTATGTTTCGAGTGTTTTTAAAAGATCCTCCTAGGCTAAAATAGTAAAATTACCACAATATAACTGTCTTTGCTGTATAAATTATCAGTTCACAAACAATTAACAGAAAAACTTTACATTTATCTCAGTTTTAGAAATAATCAAATAACTTTAAACTTTTGGGTTATTTATTTTGATTTTTGGTTATTTAAAATAATGTTGACTGACATTTGACAGATGAACTTGACACTAGAGATTGCCGGCACGTCACGACTGACATAACTGACATTAAATAAAGAAGAAACTTGGTAGGTGTTGGTACCACTACGTTCCACTACCATGTACCATGGAAGAAGAATAAAGGTAATAAAGAAGATGACACTTGACTTGAGGCTTGCTTGTGTAATGTGTAGCATTAGGGATTAGGGTTCTGTATAAAAGTGTGAAATTGCTTAGTTCATGAAAATAATCGCAAATAAAATGCTATTACAGCGCCACTGCGCCACACTCTATTTTTTTAAGTTGGAAAAACCTCGCGTGGGGAACGTTGCGGGTTTTATTTGCTATAATACTTCTATTACTAATTTACTATTACGTAGGTACCTACTTATTACGTACTAGGCACGTCACGAATTTACCACATACAATTTTAAAGTTAAATTATAAAATAAAATAAAAGTTTAATTTGTCTTAGAGGATGTATTATCCGTATTATATTATCCGCGGATGTTAATAACTGTATCTGCAATCGCATCTGCTGTGGGTACAATCTAAATAGAACAAAGTCCATTCCGACTAGTAGCTAAAAATCATGCTTTTGACACAGCCCTGCAAGACCTCAAGGAATTAGGAAGTGAATTATTTTTTTTGTAACACTAGCGAGCCGCTTCCGGTTTCGAACGGTGTTAATTTCTTCTGTTAAGTTCTTCACCGTGTGACGCTCTTTCCGTTAGTTAAAATCCCATTAGTCTTTTGTATACCTACTTAGTTTAAAATATCAACACTTTAGAAAACAAGATTGAAAAAAATGAACTCTATTTTTGCTTTAATCAATTTACTGGATTCATAGTAGGTATGGGATATAGATAGATAAGACAATAACCACCCGCCTTCATTATGCGTCTTTTCATATTTCGTCAAATTAAGTTTTTTCAGAACTAAATGCAATAACTACGGAAGTTTGCAAGATAAATTGTACAAACAATAAGGGCATAATAAAAGTGAAACTAAAAATGAACACTGTCACACTGTACCCATAGCTGTATAACCGATGATGCATTAAATAGGATACGTATGCTTTCGTACAATTGTGGACAATATTTAATTAAAATATTTAAGTACGTAGGTACGTCTAATTGATTAAAATTTTAATATAACTAATAGTTCATTCAACATCCTTTTACTTAGACGTAACGTACTTAAGTATATCTAAAAACTATCTATAATTTGTCATTGTTCGTACAACTAACAAACGTGTTGAATTGGATAACTTTTATAGTTTAAATGTTAGGTATTTTGTGACAATGTTAATAGGGATAGTCGCCAAATGTACCTAAAACATAATATGCTTGTCGAAATCCCTCCTTTTCGGACCAAGCTCTTTAAAACATCCTTTATGCGACTGCTAATTTCTGTATTTCCGAGCTGATATATGTACCAAATCTATTCAAAGTTGGAGTGAATATGCATCTTCTGGGTGAGCTGTCATCCTTACTAGTATCCTTACTTTTCCTTATCCTTACTAATATTATAAATGCGAAAGTGTGTATGGATGTTTATTACTCTTATCACGCAAAAACTACTGAATGGATTTCAATTAAACTTTACAATAATATAGCTTATACATCAGAATAAGACATAATATTATACTGTATAAGACATTAAAAAAAATTTAAAAAAATATATTTTAGTCGTCACAGCGATAACGATATCCGGCGTTACCGCTCACATATTCTTCCTTTAAACGAGGCCGAAGTAGCGGGCACCAACTAGTCTAATCAATACTAATAATAAATATGTAAGGGTTGGTCATGGAGTAAGTTACTTTCTTTTCAAAGATATCGTATTTATAGGCTCTATACATGATACTCAAACTAAATTGAGCATTTTTTTTAAATGTTCCTCCATAACTCTTAAACGAATTAACTGATTTTCATGAAACTTTGTAGATAAACATTTAGACGTACAGGACACAGGATAGGCTACTTTTTTCTTCTTCAAGCCGACATTATCCGTGATGAACATAGGCTACTTTTTACCGCGAGAAAACCTTCATTCCTACGGGAAATCTAAAATAAAAGTAAATACTAGCGGCTTGGCCCGGGATACACTTGACAGCACCATCTATCCAGAATCATGTGAAGCGACTAACATGATTAGCGATCCGCTCCACGGTAGATAGCGTTTTATACTTTTCAACGCGGACGAAGTCGCGACCACCAGCTAGTAAATAAATAAAAACGATGCATTTTAGACATCTTGAGTAGGTACAGCCTTCTATCAGTCCAGCAAGAGAAAAACGTGTGGTCACCGTTACGCACACAAACAGTATTTTGTAATGATCGTGCTTGAGAGTGAAAGTGCCGGCTGAATACGCATTTCTCAACATCTCAGGTGTATTGTAGCCGGAAGAACGGTGCCTGATACACGACAAAATGGTGAGTTCTCTTTTTTAAAAAAAGTTCTATGGATTTTTTTTAATACCTATACTTACTTTATTAGGTATTATTTTAAAGAGTAGCAAGTTGCCCGACTGTCGATTGTACCGTAAGTGGATATATCTACTACAAGTTAAGTTAAATTAAATTAAATTAAAAAAATAAAGCTTACAAAACAGACAAAGTAGGTATACTAAAGGTTACCCTAACTAAAGTAAAATTAAACAAAAAAGTACGAATTTAAAAATGAAATCTTTATTTGTTATTTTATTTCAAAACCTAATAATAAAATTAAACAATAGAATACAATATAAAATAATATTGTAATATTATAGATAACTTTAAGTAATTTTGTTTTGAATCATATACTTAAGTCTTAACTAGCTGTTGCACGTGACTTCGTCCGCATAACTTTCTATGTTACTCGGTGATAGTGTAGCCAGTGTATAGCTTTCTATTACTTACTTTTTGAGCTTATTCATAACAAACAAAAATCTAAAAATACAAATCTTATAAGTATAGTGTACAACTTAATTTGGTCCGTTTTTTTTTTTTTGCTTAAAATACGCATTTATTTTAAGGGATATTATTAATTGCACATCAAATAAAATAATCACCTATCAATTTATTTTCATCATTTATATACCTTTGCACATCAAATAAGTTATTTCGCTACAAATAAACTAAATGTTTAACAAAACTAGTACTGCAGACAATTCGAAAATATACATCAACACTACATTACTTTTTTCCTCTAATGCGAAACAAATAAATTTCTTTAGGTACAAAAATAATACAATCTCATCAGAAATACTCATAAATTAACCACAGCGTGCATAGATAATACTCATTCTCATAGCAAAATAACTATCCGAGAAGCATATATCCTAATAAGCACCTTAAAACTTGCTCATCATATTTTTCTTAATTTCTAAGAACATATGCTCAGCAAAATAAGTATAGCAATATTTTTTTTATCTGATTTTTTGTCACTAAGTAAATTGTACCCTTTTTTTTAATGTTAAGGCCGACAGACAGGCTGACGGTCCACTAGATGGTAGGTGGCTACCGTCGCCTATAACACAAGCAACGCTACAAGTGCTACAAGTGCGCTGTTGACCATAGAAGGATTAAGGATAAGGGAAAAGGGAGGGATGGGGTAATGGGCTCTGGAATCCCTTACTCACTCACCGAAACACAACAGCACATAATGCTGTTATTTCACGGTGGTATTCTGTAAGGTGGTGGTTACTGCCGCCAGACGGGCTGCCCAAATGACTGCGAAACGCAGTGTGCCCTATCACTACGAATATATAGCTATTATTTGTAATATTTCATGTCACCTGTGAAAATGTTCTCATAATAAAAATTATAATAATCGAAAAGAAGGCTAAAATTTAGATTATGGACTGTCGAGTTGGCTGACCGTGAGTTTAAAGGGGTTGTATAACAATTACTTTATACTAGAAAATACTTATTTTTATTAGAAAAAAGAGTTAGGTTAGGTTCTAGGAATGTATATGAAATGTGAGCGAAGTGAGCACACCCGGGTAAAAATTTTAGGCAAAAGGTGTATATTATTATTTGGACATGGTTTATTAAATACATACATCAGAGTAGGAGTTTAATTAGTTTAATTCTAAACTAATTAATGTTCTATAAAGCATTGATTACGGTTTTATAAAACGGTAAAACCTACGTTTGTGTTTGTCTGTAACTTATAATAAGAAGAAAAATATGTCAAATAAAATGCTGTTTTATTTAGGTAAATTGCTGTATGTTATATAAAAATAGAAGCTATATTTAGAAAAAAAAAGCGTTAATACGTATAATGTGCGTTAGTCATTATTATAGATAAATAGCGGTACGCCACGAATATAAATTGTAGTGTATTTAGTAATATTTTATGGTTAGTATTTTGCTGTGCAAATCATTAATTTTGATGTGAATTCGGATTATTTTTGCATACAAAAAGTACTTTTTTTGATATGCGTTTAAATACCACCCTTATTTTAATGACAAAATGAATTAATAAAAGTCTTGTCGATCGCTAACCACAACTTTTCCCCATCTTCCTGGTAATTTATGAATTCCTTCGCGGTAGGAGCGTTCATCTTTTGAAGCCAAGAATGAATCGAGCCAATTTTGGAAACCCTGTTGTGACTTGAAAAGTATTCTAGTTAGAGCGTTCTGCATCGATCGAAACAAATGGTAGTTGGAAGGGGGCAATGAATGTCTGGACTATAAGGCGGGAATTTCCCACCCGCTATTTTCCAAATAGTTTTTAACCACAATAGCAACGTGAGGCCGAACGTTGGTTTTTTTTGGCTATAGCTCGCTTTAAACGGCAGGCTTATTATCTAAATGCCTCTGCTGAGCGACAGGCAAAAAATTTGTGCAATATCACACTAAACCGTGTTTTTTTTTTTATCACGTATAACACTAGTGTGGTTTGCGTTCCGCGTCAGCCTAGCCAGTAATGGCTAGGCCGCCCTGGGGGTGGATCGGAGTTGTTGTCTCGGCAGAGCCCGTACAAAGGGCAAGGAGGCACCGGGGAGTTTTAGTGGGTATGGCTGGGCCCGCTATGACTAGCATAGCGCAGAGCGCCGGCTGACCCCCACATACTCCTACCGTCTAGCCAGCGGTAGAAGTGTGGTTTGCGTAAAAATTGACGATTTAGTGTGACGTTGCACAAAATTTTCGCATTTTTCGCCTGTCGCTAGTATAGCTAGTTTCTAAAATAGCTCGATTCGAATATTTCAGGGCGCATCACAGAGTGACCAATCGAGTCCGAGCAAAGCAGATTTGGTCTCCAAAATAAAAACGAAATTATCAGAAGCAGACCCCAACAAAGCTAAGGAACTTGGCGGTGTTTTCCTTTTCAACATTATTCGGGGATCGTCTGTTTATTCTTGGAGTGAGTAAAAAAAAGCTTTTTTGTTACATGAGCACATTTTATTTATTTATTTATTTATTAAGGCAAAGACAGTCACACACAACTTAATTTACAAAAAATAGAAACAATAAGACCTGTAATTATTAAGCTCTCCCTGAACTTCGCTATAGAAATGGAAAATATATCTAAATCTTCTAATGTTTTTTTATAATTCGCGTGCATGTCCTACGTCTTAATAAGTCTTAATAGATCAATAGTCATGTTAAAATTAATTATTTATAACAAAATGTTTAATACCAAAGATATAAATCACAGATGCGCCCTGTGGTTCTGAAAACTGTCCACATATTATGTATGTAACGTGAACCTCACTGCTTTCTACAAGCGAATAAGGCGGAAGAAGTGAACTCACTCTTCCCAACGATGACATATTTTCGGCCGCCTGATCCTGAAGTACGGCAAGAAGCATCTGTTATTTAAATCTTTGGTTTTCACTCACTTTATATTGAAGACGTGAGTGGATGAAGGTGGTATGTCGCATAATATAATTCCAATTTCGAATAAATCGAGATTAAAGTTTTACTTTTAATTTTTGAGATAAGTCGCCACGGAACTGATTTTTGTACACTTCTATTATTTAATTAAAAAAAAAAGTGAACATAGCTCCCTCCTCCATTAACAAAAGTAAACTTTTCTGCACTATTTGCTTTTTAAAATTAACTGTACGTGTTACGTACCTTTTTCAACTTTTTATTTTCCAAAAATGTCTTAAATCGACGATCTTAAGGTCTGTGATCATTCATATTATGGACATATTACCTTCATCAACGAAAAAACCCAAAAATGCGGCATAACACCTTCATCCACTCACGCCTTCAATTGTTATTAACAGCTTTGGACCTGGACAACGTGAGGGTATTCGAAGGGGAGCCAGACGATGACCCTGACTGCACGGTGACTCTATCAGAACATATCTTCAAGCAGTTGGTGACTGGTCGCGAAGACGCTAGAGTCATCATGCAAGCCGGCAGATGCTCAGTCACCGGTGACATCATGAGGGCAATGAAACTTGAACCTTATATTAAGCTGATCTAAGTTATTATTTGGGTGAAAAAAATTCTGAATTTAATTTTAGTGAGGGCTTCTTTCACCAACTACAAGTAAAGTGTTGATTAGTTACTTTTCAAGTAACGCTAATTGACGAGTAAACGTTACTAGTACATATTTTGTGTCAATTTCATTGAAATTACCCTTGAGTAGTGCTATTAGAAGAAGTTTTCTTAGCGGTGACTTTAAATGGCTGTTAGCCTACTTAACACTTTAATCAGACATATTGAAATAAGCCCTTAATTATGTAAGCAAATATTTAGGGAATCGGTCCAGCTATATTTATATAGGAAAAGTTCAGTCGCATACTGTAAATTTTATAATGAGCACTTGCTAGATTTGGATATCTTTAGTAGTCCTATAGGATCCTATAAACGAAGCCTTAAACAGACCCTCGAAAATATAGTTGTATAATCGTCTCTTTGTAGCGGACAGTTTATCTATTTATTTGATATGTTATATGCTATTTGTTATATGGTGTATTTGTTTCTTTTTCTCTTTCTTTTTTTGTCTGCCTTTGTGTATATGTTTACTCTCAGCCTTCAATATTATGTACTCCTGTCTTGTAACTTATTATATGTTTTAGTTATTTAGTGGAAACTTTGTTGATTTATGTTTTACTTTTATGTATGTGTATAATGTGTATCGAGATATTGTATGTTTCCCAAATATAAATAAATAAATAAATAAATACACTGAACAGAATCCTTTACATTCAAATGGTCAGATTTTCTTCTAAGTTCTTCTTAATCACAAACGGATTTTTATAGAGGGATGTTTGTGCATAGGTAATTTGCAAAAAAAAATTATTGAATTTGTAATAGGTATAGATAGAATAAGTGTTAATCTTTTTTATAGGAATGGAATTGCTTTAAATAATAAACCTAAGTATATATAAGTGAAATTCATTTCCCCAATTCCCTTCCCAATCCTTTATATTAATACTAGCTGCTGCCCGCGACTTCGTCCGCATCATTGGTGAAAACAGCATAAATTATTGCTCGTATATTTTTGTCAGGCATTGAAATATTTTTTTCAAAGCTTAATAAAATGGGGAGCGAACGAAGTCGTGGGCAATAAAAAGCTAGCGATAAATAACAGTTAAATGATTGACTAGTTTTTTACTAGGATTAGCTTTTTACTAGGATAAAATGTGAGTGATGTAGAGACGAATGCGCGGGCGCAGCGAACTGGTTCGCAATTACGGTACCAGAGAGTTCATCGACTAGAGGTCAAGCGCCTCTAGACCCTGACCATAAATAAGAATAGAGCCTTGTAGTGGTTTTTCCTTTCGGAGTGGATCAATAGAAAGTATATTTTGTTACTTAAATGTTCTTATTTACTGCCTAAGGTTTTAAAAGCTATAACTAGCTTAGGTTGGGTAAGATATTAATAATAAAACCATAAAAAAAAATCGTATAATCTATTTATATTTTGCGACATACTCATAAAAGTATATATTACTTATCTAAACTGTAGTTTTTACGGCTAAGTCAATTAGCAAGATGAAGTATCTCTGTGGCAGAACTGATAACCTGTAAAATAGATTTATTCTCGAATAGAGATCGAAGCGGAAGACGCCCCGACGGTCTTAAGACATCTGAAATGATGTGAAGAAACATCTCAGGAAATGACTGGATGCGAAGGGTCCTACAGAAAGCCTTGTATATATAATATGTATATCTATAATTATATAATGTACTAGCTGTTGCACGCGACTTCGTCCGCGTAACTTTATAAGATATAATACATTCGTGTCTGTGAAACCATGGAAATACACATAAAAAATTTCAACCCAATCGGTCAAGCCGTTTAGAAGTTATAAGTGAAAAAGATAAGTACGGAAGGATAATTCTTACTACCCGTTGTCCTATTACCCGTTTTCCCGTAGGAATGAAGCATTTTCCCGCGGTAAAAAGTAGCCTATGTTCATCACGGATAATGTCGGCTTCTAATGGTAGAAGAATTTTTCAAATCGGTCCAGTAGTTTCAGAGCCTATTCTATACAAACAAACAAATAATCAAATATTTCCTCTTTATAATATTAGTAACTATAGATACGTATATCTATAATTATGTTTTTCTATAAAACTATTGTAATATACGTTTTTATTACCGTTCTTGTGGCAAATTTTAATGCTGTATACGCCTGTAATTGTGTCAGCCGAAAAACCATTACATTATATCCATTATATCGTGAATAATTTTAACACGTGTACTGTTGGTGTATCCTAAATAAATTTTAAAAAAGCCATATGTGGGAGCAATCTTAGGAAAGGCCTATGCCTATGCCTATAGATATGAGTATCAGTAAGTGTATCTAAATAATAATAAGTAACTGTAAACGTAAGTAAATTATTGTGACTTGGAGAAGTATAGCTTTTGTCTTGCCCTAGAAAATTAAATCAGCAATTCCAATACTTAGACGTAACTTTGAAACCTTGGTTATCCTATATAATGTGAGTTAGATCACAAAAGTAGCCAGCTAGAGAGCAGGTCCTATTAAAGCAGTGCTAAGGACAACTGCACTGACCCTTAGAGTAGTGTTATTCACTTTAGTACAATCGTCGACACCATCACTGACAATTCGTTTCACTCAGTAAATTTTTCGAAAGATTCACCTAATATTCATTTGTGCAAGAAGTCATCAGAACAACACAATAAATGCCAATTAGGAACTATCTAAGACTAAGACATGCCTGTGAGTGCAGCTTATAGCAGAATAAAGGCCTCTTTCACCATCTGTCAAGTAGGCTAACCGTCATTTAAAGTCACAAGGGATAATGGAGCTGGTATACCTTTGCTTGTACGGTAAAAGTCCCCAAACATTATAAAGAAATTAATGAAAAAAAATCGCCTATCGAAGGATGCACTAAACCGAGTGCATAATTTAGTATTTCTAACTTATTGTAGTTGGTGAAAGAGGCCCTAACTGTATAATACATGGAAGATGTGTACACAATATTTGTGCACAATAAATAAACTGAAACTTCAGAGATATTCTGAAATATTCGAAAATAGACCGTAACGCGTACGGTATGACAATTTTGATTAATTATATTACTTACTAGCTGGTGCTCGCGACTTAGTCTGCGTAGAAAAGTATAAAACGCCATCTACCGTATTTTGGATAGATGGCGCTATCTCCCGGGCCAAGCCGCTAGTATTCACTTTTATTTTAGATTTCCCGTAGGAATGAAGCATTTTCCCGCGGTAAAAAGTATCCTATGTTTATCACGGATAATATCGGCTTCTAATGGTAAAAGAATATTTCAAATCGGCCCAGTAGTTTCGGAGCCTATTCTATACAAACAAACAAACAAACAAATCTTTCCTCTTTATAATATTAGTATAGATATGAAAATCGATTCTTAGAGGAGTAAACTCCAATATTTTCAGTAAAATGATTCAAAAAAAAGTATAACACTTATATCACTGACTGTACCGGTAATTCCACTATGTCCAAGACTTGTGATAGCTTGAATTCATTAAAAATTATATTCATTTGGCGTCCTCGAAACGATACACACTTATAGGCGGTTTCAAGTCGATTTATTAGTTGCAATTCTGTAATTGCATACAGCGAATGGATACTCAGATTTTCTATTACAAAAATTAAAGTTGTTAACAATAATATACTTAGGTAGTAATTGTTCAAGTATTTACAAATTCCAGTCAATTGTTCGTGTTTTGAAAATGGCTGCTAAAATATTTTTTACAATTTTCGCGACAATTTTCATAACGGCTAGCGGTAAGTTACCTATTTATTACCTATAAGTATTATTTATTTTAAGCTTTAATATATAAAATAACATGTAAAATGATAACACTAAAAACCACTGAGGTTTAGTCTCGTGTTATCATTTGTAATTATTAATAAATCAATCATATAGATACTAGTTATTAATTACAATTTAAAAAATATTGCTTTAACTTAGATTTAATATTGTTTGCGTTATTTGTTTATATATATATATATGGCGTATTATGTTATATCTAGATATAAGTATAATAGGAAAAAAGTGACCATAATTTCTAATCCACATTTTTATACGATTTTTTACTGCCACTACTTAGTATTTTGAAAGGACTTAAAGTTTTAGTCACAACCAGGATTCGAACATCCGTCTGATATTGGCAGCCGAGCTTTTACCCCACAATGCAAACGTGTTTGTTAGTAACGATTTCACGCCTTAACTACTCAACCTATCATCGTGGAATTTTGCATGTACAAGGTACACGTTATAAGATACAAAAAATGGGCACAGGGACCTTTCAATTTTAAATAAAACAAAGTACCGTATAAAAATACTTAATAAAAAAAATTAATTGCTATACAAAAGTATAAGTAGGTATAAGCAATAGTTGACATTGATATATTTTCAAACAATTTGATTTCTTACAAAAAGAAAATTGACGAATTACTTTTAAATAATTAATTTTTCATTTTTTCACATAGAATATTCTTTTCTTTTTTGTTTTATATTAATTTGTTTTTTAAATTAATTAAATGTAAATATAATAATTTTTTTAATGACTCTTTAGGCCTATTTGTATTTAATTTATATATATATATATGTAATAGATAAATAATGGCTGTATGAAATCTTAATAAATAAATAAATAAAGATTTAATAAATGTTTTAACACATACCAAAAAAGAGGACGCGTTGAAGTCGCGGGCAAAAGCTAATTGAAAATTATTGAAAATTTCTTGATTTTACTAATTTACCTTACTATAGGTATCGAACCTTCCAATTATGAAATAAGCAGAAACCGAATAGGTGCAGATGGTAAGTCCCAATGCATCGGAACTCATCATGCCATTCTTTGAAATTTAATCCTGGGTTCACATTCCGGTCGTTCATTCCTACGCTGGACTATACCGGGTGTCCCAAAACTATGCGACATGAAGGGAAAGTACCTTAAATATCGTAGATAGTCCATTTTGCTTAAAGAAGACTTAATGTTATTTTTAAAAGTAAATAATACTGCATTCAAATATTTTCTAAAAATTACTTGCTTCGTCTGGGAATCGAACCGACTTAAATGTGAAAAAAAATCAACCTCATTTTTTATGATACCAATCGAAAGAATGAACAATAAATAATAATTCTTCTTAAGTAAAATATTAATCTTAAAAGAAAGGAATATAACTTTAAATGCTTGGTTCAAATTTCAATAATAATTTCAATATTTATTGCCGACGACGTAATTTTTAGAAAATCTTTAAATGCAGTATTACTAGCTTTCAAAAATAACATAGTCTTCTTTCAGCAAAATATCCTATATACGATATTTAAGGTACTTTCCCTTCAAGGATAGTTTTGGGACGCCCTGTATATCTTCATTCATACTATTTTCGCATATTTTCTCATTTATTGGAATTTAGAATAATGGAGTCGCCATTTCTATTACATTCATTGCAAATAATATAGGTTGCTTCTTAAAAAGTTGCTGGAATTCAAACTATTTCAAGTTATTGAAATTAATTATTTACTGGCTCTCGTAAATATTGGGATCCATATTGGATTCACTTCTTTTTAATCTATACTTACTATAGTAATATTATAAAGAGAAAATTTTTGTATTTTGGTTTGTAATGATTAACTCAAAAACTACTGGACCAATTTTAAAAATTCTTTTACCTATAGAACACTATATTATCAGAGAGTAGAATAGGCTATATGTGACAAAGTTTTGCTAACGAAGTCGCATGCAACAGCTAGTTATAAATAAATAATTTAACCATTTAACTCGTTACTGAAATCTTTGGCATTCTTGGTTTATAAATTTCATTACCATTTTCACCATTTCATTTATTCGCCACAATTAACTGTAATTGGTTCAGGATCACTATCGCAAATATTTAATTTGCAATATTTCATAAATATGTTGCATTCGTTTGGTTGGGCTTTTTAATAAATGTAGCCTTTATTGGCCTGTTTAAAAATTTACCTAAATACCCTTTTATATTACTTAATGTCTAATTTTATAAAAAAAATCCTTACGCGTCTTAACATTTAATAAAAGAAATAACGACTGTTTATTTATTTTGTTATTATGATTAGTTAGGTATGTTTCAATCTTACATATATTATTGGAATGACTAATTTTAATTTAATTAAGTTACCTACATTAAAACATTATTTTAAAAATTAAGGTCCAGTATGAAAAAATTACGGATCTATGAACTAAGTTCAAAGTAAAATTCCATAAGCATTGGACACGTATTTCTCTTTAAACGAAATTAAACAAAAACTAAAAATCAACAATCGTTATGGCAGGCATGATCATTAACACATATTTTTAACTAATTATTTTGTTAATTACAATTTTTAAGTAGGAAATGTAGTCCAAGCCAAGGCTAAAAAGCACACATTAGAATGAATATTATTGTTTTTATGTTAATTACTTGGTTAATTGTTTAAAATCTTCTCATGATAAAGTAAACTGTCGGTTAACTTAGAATCCGTTAATACGGAATACGGACGCTGTAATCTGATTATTTTTCGCACCGGTACTTGAGAATACCAAATCATAGAATCAAATATTCGTTCGTACAATTGCATTACCAATAGATATACTGGTTTTCTAGATTAATCTAGGAGTAAATTTAAAAAAAAACTAACTATGTTTTATTAGGTACTAACACTTGACTGGGCCAATGAAAAGTTTAAAATTTTTTTACATGTAAGAACGAAAGTCTATGAAACATGATAGAAAAACATCAAAAATACTTACTTCTTACTTGTCTTGAATTAATAATTCAAAATAATTGCCTATAAAACGAGCAAGTGGTATTACTTGGGTAACCTTTCCATTAAAAAAACTACCTTAAAGAATTTTCTCGAAGATGAGACCCTGACAGATCGATTTCTAGACCTAAAAACTCCCTAACCCTAGATTTTTGTCAAAATCGTTAGAGCCGTTTGCGAGATCGTCGTGGCATACAAGAATTCTTCGTTTAGTATTACATATAAGGTAATAAGATAAATAAAGGATTACCTATACAAGAATTGAACTTATTTTTGCATTTAAAATAGGTAGGTATATCAGTAGGAAGGAATGAATAACATTTTGGCTCATCTAAGTGCTAATCGCCTTTAATAATATATCCATCCATCATCTTAACAATCATGGCTTCATCACATTTCATCATTCAACAGGTTTTGGGTTAAAAGATATCGCGGACTTTTTCCTAGGAGGCGGATACGGCCAGTATCCCAACTATCACGGCAATTATCCAGGAAATTATCCGGGTGCCGGAGGGCCAGGCTTGTACCCGGGCGGTCACTATCCGAATCAGTACCCGGGTGCTCAATACCCGGTGAACAATCCGAGTGTAGTGGGACCACCGGGTGCTCATCCCGGATGTCCACTGTGCGATTCGTCAGTATACAGCTACTGTTCACATAAACAAGCCCACGACGCGTGCTGCTGCGAAAATCCTGCTTGTGAGTAGAAAACTTGTACCTATTGCATGTGCCATTTCTTTCTTCTTTCTTTCAATCACCGGGTTTTATCTTAGCGTTCTCTCTTTCGTTTCGGAAGTACGCAACCAAGCGTTTACATCTTGGCTAGGCCCCCTATCCCTGACCCTGACCTGCCGCTTTGAATTTTTTTTTTATTAGAGATGGGTTTGCTCTTGGCCAACAACCAGCTGAGTAGCAAGGATGAGGCCTAAGATGGGGCGAGCTCACCCAGAATATGCCTATTCAATCTAACTTTGAAAAGATTAGGATTATATGAGCTCGGAAATACAGACGCCGGCAGGGAGTTCCAAACCTTGGCACACTTGGCAGTGCGCATTATAAAGGATGTTTCAAAGCGCTTAGTCCGAAAAGGAGGGATTTCGACAAGATGAGGATGGTAACCAGCCGTACGTCTGTATATCCGATGGTTGAAAGGGGAAGGCGGTATAAGCACATGCAGGTCCTAAGCACACTCTCCGAAGTACATCTTATAAAAGACACACTGTCTTGCAATTTTGCGTCTATGTGCCGGGCTCTGCATCTTAGATTTTAAGAGTACCGTCGCCTATGAGTCTCCTAGCTCTGCGTTCCACCGCAGTTCCACTTCTAGACGAGTGCGGCAAGTTAGTATTATCGTTTGGCTGAGCCATCCCAAAGGTCCCAAATACAATATCAAATTTCGATTATGCGGCATCCGATATTGTGTAAACCACTTACGTCAGGGTGTCTGTTTCCGCTAAATTCGCCGGTCCAGCGTAGTGGGAACCTATCCACTGAGTTCATCATTTGCAGTTAACCTTTTTTTTAATTAAACTTTGTTTTATTGTTGGCAGATACACCCTTCAACTGTCGCAAGACCGACTGCAAATATATTTACGCAAACTCCTGCCAAGAATACAATTTGATCTCCAGTTGTTGTTGCGTTGACCTACAGAAAAACGCTGTTGAACCTGTACAGGGATAGATTTAGTTATCAACTAGATTACTAGACAACTTATAATATAATTAAACCTATTTTATATTTATTTTTGGATTCCTTTTGGATAAAAAAACTGTGATCACAGGCTTATGCACTTAAATGAATCTTATACTTTTTTGACCTTCAAATTTTAATCAGCTAATGTTTTTGGCTGTTTATAATAATTGTGACTAAATAAGCCTGTACCTAAATGATTTTGTTTAGCTTGGCATGAAAGCTAACGATTTTCTAAAATTACATAATATGTATAATTATTAATTTATGTGCTCGTAAGTTTTTAGTTTGTGTATTTTAAAGTTAAATATAAAATTTTAATTGTAAATAAGAAAAAAGGATTTATTAAGAGTAATTAAGCGCTAAATGTAATTATAGATAACTTTTAAATACATATTATATGTACATCCAAAATAAAAACTGCATTTTTAATGTTTTCTTTCCTTTAACATTTTCACATTTTTGAAAAAAATGGACTCTCTCGGTACTGTTATTTTTTTTTATATTAAGTAGGATCTTTTGGATATTAATAGGAGTGATATTAAGTATTTATTTATTAATTTTTAATGCCATCTTATTCTTGTATACTAACCTCATTTAGACCAAAAAAGGAGTCTCACATTGTCAACAAGACCTTACAATATTTACAAGGGAAAAGTATGAATAAAACAATCGTTTTTAATCAACTTATTTAATGTTACACTAAATAGTTATACATACACCACTCATACGTCGAGTAAATTACACATTACTTATAAAAATACGGCTCTGCCGTCACTTTTGGCATTTTTACCATGTCACCTGTCAAAAAAAAAACCAGAAACCGATTTTACAAATTTATGTAAACAGACCGACATTTTGGTTTGGTATTAAAAATATTACAGCTATGTCGTGGTACTCATTCAATTACAACTTTTAAAATTTTAATTAAAGCCTCTTAATCTCAGACCAAATAAGAACTATAGACAGAATTTTTCAAACATAAATAGTAATCATAGTATTAGCAGTGCTAATATTACGATTACTATTAGCACCCTCTAATTCGGGTACATCAATTAAACCACTTTATGTTAAGTCCAAATATAATTGGCGCAAATCTTAATGAGCTCTGGCTCTGATATCACGTGTGAAATATGCGCAGTAACCGATTTTTGGGAGTGTTTGTGAATTTTGGGAATGGCTCCATGGAATGAGGGAGACGCAATGATAACATTTTGTACGAGAGAAAGCAGGTGCGCCGTTTTGTTCGCAATTCTATAATCTACATGCGCAAACGAAAAATACCCGCTCAAGTTCAGAGCCCATTAATATTTGCGATGTTATACTTTTAAAGATAAGATTATAAGATGTGCGGACAAACGACGACGACCTTATCTTCTTTTCGCGAACGCCTGCGTTCAACTGATTGATACCTTTTTAATATCATATCATACCAGCAAACGGAATGAATCAGTAGCACTACCATGAGTTGCTATCGAAATCTTACGTTAGTTTATTTCTGTCGATAACGAACCTTTCACCCTTCAATGTGCTAGTGAATGATTTAACTACTAACGTTACGGTATTTCTCGAGAGCATCAGTCAAATTTGTCACTCATTGTACCGATTTTATATAGAAATTAATTAATGTCAAGTTAAACGTTAGTCGCTAATGGTCGCTAGCGACTACATTCGATAGATTTTTCACTTATGCAACTCATGTTACCGGTTTTAGTTCTTTGAGGGACCGCTAGAGGCGCTGTACAATTTTTCATACAAATATTTTACGTTCTCGCTCATCTCTCGCTAGCGATTTTGGTCGTCATAAACTCATGGTAGTGCTACTGAACGTCATTCGTTTTTTGAAACGCCACAGAGCACTTTTCAATCAACTTCAGTCGAGTTAAATAGCAGAACGCTAACAATAGTGAAGCTGGTTTATAAATTGAAATTTTGTGTTACTTAACTTTTGTTTATTTTTTATTGAAATGTAATTTCATACTGCATTAAATTTTTTGTAGACTGGTTCCTACACTACACAGTGCTCCTCCATCTTTAGTTCTTATTCTATCTGAGCTCTTAATTAAATACTTTAATTAAAATAAAAGCTTCGCAAGCTTTTGCTAGCACAATCACAAAATCACCTACATAACCTATATGAATTATAATTCGAATATGAATTTTACATAAAAAACATAAATGATTCGCTTTTTCTAAGTAAGTGGGTAAACATAGACACTAACGTATGACTTCTTTGAAACATCAAATAATTTCAAATACCCAAAAACTTCGACACTGGAATAATCCCTTTGACATTTCTTGAATGACATTTTATTTGTTCTGTTAAAAAACGGGTGAAAGTTATTTGAAATTCGTATCTTTTGCACCTTACTAACTTAACATATAATGACACTAGTTTTTCCCTCGTGACGTTATCTTGCTAGTATTTTCAGTAAAATAAAAAACTAAAAAAGTAAATTTTAGTTAATCAAAATAAAAATATTCATTAATCAATTAGGTTTCTACAAGAAACTCTTATTAATGTCATTGTAAATTTAAATTTACCAGGGTTTCGGAAAAAAAAAAGTCAAGATGACGATCCCGAGAAGAAACCCCGTAAGAAACTCACGATATTATTCTTTTTGTCATCTTTTTTTTGGAATATTAATATCTATACCAATATATAAAGCTGAAGAGTTTGTTTGTTTAGTTGGTTGTACGCGCTAATCTCGGGGACTAACTGGTTCGAATTGAAAACTCCTTTTTGTGTTGGATAGTCCATTTATCGAGGAAGGCTATCAATAAAATGAGAAAAAAATAATCATCACGCCATGTCGAAGAAGGTTTTTTTAGGCATTTTTTCACCATGACGTATTACTATATTACTAATACGATGAAACAATGTGTACGCGACAGTACCCGAGAGAACCCCCTCGCTCCTCGACCTACGAATTGAATACTGCGAATACCCCCTCCACAAGTAATAAAGGTACATTTTGGACAAACACACCGCAATCATGCCACAGACAAGTATGTATGTGGTTTTTTTTTTTTTTTTTTTTTTTTCGTTCAATTGAATAAACACACTGGAAAAAAGAGCAGATCTTTTCATTGGATATACGAATACAATTTCCATCGTTGAAATCGTTAAAATACACATTCATACAACACGTTCAAACGTGTTTATTATGAATTATGATAGTAACAATGAATAAATAAAATTAAGCCTTGTGGAACCCGTTTAAAAAATTCGTCAACCGATAAGGTTTTATTTTCTTATACTTCGTAATGAAAACATATTTTAATATTATTTTGTTTTGTGAACAGTGTGAACGAATCACTAAAAACACAAATCTGAAAATTAATATAATTTTATGAAGAAAAAAATTGTTTTTTTCCTGCTAAATGTGACACTTGTGATCATTATATTTCTTTTGTTTTTTTTTTTTCTTTTTTATATTACACTCGCTAAAATAACGTCATTATTATAAAATCACTTCAATGTGAAGTTCTATTGGACAAGCAGATTTTTTTTATATTATTAAATATAAGGAGATATAGATTCACAGAATCACAGAACACAGAACACAGAATGTTTGTTTGTTTGATTGAGCGCTTTAATCTCAGGACATACTGGTTCGAACTGAAAAATCCTTTTCGTGGTAAAAGCTTTAGGCTATATAAAATATATAACATTTTGAACGCGGACGAAGTCGCGGGCGACAGCTAGTGCAAAAATTAAATTAAAAAGCTGAATCTCCATTATTATTCTTTCTACTTAATCTCACAAAGAACTCAAAATGGTTACTAAAAAAAACTGCTTGTCTATTAGAACACAAGAAGTAATCGTTCTTTTTACTTAAACAAAATTATTATCCACACATCAGTATCTATGTATGTGTATTACAAATGGAAATGTTATACAAATTTACGTCTGAGAAGTGATTTAACATAAGAGAAAATTGTCACATTAAAGCCAAATTGAAAGGTGAAAGCATTTAATGCCGCATTTCAACGATCCAATTTCTTAGAAACAATAATTAATTATTTATTTATGGACTAAATTATTTGAAGTCAGAGGCAACAGTCAACTTTTCCTGTTCCAAAAGAGGCCACCTGAAAGGGGGATAAAATACATTTTTTCATTATACAACTTTTTTTTATTAATTTCGACACAAATCGACGGGGGAATGAAAGAAATATTGTTAACTATTTGTTGTTGAAGAAAATGATATTAAGTATAACTTTTTATACCCTAACTAAAAACTTGAAAGGGTGGATAGCTAAACTAAAAAAAGAACCCCATACTAGTGTATGTGGAGCATAAGTGTCAATATTATTTATTTAGATCCAATTATTTGTTCAATTATTAACACACAGATTAAATTGAGTGTACATCTAATAAATTTAAAGAGCAATTATACTATATATATTTCGCGAATCTCAGAAACGACTCTTAACGAATTGGATGAAATTATAATTGAGATGAGATTTTAGGCTGGTTTTCGTGTCACGCCGACCGTCAGCGCGGACAGGCCAATACGACTGCATTGGGTGCTATGAAGCGTTTTAGAGTAACGCCTGAGCGTCAGCGCTAAGCCGTGCCGAGCCGTACTGAGCTCTGACGGTCGGCGCTGACCGCTGTCCACGCGCCTCCGCCTCTGCCTTCAGTGAGCGTTTTCGTGTCGCGCCGACCGCACGCGCCGACGAGTACAATTACATTATTATATTGGTCTGTCAGCGCGACACGAAAACCAGCGCCTCGCGCCGACAGCTACGCGCCCAGGGCCTCGGCACTGACACGAAAACCAGCGCCTCGCGCCGACAGCTACGCGCCCAGGGCCTCGGCGCTGACGATCAATCAGCACAACACGAAAACTAGCCATACTTCTTAAGTGTACCTACCGTTGAGGTTAACGCATCCTGTAGTGATTCTTCTCCTGGACCTGACACAGCTCCCCCTTGAACTCAATCTCCACTTCGAAGTCCAGGTCGCGATTGTTGCGCGCGTTCTGACGCATCGAAAATGTACCCGTTATGTCTTCGCCTTTCTTCACCTGATCCACCAAAAAAAAAACTACATTAACTGACAATAATTATAAAAATTAGCATCAATCTGAATTTATAATTTATAATTTTTTTTTATTTCAAATATTTTCATAAGCTATGTAGAAATTGAGAAAAATCTTTTGTTAAACGAGACTACTTGCTGTCCTAGTGAGATGAGCAGTGAACTTACCGTCATGTACTCGTCAAAGTAGAAGACGGTCTGCTTCCAGTGGGTGTAGGGGGCCTCGGGGGCGGTGCTGAAGCCGAGCCGCTTGTGGGACTTGGTGAACTCCACGTTGAAGAAAGTCACCAGGGCTTGGATGAAGTCGTTGCGTCGCACCTGAACCAACAACACCTCACTTGTATCGTACACTGTATCAAAACTGTAAGCAGGTCTCGCTCTCTCTCTCTCTCTCTCTATGGACCAAATGACTTACCATCAGATGAAATTTGGAAGAGAAATTAAGATCTTCCTTCTTCACGGTGTACAAGTCTATTTCCTTGAGGAGATACGAATTGGTCACCACCTGTTTGGCATCAACAACGTCCACCAAGGGCTCCGATATGGCCACCTTCCTGATAGAGGACATGTCGAAACCGTACACGTCATCCCACCAGTTGATTTTCTCATCTTTGTATTGACGATCTTCAATGCCACAGATGAATAGGGTGCATCTAAAAACAATTATGTATAACAATAGCTTAATGCACCAGAGAAGTTACGAACATTTTTTTGCTGCAGAAATATAAATTTTATAGTTTTGCTAAAATATAAATTTTATAGTTTTGCTAAAATATGAAAATTATTAGTTATGAAAATATGATATTGACACATAGATTTTGCACTAACTGTTGACTGCAAGTAGTGGTTTAGAAAAGAGCAACTATCAATTTAAATTTGCCAGTTCTTGATTACGAAAAATATACAAAATAGTAATTAAATTGTTTACAAAAAAAAAGATAGATTACCTATCCGGGAAGAGCATGCCATCAGGTTTTAACCATTTATCTCTAGCGTAGAGTACAGTGTCGAGCATGCTCTCATAGAAGAGGCAGTAGCCCATCCACTCGGAGATTATTATGTCCACCTGCTCCACCGGAAGGACCACTTCTTCTACCTGAAATTAACAATACCCATTGGATGAGTGATTAGGGTCCTCCCAGGTTTGTGTCATGGCAGTCAGGCTACTTTGGAAATTAATTTTTCAAAGTTGACTCTTGCCTGAAAGTACTGGGCAGGCAAACAGCGTTTCGCAGTCATTTTGGCAACCCGTCTGGTGGCAATAGCCGACCCCTCACATATCAGAATACCCCAGTGAAATAACAGTATGTACACTTTTGTATTACGGTGAGTGAGTAAGAGATGCTAGAGCCCATTCCCCTTTTTCCTCCTAATCCCTTTTATCGTTAATCCTACTATGGTCCATTTTGTAGTGACATCAGTCATAACATAACTGATACTCAGCCAGCAGTAAGCCACCACCTTACAGAAAACTACTGTGAAATAACAGTGTATGTGCTGTTGAGTTATCCCTTCAGATCAGATTGGTGATCCATATCCCCTCAGTGCCTTCGGGGGTGTCACTTGCTTTAATATAATCCACCTACAATTAGCCTGCCTGCCTGCCAAACTCGTAAAACAAGCAGCATTTACCTGTTGTAACTAAACTACATACATATTAATTTATTTAGTTGCACAAATTAATATACATAGTTTTTTAGAATAACACAAAATCATACCAAAATAAGTAAATCAAATCTAAATTCTCAAAGTAAATAAAAATAAATATTACTCATTTAAAAATAAGATTTAGTCATTAGAAATTAAATTAGTCATTTGAAATCTCCAAAAATAAATATGTAATTGATTTCAATTTATAACAAATTATTTTACAAGCAAAAAAAAAAGACTGCTCAACATTCTTGGCACCATTACTGGATAACAATTTTGCTGAATTCTTACCTTCCCTTTGATAATTTCAATAACGTCATCGAGTCTGTTGGCTTCAACAATTTTACGAGCAAAATCCACAATGTTAGAGCATTCCACCGCTATCACTTTAGCAGCGCCAGCTTTGGCTGCAAACATTGACAGGATGCCGGTGCCACAGCCAATATCTAATACTGTCTGTAATTACACAAAAACGTTAGAACTTCATAATTCTCAAAGCGCGCTCTTTGCTCTTTGCTAGTGTGTACTAGCTTTTAGTTCAATTCCTGGTAGGCCAAATTTGAAAATGAACATTGAATGAATGAAATGGCTCTGGTCTGGATCTAAAAAGCAGAGATAGGAACTGTGTTTCAGTTATTTGGGCGATCTGTGGTATTGACCCCATCTGGCTCTAGAAACAATCCTGTTACAGAAGACCACTGTGAAATAACGATCAAGTGAACTTGTCAGCCCGTCTGTCAACCCTGAAAATTTGCAAACTAGAAAAAACTTATAATAGTTTCGACTTAAAAAAAAAACTTAAATTCAAGCATATGCATTTTTTTTTTATTAGATTGAACAAAGTCAAAATTTGTAAAACATGCGAAAAACAAAACGTCATAAGACGAAAAATTAACTCACTTTTCCCTTAAATAAGTGCTTATTGTGGTACATAGCGTTCCTATACGTTAAGGTTCTAACTTCATCCTTCAGCATCTCCTCGTGTATGCCGAAATGTGCGTACGAATCAAAATAATAATCCCTGGAGGTCATTTCCTCCGCTGTTACGTTTTTGTCGGGTCCTATAATATATTACAAGGTATATTACGACAAATCCAACGAAAATTGGTGAAACAATAAAACACGTTTTTGGCCAAGCGCCGGTATTGGACTAGAAAAAAAACCGAAAGCATTTCAATAATTTTACTCACCATTCTCCAGGACTGGGGTCGAAACAGCAGAAGTGCCTTCTTGTGCAACATCCATACTTTCCATTTTGATGAGTGGTTGAGTACAAAAGAAATAAGAAGAAATCTAATTATAACCTATAACTGCCTCGGCTATAACAAATCGATCTGCGAGACGCTTACTACAATACACAAAGATCACAATATTTCGTTTAACGATAATACAAATAACTTACGTTTTATCGCTAATTTAGAAGACTTAATTAAAAGTATCACAATTGTTTTAGAAGAGAAGAAAACTGAGAATAAGTTTTTCAATCACCTTCTCGCTTCCTTCAAGCTTCAATTCATCAAGCTTTTTTTGCTTGCTTTTTGCTTTTTAGCAACCATAGAGATTTGAGAATTCTGTAAATTATAGATTTTTTCTATCTGTAAATTGTGGCTTGGTTACAATTACAAAGAGCAATTATTTATAAGTAAAGGTATTTGTGATATATATTTAGTTACTTATAATATTTATTCGATATTACATTATTTTAGCTAAAAATTTAACAATAAAAGGTAAGCATGGATCGTGCATGGATAGACACGCAATCCGAAACTAATTAAATTTACTCTATAGTCTATAGTCAATCTGAGAATAATAGTGTCTATGCCGAGAAGTCGAGATTGGTCTGTGTACGTAGTGAAGTACCACCTTGAGTCGAGTATTCGTTCGATTCGAGTGGATTCAAATAAATACAGTATTAAATCGATGATTAGGTACAATTAAAAATTGCAAAATATTGGGTTCAAATGGTCCCACAATTTTTACTATCGCGGTACAAAATTATACAATATTTTTTCCATACTATATTGAATTTGTAATGTACCTAATATTTTATTATAATTGAAATCTGAATCTTGATTTTTTTTTACTAACTAAAATTTTCAGAAGGTTTTTTTCAACACAATATTTACAAAAAAACCGCATTTGTTATTGTGGACCAAAGTAGTATGGTGGACCTTTGAGGTAGAATAAGGGCGGGAAAATAGCGAAAACGATTTGCTGTTGCTGTGCGCTATTTTCCGCTATCAATATTTTAGCTTTGTCAATTAAAATATTCTTTAAACTCTTTAAATAAATCAAAATAAAGGTGCAAATAACTCAACTTTTAAGCACTAAATGTTCAAATTTATGCAGAATGTTCGGCGACTGAGCTACGAGCATTTATGGATCAATGGAATAGTAACATATCAAAACTCTGATTTTAATTTCAAAACTTTTACCACATTTTTAGATATTCATTTACTATTGAATGTTATCATCTAGTGATAATACAAATTGGTTGAGTTCAATGGACCTTTGTCATTGACAATTATTTTTTTATTTATATTCATATCGAAACATTGGATTACTAAGCGGACATGTACCAAAGGATCTTATTCAGATTGAAGTCACCTTATTTATTTCTTTTTATATTGTTACATTCCGAAGTTTTGCCCATTTTTTGTCTAAAGTTACTGAACTATTAAGGTCGACAGACAAACTGACTGTCTATTCGGTGGTATAGGTGGCTACCATCGCCTATAAAAAACGCATCGCAACAGTATAATGCAAGCGTAGAGTAAAGAGTTACTTAACCAGTTGATGCAAGTCAAAGTGCGCTGCTGACTACAAAAGGATGTAGGATCAAGAGATGATCCTAATCCTAAGAGGGTAGGGTCTTGAGAAGATATAAAAAAATTAGCTCTGGAAAACCTTATTCACTCACCCAAACACAAAAGTACACATGCAGTTTTTTCACGTGCTCTTATTTTTATTGTCTTACTTTAAATTTTATAGATAATTAATTAATATTACTTAATATTATTTTTAAACCTGATAAATGCTTAGCAATTAGATTAATTATGTACTATACAAAAGAGCAACTATTGGTATTATCAATGTTATCAATCATTTACTTAATTAGTTTACTAGAATTTTAATTGGTTATACCTACTTATAACTTACTTTGTAAGTAGATTCGATTACAAAGTAAGATATTATTGATTCAAGTTGGCCTCTGCCACCTCTCAAGTTGACTTATATATGTGACATAGAAAAATAGGTAAATATACACATAATTTCAAAGCAACGCCCTATACATACGAGTAGTATACCTAAGTCTAATTTAAAATTCGCAAAATTCCTCCTCTACTACATGTAATCTTTAAGATATGATCTATGCCTTATTCCTAATCCTATTAAAAATGCACATATTACTTAGATCCTAACAAAATCTAAACTTGGCTTTTGTCCTTTTAATAATATAATTTCCACATTCAATTATTATTTCTGGGTACGGATTCTTAGTAATATCTTTTTTGCGTAATTTACGGTAGAAGTCCTGAGAGCAGACCACCCTATTGATTACTCCAAAAAACTCTGCAAGGAGGAAATATTGTGTAAAATTGTATAACAGCAAACAATACTAAAACAATTACAAACCTGATCATCAATTACAACCTGATTTCTTCATAAGTAGTTTTTATTTATATTATTATATAACGTTTTAAGTGTGTCCTGAAAAAAAAAATAGAATTAGCAACTGTCGCAAAGTGGATAAGCGGTTGAGTTCTTGAATCTGTGACCAAGTGACGAATTTGAAGGAAGCAGCTGGAAGCAAAGGCTATTGGCATAGCTAGGAATCAAACCTCGGGGTCTCTCTTACACTAATAATAATAACCACTCAATCAACGAGTTCTTCAACTTTAATAAAGTTTGACAACACTTTTAATAACGCGACTTTCTTAATATAACTAAAGACGCCTTAACAAAAATTATTGTACACCAGACATAATCAGATAATAAATTTGTGATTTCGCTCCATAAAATTTGAGATATGTGGGATGGTAACGATGTTTTTATCATTTGCTTATCGTATTTGATAATACAAGCTTCAAGCGTTAGGGACTCGATTATTATAGTGCAGGACCGCTAATGGTTTTGGTCTTGGTCAGTGTATGCGTTTGAGCGGACGTGGGCGAACGTGTATAACGTGCCGCATAATTGCATACCGCGACTATCAATTGACTACATAAGTTGATTTATAAATAAAAGTAAACCATAAAATAAGTAATACAATAATGTCGCAATAACATTGAGTGTCAGTGAGTCGTGCTGCTGTCCGTGACAAATAAAATACCTGTTTTCACCGAACACAAGAATATTGTGGTATTGTATTCGTTTTAAAAGTATTTAATCGAATGTTTTAATGTTTATATAATACTAATGACCCGCTTCAGGCTTCCCTTTTCTCCGTTTATCCCTCTTTCCATATTATATGAAAACAGAATTAAATCGGTTTACCATTCCTCCGTTTTTTAAGTGTACACAAACCACCTTAACATTATTTACAACTAGCAACCCGCGCCCAGATTCGCCTGTGGTGCAATTTCTATAAATGCACATTTTTCCCGCTTATCCCTCCTTCCATATGTGAAAACCGAATTAAAATAGGTCTACCCATTATCGGATTTTTAAAGCGTAGGACAAATTTGGTTTGTGTACGCTTCAAAACTCGTTTTTATATTTTTAGGAAGATATTTTGCAATATGTATATTTTGAAAAAAAAAAAGAAAAGTAATAGATATTTTTAGTGCCTTATCATGATTTACAAATAAGGTTTTTTATAATTAAGCAATAAGCCCTGCTTCACGGATTCCGTATAATCTTCAAATTCATAAAGTTCATAAACTTCGCTTTATCACTTTTCCATTGTTTAAAAAAGTAACAAAATCCGTCTCGTGGTTTAAAAATAAGCGTAGAATGTGTAAACTGTTTAAATATGGATAAGTTGATCAACTTAAGTTACATATTATATATTATATTATATATTTTTAAATGAACTAGGTATCGATATATTTTTTCTCTCAGAGGTTTATATTTTTAATTTTTTTAGAATTCATTTTTTTACACTAAAGTTTAGGTAACTTCATTAACAATAAGAAAATTCATATTTTGTTATACATAGTTAAGTACTTATTTATTATTTTAACATTTATAAAATATACTTAATTGTAAAGGTATAATTACAAATTCCCGTTATTCAAGTGCCACAATAATTATACATTATCAGCATTCAGCAGTAATACTCTGTAACTCTGTAAATCCTAATGTTGTATAAAATTACAACTGTGTATGCCAACAAAATTTATTTGTGGAAGTCATAAAGGAAATATTCAGTGGATTTGCGCAGAAAATCAAATAATGCGCATAAGACGTTGAACTACTAAAGTAAATAAGATTAAAATAAGTATATCTAAGCATACGAGTACTTTGTAAGTCAGCACGCGGTAAACACGAGTCTTAGTAGCAATTAGGAGAGCACCATATTAAATTATTAAAAATACTATTACCTACACTACTTATCTTGTTAATACATAAATTAACCACGCAATGTAAATAAGTATAGTAATATAAAATTATCTGTCGCATTAAAATTTAATATAAGAGAAAATAAATAGGATTTTTATGGTATCTAGTAATGATATTTAAATATTCTTATATAATATTATAAAATTCAAATTAAATTCCAGTCGTGCGTCGGAACTGAACACACATTTTTTTTAAATACTTGTTGGTGCCTGCGACTTCGATGAAAAAAAAATTGAGCCTATCCTGTGTCCCGTACGTCTAAATGTGTATCTGTCAATTTTCATGAAGGAAAATACATACATATCTATATCTACACTTACAGATTTATTATTAGTATTGATTAACTAGTGGCCCGCCCCCGGCTTCGCACGGATTTTATGCAGCAAGTTATAAAATTACCTACATGGTATTGAAAATCCGTTGGTTTAAAAGATCTGCGTACATAAAGAGGAAAAGATGGCGAGAAGCGACTTTGTTTTATACTATTATCCGCTCCACATGAGTGCAATTTTTTCTGCAAATTATATATATAGAAACTTTTCTCGTTTAACGCTCCTTCCATTAGTGAAAACCGCATTAAAATACGTTGTGGTTGTGGGTAGTTTAAAAGATGCGTAAATAAAAGACGGACAGACGGCGAGAAGCGACTTTGTTTTATACTATGTTATGCAATGTAAAGATGTAGTATGTAGATGAATATACTAAAACGAGTCAGATTTGAATTAGCAAAACACAGTTGCATTAAAAGTAACACTCAGTAATATATCGTTTTGCAACGTCTCTGCAAGTAAGTATGTGAGTGTCTCGTTTCGTTTCATGCGGTCAATAACATTGAAATGCTAAACATGCATAAAATACATGAAAACAAAGAAATATTCACTGCACAAAAGTATCTGTAGGTAGGTATAGTATAAATAAAATCGAAATATTTGTGTATTTTTTAAAGGAAAAAAGGGTTTTTCTATATTTACGTCTAATTTCCTTCTTTTTTTTTGCACGCTCGAAGCAAAAACAGGGTATTATAAGTTTGACGTGTGTGTGTCTCACTATAGCTTCCACATGGTCTATTGGTGTGAAATTTTGTATATTATACTGTTACTTCAAATATCAAATATAAATTGCAATTAGATCTCTGATATTATAATATTATGGTGGTAGTATAATGTCAGCAAGGTTATCAATGCTCGTTGTACAACCGGGCATATTATAAATTAATTATGAGCCCATATTTCCCACGTAATCTTGGACAGCTTTTAAATTTTAACTGCCTTTTATGAGATAAATTATTTTTTAAATATCCAATTGTAGGAAATCTAACTTGTTTTGTGAAATATTTTGTCCAACAAAGTGTTTATAGAAATATAATTTTCGCGCTGTAATATAAGGTATATTATTTAATTTTCTTTAAATTTATTATAATGAAGTATAATTCCTATCTACTACGTCTTTCTAATGTAGATAATTTATTAAATGTACGTAGGAACCATATAGGTATAGGTAACGCTAAAATTAAAGATTTTCTGGTAAGACGTGAAAAGGGAGCACTCGAAAAAAAAATGTATTTTTTGTCTATTTTTTCTTATTAAATATAAATATCAAATACATATATATTATATATCGTTAGAAGCGTATATTACATGTTTTAATTAATTTTATGATAAAGTGAATACTAGAGGAGATATAAGCACCCTATTTTTTATATCTTGACAAATATTTCCAAAAAAAGTACCTACATTTAAAATTATCTTATTTTTCAATTCGGTGCCTTCCGTTTGTCTATGGATCTCCGCCATCTTGATACGATTAAATTATCACACATAATAAAAACATAATATTTCATATTAAATAAAATGTGATCGCACACATAAGTATTTAATAATTGATTAGATAAACAAATTACAAAATAATTTTTCAGTAATGCTTAATAAGGCAATCAATTTAGCTAACGCCATGCGTAATGCGATGCAATATGACACGAGGATGGCGCTGATTTACGTACCTACATATATTGCGCGTGAAATAATACATTATTTGATAAAAATATTATAATGAAAGCAGAATAAAATATAAAAATAAATAGCTAAAAAGACAATTTTATTAATAAGCCTTCAACATTTTATAGGCACCTAAAGTTCTATACAGTTTTTTTTATATTTTTCTGCAAATACTATCAACAAATCTTTCTCGCTTATCTATTAGTAAAAACTGTATCAAAGTCCGTTTATGAAACTTTAAGTGATTTAGTAGAAGTAAAGGAGAAAATTAAACTGAATCAAATTTTCTTGCATCACAAATGTTTTGTTTTTAAATTCTCCAATTTAAGGTGACACAAGTCAGTCAGAGACAGGACGCATTTTAGAACGTGAGACCGATGAGTTCGGGTCGCCGACTTGTTTCACCTTAAGCATTCGTTTCGTTAGTGTGAAATACTACTATTTACTCTATGGATAAAGTATTTTAATTTACCCTCCAATAATTTGTTTTCACCCTACATATCTGATTCTAATTAACCTTTAAAATATCGAGTGTAAAATAACGCTAAAATTTTATTAGTAACCAACTAACATTAAAATCACGATTCAGTGTCATAGTATTTTTGTTATCTTCGTAGTATTGACTTAAACATAATTATATGAGTAGGTATTATGCTATATATTCGGGTTTTTTTGACATATACACGTTTATTAGGCGTGTTTTTAGTGTATTGAATTGACTAAATTGGAATCGACGCATTTAAAGATTTATATAATTACTAGCTGTTGCCAGCGACTTCGTCCGCATTGAACGTTGAAAGGTATTATGTCCTTTCTGGTGTCACAGACAACGTGTATGCAAAATTTCATGGTGATCGGTTTTTATGTGAAAGCGAAACAAACAAAAAAAAACTCACATTCACATTTATAATATAAGTAAGGATTTACACTGTACAATAAATATAAATGAAAATTCGTTATTGAAATGTTTTTTATTTATCAGTTATTAAATTAATAAATTCTGGGTGATGGGTATGAAATCGTAAAAATTCAAAAAATTTCAAAATTACTGAATTTAGCCATACATATTGCCGCGCTTTATAATTTTGCACTTGCTTAAGATTATTAAGATAACTAAAGCATTTAATTTGATAAGGACAAATATAGTATCCATCTAATTAGCTTTTCAAACTGCGCATAATCTGTGTAAAGAATGGTTATAGAAAGCTAATTTTTATAATATAACATATGCCATTCATTGCGCACTTTTTTTCCAAAAGTTGACATAAGTATTTCAACAAATTAACACAAAACTTTTATGCTACGTAAAGACAGAGATAATATATTCGATATATTCTTTACAGAAAGTAAATTTGGAAGTCTTCCGTTTTAAAATTCAATTTATCAGTCAATATAAATAAATATCAATCAGTATCGCTAAATATATACCTACTATTATACAATTAAAATTATAAATTAACTTTGTACTATCTATTTGTGTTTACAAATAAGGAAAACATTATCTCTTTATTGCATGCATTTAACAGACATGCGTAGAAATGTACTACATCTTTATTTAATAATATTTTACTAGTTTCAATATTTTTTCTGAACTTTTGATCGATATGTTTTTTACAGAAGGTCAGACTGCCCGTTTTACTTGATGGTAATGTGGTTACCGTCGCCTATAACACGTTAAGTAATGAACACTACAAAATACTGCAAGTGTGATGCTGATTAAAAAAACGTATGGAAATGAGCTCTGGCATCCTTTATGTTTATAACACTACAGCTACACTAAAGTATCTTTTATATCGTTCAAAACAAAGATTTAAAATAGTTCAAAACAAAAATTATCGTATCTTTTAACTTAGACCAAATTACACATAGTAAAAAAATCTGATGTTATAAAACAATTTTACAATTTTTTTATTCCATTTAATCTATCTATACATATATATAAAGCAGAAGAGTTTGTTTGTTTGTACGCGCTAATCTCAGGAACTACTCGTTCGAATTGAAAAATTCTTTTTGTGTTGGATAGTCCATTTATCGAGGAAGGCTATAGACTATAGAGAACGCGGACAAAGACGCGGGCAATAGCTAGTTTATTGATAAATATTATATTCTAATTGGCACGCCACGTACCTACGACCACAAATACGTGACATGCTCACATGAGCCGCAAATCAAACCAAATGAAGTAACACCTGTTTAAAATTTTATTTGCGCTAAACTACATAATATATGCGATGTTGAAACAGATGTTTCATGAATTTCAACATTACAAAGGAATTAGTTAACGAGATAACACACATTCAACGAGTGGCTTCTTGAATAAGTGGACTAAGTGGTTGTGTCATCCGCTACAAAGTAATTTGGACAGTAATGTCGGTTCCCGAGAGATCTTTGTCCGATTGGTCAAATGTTATTTATATTATATTGTAGGTATGTATTGTATAAGCGTGGTATAAGCTCACGTGAAAGAACGTTTAAGGGCAAGGTCACACTGACATTCGATTTGATGATATTAACGAATAACGCAGTATCTATCTGCCATTCTTAAATATATTAAGTGGTCTATTCCATGTATTATATTTTTGTATACTTACTAGCTGCTGCCAGCGACTTGGTGAAAACTACTAATGGTGACTATCCATTGGTGAAAACAGCATAAAAATCGGTGCAGTAGTTTTTGAGTTTATCGCGAACAGACACACAGACGCGGCGAAGGACTTTGTTTTATAATATGTAAAGATATATATTTTTTATATTTTTACTATTAAAGACCTTTTTATATTACTAAAAAATTGGTTTTTGTATCAAAATGCATTAGGTATTGCAATGTTTGAGAACTACTTTATTGGCGCGGATTAAAAAATAAAGAACATATTTACTTGTAGAACAAGTTGTTAAATGATTCACTACATAAATAGGTATTTGGTTAGCAAAGCAAGAAAAATCGACTAAAAACTCACTGGAAAATATTATGTTATTGACGGCAATAAAATAAACAAACTTAAACTTGGTCAGCAGGATTTATGTATATAATTGGTTAGCATAAAAATTTTACAAATAAGTTTTACACACGTAGTTAACTTTTATTGATTAGTTTTTTATTTTTAATATATTTTATTTTATTTATATTTTATTAGTTTACTAAACAAGATATAACAAGTAGTGTTGTCATTCATTCAACATAATTATAAGTAGATCAAAACATTAAGTAGAAAATTTTCTATAACTCAATGCGCACGTTTGTTGCTGTGTAAATTATATTAATTTTACACTTTAGCAAAATTTGAATAAGATATATTACAGATATATATTTATGTATCAGGATTTGCTTCTTCTATTCATTAATTAAACATTAATGAAATAACAAGCGTAAAGTCCACAAATACAGAGATATCGGCACCGGCTTTATTCATTCCCTTCGGTGTCGAATCTCTGGGTCCGTGGTGTCCCAAATTCGCAATGCACTTAAATTTTTTGAACATCTTGTCGAAATGTTTGGTCGACATAACCGGAGATTTAGAGCTGACTATTACCTCGGGCTCAGATTAAATAAGAATTACCCTCGGGCAACAGAATAGCATTGCCATACAACGAGGCAACGAGGTAATGCAATGTCTTGGTGATCTTGGCTCCCTGCCTAGGAGACGAAGCTACATTATACTTTTTAATATGTAAATCCTTACATCATTATAAAACAAATCCGCCGCGTCTGTCTGTCTGTCTGTTCGCGATAAACTCAAAAACTACTGCACCGATTTTAATGCTGTTTTCACCAATGGTTACAATGTTTCTCGATGATAGGTTTTAGTATATAATTTACAAAGTTATGCGGGCGAAGTCGCGGGCAGCAGCTAGTTTATTTAGCCTTAAGTATTTTTATTAAAAAAATTATGATTATCAGTGAAATAAATTTGAAAGCTGCCCAATATGACCCATTATTTGCTATCAATTTTATGTGCTATAAGTAATTGCTTGCTCTAGTTATCGTATTATGTAAGTATCAACTAAGTAATTGCACTTGCAATCTGATTTCATTTTCCAATACAGTAGCAAATGTTGGTCAGCTTCAATATATAGGTCCTTAGCAGACCATTTAAATTAGTTTATTTAAAAATTACTCGCTGTACACTGTACAGTGTACACGTCTCTTTAGTAGGAATTTAATAATTCGGAATTAAATTGACGATCATCTTAAATTGATTGTACAAAAGTATTTTAGTTATAAAAAGTGGTTATACGTGCCCATATTGTCGTCTAAATTTTTCGCAGGTTCGTAGATAATCAATCATCAATACTAATAATAAATTTGTAAGGTTATGTATGTTCCTCCATAACTCTTAAACGAATAAACTGATTTTCATGAAACTTGGTAGATAAACATTTAGACGTACTACAAAGGATAGGCTACTTTTTTCTTTTCAACGCGGACGAAGTCGCGGGCACCTGCTAGTATGCTGCTAGTATAAACGAGCTAGATTCTATATCAAATGAATAGCATAATAACTTGCTATTATATCAACTACTTTTAATAATAGAAACGATATCGTATGGGTATTTACATTAGGTACATTTTTTGTTACAGTCATATAATTTAAGATGTTGACAAAAGACAAAGAAAGTATGGAAAGATTGGGCACTGGAGACGATACCATAAACAAAACAGAAGGATCTATAAAACTTCGGCGAGAACTTGGATTGTTTTCAGCGGTCAACTTGATTCTTGGAGTGATGATCGGATCTGGTATCTTTGTTTCACCAGCGTCAGCCTTAGAATATTCCGGTTCTGTTGCTTTATGTTTAATAATATGGACGGTATCTGGTTTAATATCCTTATTAGGTGGGTGTAAATAGGTAAGATTAATATTTTACAAAATACTGTAACTTTACAAATATATTAAAATATTAATCAACATGAATTTTCAGGTGCACTATCATTTGCCGAATTAGGTACTGTTGTTGGAAAATCTGGTGCAGAATATGCTTATTTTCAAGAAGCATTCGGGAAAATACATAAGTATTGGGGCCCTCTGCCTTCGTTTATATGTGCCTGGATATATGTCATAATTCTCAGGCCTGCAGAAGTTGCAATCATAGTTATGACTTTTGCTGAATATGCAATGCAGCCCTTCACTACCGATTTAGATGTCGACTATAAAATTACAGCTGTTAAACTTACAGCTTTGTCAGCACTATGTAAGTAAATTATTTACTATCAAGTATTGGTTTATTAGTTGATTTAATAACCGTATTGGTTAAAAACAATTGACTTAAAGCTATGTTAATGCAAATTCTATACTAAAATTACATAATAAAATGCATCAATCTTTGAAAAAAAAAAAAAAACGAAATAAATGTCCCCTATAATAAATTTGACACAAAAAGATAGTAGGCAATCGTAGGTACTTGCTACACAACGCCCCCAGAACGCCATTATAATTTAATTGTAATGGAAATCGATTCTACTTTGTTTACAAAAGTGATACGATATGATTTTAATCGATTCTCGTCTGAGTGATTGCTAACAGTGCAATGCACATCACTATCCGCAGGCAAATGTCAAGACTGTCAATGTCAACTGGTATGTCTAATGTCAATTGTCAACTGTCAGTTCGTTTGAATTTCCGAATGACCGGTGAATCGTCGTACATGAGAAGAGCCAAGAGGAACGCTTTCATTTTAAATTATTTTTGTTTGTTGTTTTTTTCGTAAAAATCTAATTCACGCCACATAATATGTTTATTGGATTATTTCATTATCTTTAATAAAGTTTTTTCAAACCAACGAATTATATAAGTGAATTAAACGGAACAAAAACGAATGTAAGTTTGCCTATTCAGTAGTAATTGTTATTGCTTTTATTATAATACTTTTTATTCATCATTCATAAATTCATCAATATTTATATCGTCTTTCAGAAATATGGATCAACCGAAAACAGCAATGCAAAAAACAAACGAAACGTTGTCTAGTGAAATAAAATCGTTAAAGTTACTTTGTAAGGGAGCTTGCCAGTTAATCAAAAATAATCCTTCTATAGAGTTAAATTCCAATCCTCATGACGATGCATTGGTTTACGTGGAAAGTTTGAGAGCGCAGATCGAAAATTCATCTACACCTTTGATACCTGACAATCTGTTACACGTGCAGCAGTTTTTAATGGAGTTAACAGAGAAATCGAAACAAGCAGAGGAAATTATAGCCTTCAAGAAGGGTGTTATATCGGATCTTGATATTGAAAGCCAAAGGTTTGTGTTATCTATAGTAATATTATAAAGAGAGATTTATATGTTTGTAATAAATAAACTCAAAAACTACTGGACCGTTTTTAAAAATTCTTTCACCTAGAGAAAGCTACATTATCAGCGAGTAACATAGGCTGTAATTTATAAAGTTACGCGGGCGAAGTCGCGTGCAACAGCCAGTATTTCATATTTATTACAGGTAGCATAATATATAAACTCTGTTACATTCATGTTGTAACATGAATTTAACATTATAATGTACAAAAAAATGTTCTTCCTTTTTTTGGTTAAACACTTTCTTGTAATAAAGAATCAAATGCTTTATTGTAATCAATAAATGCTATATAATAGATGTTTCTAAATTCACTGTATTTTTTCGATGAGAAAGGCCGAGAACAGGGAATGATGGACTAGGAGGTCCGTATTGTTTGACGGACAAGGAAGAATAATAAATAGAAAAAAAAATTGTTCTATATAAGTAATGTTTTTGTATTAGGATCTTTATCCTTATAATTAACAATATTTCAGATTACAAAGCCAAATTAAAATGGTTCAGGATGCAATGGTCCGTTCGAGGCCTAAGAAGCAAGAAATAAGTGTGGAACAAATAATGGAAGCGAAACAGAAATTTGTTTCCCTAAAGACAGAAATGCATGGTTTAATAGAAACATACTTCCGTAAGGACGCAGATGCTGTCAGAGAAGTTTTGGGTGTAAGTTAATTTTATTTTTTGTCTTAAACTAGTCAATATTGGAATTAAGACCAGTTTTTGTACTAAAATCTTCTATACTTATAAAATTGTTGGTCCAGACTGACTATTAATGCACGCATAAGCAAAATTATATTTGTATCACTAATTTAGTTCTAAATATATTTTTTTGTTCATCCACAGGAAAATAAATGAAATTTTAATTAACTTTTTTTTTAGGATTTAACCCAATTGGATGCAGATGAATATATGAAAATATCATTGCATAATTGTAGAGTGATAGCTTTGCTGATAGACTTGAATATTGTTTCAAAAAATCCTTATAACGAAGAAGAGGTTAAATTGGTACATTAACCGCCGACTTAATAGGAAAAGACTAATTGAAAAAATGTATTTAGGTGGGATTTAAATATAAGTCAAGTATACACTAGATGGAATAACTTAATGGAAATAATGGAAAGAACATTTAATGGGAATAATGGAAATTTAAGAGAAAAATGCACTAGATGGAATAACTTAATGGGAATAACGGAAGGAACATTTACTGGAAATAATGAAGCAAAATGTTGAACATTATGGGAGAAATTTTTTTGCTAAATTACGACAAGTGTTCTAAATAATGCAATTAATTATTTTTCTAACAAGAAGTGATAAGAAATGAAAGTTCAAATTGTTAAAGTTACTCTTGTTTTCCAATAACACAAAATATTTTTTATTTATTTACATTAATCAAATTGTGTGTTTGTGTGTGAAAATACAATAAATTAATATAATAATAATAAAATAATTGAATTACTGTGTTTTATTTAAAGAAACCTGCAAATTGTAAACATATACATAATATCAAAAATTAAAATGAAATAAAATATTCATAACTACAGAATATATTTTTTGAGACATGTGCAATAAATATGGAAGGTCCTTTTAGAGCTTTTTAAAAGCACAAGTGTTCTTGGTCTTTATTTTTGATTCTTTGTCATATCAAAGTAGGAAATACATTTCTAACGCTTGTCATTTATAGACAAAGATTGACAGTCCGATAGCTAAAGTTTGAACATAAGTATTAAGTAAACTGTCTTAATCGGCACTTATTTCTTTCCAGTTATAATGACGTATATCAATATGACCAGTGTGAAGTTGTTTGTCAAAGTTCAAAACGTGTTTGGAGTGTGTAAAGTATTCGCATGTCTTGTTGTCATCGGCGGCGGTATATACGAAATTGCAAAAGGTATTTATTGTAGGTGTGCTGTTATCTGTCTGTTGCAGATTGGGCCGGGGCAGACTAGCGCAGAGTCAAAGCTTCTTTACATTGGATGTTAACACCATGTTCCAAATTCCATTTATTGTGAAGAATTTGTCAGTACAGTGAGCTTCGACTCGCTTCTACTCTGCGCTAGTGTGCACCAACCCTAAGCTGAGGGCTAATTTGGCCCCACATCACAAAATTTATGAGCGAGAATATCAACCAATCGATAATAATAATAAATCTGTAGGGGTCGGTCATGGAGTAATTTACTTCGTTTTCAGAAATATCGTGTATATAGGCTCTATATAATTATGATACTGAAACTAAATTGACCATTTTTATAATTTTTTTCTGTATGTATGTATGTTTCTCCATCACTATTAAAAGAATAAACTGATTTTCACGTAACTTGGTAGATAAACATTTAGAAGTACAGGACACGTGATAGGCTACTTTTTTCTTTTTCAATGTGGACGAAGTCGCAGGCATCAGCTAGTATGTAATAACTCAATAACAAACAGCCAGTAGCCAACACAGTAATTATTGACATTTGTTTCAGGCAACACTGCACATTTGAACAAAGGCTTTGCAGGTAGCAATTGGAACCCGGGTGCCATAGCCCTATCCCTCTATTCGGGTCTTTGGGCGTACGACGGCTGGAATAGCGTCACTGTTGTTACCGAAGAAATCATTAATCCAGGCGTGTAAGTATTTTTAGCTGAAGATTAGCAAAGGTCGCCTCACAAGAGACGCCACGGCTGCTCTAAGTTGAGGGATTAGATTAAATTAGATTCCTAATAGGGTGAAAGGGATCACATTGATGCCTTCGCATATGATGTGTCACATCTCACATTACTAAATGTTACAATGTTTCTATGATTTTGACAACTTGAAAATTCCTGTTCAAATTATTCTTGTTTTATTTAGGACTAGCTGGTGCCCGCGTATTCGTATAAAATGATAAATTAAAAATATAAAAGCAATTACAACGTTTGTTGCTATAACACATTGGCCAGGCGTTAGTTACAGTTTTATATTTTAGATAATCCCTCAGGAACATTACTTTTTTCTTGGATGAAATGTATCCTATGTCCTTTCTCAGTCTCTAGACTATCTGTGTACCAAATTTCATTTAAATCGGTTCAGTACTTTTGGCGTGAAAGCGAGACAGACAAGAGTTACTTTCGCATTTATTAAGTAAGGATTTTTGCAGATCCTGATTTTTTGCTGGCAACTTTGCCAATTTTTAATATTGGTCAAATCAAGAAGCGCGCACTCTGTAAGTCCCGGCTCCTGTAACACGGTTTCGTTGCATTGCATGATTTTACTCCCACAAAACTTGATGTGACAATAATATAATAATTAAAACCCCTGTGCCGAACTCCAGCGAGCCGTATTACAGTTGTATGCCCGGAGCGTAAAGTCAATCTCGAGTGCCTTTCATTCAACTGCTATTAATTTTCAACCGAAATTACATCTTATAATTAAGGACTTGCATAGAAAAAAGGTAAAATATCGCGTGAAGTAGGCGCAACGCGGATCCGCGTTCGGGCAATGAAGGGTTAATTGTTGTTTCCAGTAATGTACCGCTGAGCATATCGATAGCGGTGCCCCTAATGACGGCGCTGTACGTATTCATGAACGTGGCGTACATGACGGTGCTGAGCTACGGCGAGATGATCTCAGTGCCGGCCGTGGCGGTGGCGTTCGGGTACCGCGTCTTGGGCCCCGCCAGCTTCCTCATTCCGGTCGGTGTTGCCATCGCCACGTTCGGCTGCGCAATGAGCGTTCAGTTCGGTGTTACCAGGTTAGTACGTTGTTGAGGAGACACATCTTAATCTTGGAACTCGATGATTTTGATAACTATGATTTTGACGATTTGAAAATTCCTGTTCAAATTATTCTTGTTTTATTTAGGACTAACTGGTGCCCGCGACTTCGACCGCGTAACTTTGTAAATTATATACCCACTAAAACCTTCCTCGAGAACCACTCGATTGGTAACACATCAGTAAAACAACAGATTTTGATAGTCTTCAGATTAGTCCAACAGGTACTGTGAAGTTTGGTAGCGATCGGATGCGGACGAAATCGCGCGCACCCACTTGTCTATATCTATACTATACTAATATTACAAAGAGGAAAGATTTGTTAGTTTGTTTGCATTGAATAGGCTCCGAAACTACTGGACCGATTTGAAAAATTATTTCACTGTTTGGAAGCTATATTATCATTAACCATTCTATCCATTGGAGAAAACAGCATGAAGTTAAAAATTTGAGTTTAAAAGACAGATAGACGCGGCGGAGGACTTTGTTTTATAATATTTAAGGATACCTACAATTGCTTGTGAAAAACAATATTGGTATAAGAAAGAAGATACCTATGTTGTTACAGGGTATGCTATACGGCTGCCCGTGGAGGTCACATGTTGGAAGTTCTTTCTTATATTAATGTGAACAGATTAACTCCGGCGCCCGCCGTAGCTTTACAGGTCAGTAAACCCCCTTTTGGAAGACCACTCTGAAAAAATAACACTCCTTTTTCCCTCTTTAATACCTTTTTACATACCTAATACACAATATTATTTAAAAAAGAACAATGTTGCTCCTTATTGTTAAAATTTAAATTCTATAATCTTTCGGAAGGAGTGTATCTTCCTTCATTTTTAAGTAAAACGAGTTAATTTCACCTTTTCAGGCATTTATAACTGCAATATTTATTGCAGTGGGTAACATTCGAACCTTAATTGAATTCGCCAGTTGGTTCCTGTGGTTCTTCTACGGTTTGGCCATGGTCGCGTTATTAGTGCTAAGAAGAACACAGGCGAAGAGACCTAGGCCGTACAGGGTGCCTACGCCTGTGCCTATTTTCGTGTTGATTGTGGCAATATTCCTGTCGGTGTTGCCAATAGTTCACGACCCTTCGGTTAAATATCTAATCGCCATCGGGTTCATAGCTTTGGGGGTCGGTGTCTACACAATATTCGTTTATTACAAGAAAACGCCGACATCTATTCTAAGTGAGTAAAGTAATATACATTACTTACTTACTTTTTTGTTATAAATACATACATATTATAAATAAAAAACATCCATGGCTAAGGTTAAAAGGTAAAATGTTAACACAAAACATTTGACCCTAGCGGGATTCGAACCCGCGACCGTTTGGTTAAAAGCTAGCTATAATTACTTAGCCACTAGACCAAACCTGGGTTTTTTTTTAATTTTTTTTTTTATGTTAAGGTCGACAGACAGGCTGACGGTCCACTTGATGGTAGGTGGCTACCGTCGCCTATAACACAAGCAACGCCATAAGTGCTACAAGTGCACTGCCGACCATAGAAGGATTAAGGATAAGGGAGGGATGGGGTAATGGGCTCTGGCATCCCTTACTCACTCACCGAAACACAACAGCACATAATGCTGTTATTTCACGGTGGTATATTATAAAGAGGAAAGATTTAATTGCTTATTTGTTTGTTTGTATTGAATAGGCTCCGAAACTAGTGGACCGATTTGAAAAATTCTTTTACCATTAGAAGCAGACATTATCCGTGATGAACATAGGCTACTTTTTACCGAGGGAAAATGCTTCATTCCTATGGAAAATCTAAAATAAAAGTAAATACTAGCGGCTTGGCCCGGGATACACTTGATAGCGTCCTCTATCCAAAATCAGGTGAAGCGACTAACATGACAACTGCTTGGTGATATTTTTAGCGATCTGCTCCACGGTATTTAGCGATTTATACTTTTCAACGCGGACGAAGTCGCGTGCAACAGCTAGTATTTTATAAAGTTACGCGAACGAAGTCGTATGCTACAGTAAATATCTGTTCTTTATCTTCTATGTTTGCTGTATTGATTTAAATATATATTTTTTTTCAGAAACAATAACATTCCTAACTCAAGTGCTTCTAAACAGTGTACCACCAAGCAACGAGTAAGACTGATCTACTAACATTTATTTTTTTATATTCTGCCTTTATACAAACAATAGTTGTATACGAATATGAAAGTTTAGTATTGCAAGTTATATAATATTTTATTAAAAATATATTTTTAAGAGGAGCTTTTTGTTTTATTTTTTCTTTAAATCCATTAATTTAGAGCCATGATAGGACATAGTAGAGGCCTTTCAGAACCCAGTTTTCTGTCCCATGGGATCCTAGGATACTATTTATGCTCATAGGATCAATTTTTATTTACATTATCGAGTTACTTTCAATCCCATTGTCATACAATAAGATTCAAAGAATTTTAATAGATAAAATTAAAACATATTTAAAATAACATTTATACCTTTATTATAGTAATACCTCGCATCTATTAACACAAAACGATAACCAAAATAAAAATATCTTATATTTCTAATAGATTATGTATTAATGTTGTATTTAATGGACGAAAAAGTGTTTCGTGTCCTCCGTCGATGGACTGTCCCGCTGGTGGACCAGATCTGGACCAAAACCAGTTACGAAGAACAGAACGTATTACCAATCTGACGTAGAGGCACAATTTTTGCAGAATGTAATTATTGTTGACGCCGTTTCACCTACACATCGCACACGTACAAACAAACGCATCACACGCATATCTACCTACATATTTATCTTTTTTTATTCCCTTTTGCCTACCCTTCAAATCAAGACAGACGATTATAAGTTGACGCCGCGCTCGCATATCGCTCCGCAATTAATTAAACTCTTCACGCGTGTGTGTACTGTGTGTGGTATGTGACATCTCTAAATCAACGCTTAAATCAATAAAAAAAACTCTCGTGTATTGTGGTGGAATCAAACCAGCGCAGAAGGAGCAGGCGAACCTCAGTTGAAACTATTGGTAAGTCTGTCTTGCACCTTCTTTATCCCCACCAGTAATACTTTTTGTGTAGCTGAACATTTGACTGATCTACTAAAAGGAATTATTCCCGTTTCCAAGTCAGTAAGACATTGAACTTAAGCGTACAAAGATCACAGCACTTGTAAAAAATGTAATTGGGGAAGGGCGCAAAGGTGAGTTAGCGAATAAACTGCAATTAACTAAGTTTTCTGCACTTACTGAAGCATTTCCATGCGCCCCGGGGCTGGGTTCAAGCTTTCGAGAACGTTCCATGTGTAGTCGTAACAATAATATTGTGCCACCTACAACTCCTTGGTATAGACCTTACTGCCGATCTGAACTTTGGTAGGCACATCGAGTCCATTGCCAAAACGGCTGCCAGAAAATTGAGCATCCTTTCCAAGGTTAGGTGGTACTTTGCTGCGAGACAGCTCCTTGATTTATACAGAGCACAAGTCCGATTCTACATGGAGTACTGCTGCCACCTCTGGGTTGAATCTGCTTATTATCAATTGGCTGCACTGGACTCAATTGAAAGGCGGCATCAGTATGCTCATTTTTTAACAGAGTCTCCAACATTATGCTGAATTCAGTATTTTTGTTGCGCATTCGTCTATTTTTTTGTTTCAATGCATTAATTTTTCGAAGTCTGCGTTCAGCAACTTCAGTTATTATAGCGAGACGTTTCTTAGTACGAGCAAGTTGAGCCTTTACACGCTCTAGTTCCATATCGTGTACTGAAACAGTTGGTAGCGTACTATAGTTGGTAATTTCTACTTTTATGGGTATGTTTTCTGAGTCCTAGAAGAATAAACAATAAATTATTTACAAATTAACATAGCTTATATGTAACATATAAGGTAGGTACTTGTTCGACAACTTACAAGTACTATAATACTTACATAATTATCCTGTAGAGAGAGGTATATCAGTGCACTTAGACATTTGTGCTTGTGAAGAACTTGTACATGGAATCCCTCCCTTAAATATTCCTTAACCTTAATCCTTCTATGGTCGGCAGCGCACTTGTAGCACTTGTGGTGTTGCTTGTGTTATAGGCGACGGTAGCCACCTACCATCAAGTGGACCGTCAGCCTGTCTGTCAACCTTAACATAAACAAAAAGGTAACTTACAGCCTCCAGCTTTAGGTCTAACGGATCATTGTTACTTGTTTCACATTCCTGAAACATTTATTAAGCAATTTAATAATGTGGAACGCAAGTATATGTATCCTTACTATCCTTACTAATATTACAAATGTGAATGTGAGTTCGTTTCTTACACTTTGACGCAAAAACTACTGAACCGATCACCATGAAATTTTGCATAGACATTGGTCTGGGACACCAGAAAGGACATATGGTACCTTTCATCGTTCAACGCGGACGAAATCGCGGGCACCAGCTAGTATTTTATATACATGAAGATAATGTAACAAAGTCTTACAGATGATTGTAGACTTTGTGGTAGTAATAGAGTTGGTACAGCTTCAGGCTTCAATCTCCGCCATTTTAAATCATCCTTGTTTACAAAGCACTCTAAAGTGAAATGCTTAGAGCATATTCTTCTATTTTTAGGGATCCAATCTTGTTTTTTGATGGCCTCGAGCCATTTTTTTCTATACTTCATACTTTCTGGAAAGCTGAAAGAATTTTAATACAATTTATTTATTTCTTGTATAACAAAATATCCATACAAATATACATATGCCAACTCATATAAGAGATTAAGCACAAAATAAAAATAAGTCTAAGATCGAAATTAACCACGATAAAATTTTGCTCGAGCAAAATGCTCATAGCGCGCCTTCTCACGGTTTAACGATTATTTACGTAAATTCAAGAAACAGAATTTATTAGTGGTATTTATTATACAAAGAAGCTCTCAGTATATTTACTGCATGACTGATTATACAAACAAACAAAATCTCTTACCGATGATAACTTATAAACATATCCTCGTTTTGTTTTCTGGACGCATTAGATTTACATCCTGGGACTGAACAAGACATTGTTATAGGTAATCAAAGAATTCATATATATCTAATTGATTTGATCTTGGATACATGATTTGTTTGATGCTAGATTTATTATATTAAATATTTTGATCATTTTGAATTTTGATACAGAAACAGAAATCAAGAAACACACACACAGAACAAAAACGTTATCACTCGTGTCCGTAGCGTGTCAGTGTCACTGTCACAGTCATAGAGTAACTTATATTATAGTCACATAGGTACAGACCACTGCGGAACTGCGGTCCATAGAATAATAACTAAAGCAATAAAGCCGTCGACCTCTCGACTATCATATTATTTATTCTATGGCGCGGACTGCGATGCGGCGGCGCGGATGTCTTGCGTTTATTTTAAGTGTTCATAAGTGATGTGATGTATATCATTTGTTTAAATCAAAGAAAAGAATAATATATAAGATTATTATTCTAGTATTATTGATCATTTTGTGGAGAAATTAAGATGGCTTATCACTATATTGTTACTGCACAAAAGCCTACTGCCGTTACGGCATGCATTACAGGTAAAAAAGCCGCTGTTTTTGTTGTAATGAGGTTAACTAAATGTATACTTTTATTATTGCGCTTTATTTTTATGCGATAACTTATTATATTTACTTGTTTAACTATACTTTTTGATTACACCATACTTAGTAAACTGTAGTTAAATGTTTTAATAATAAAATTGAATTATTTTTTTGTTTTGATAGCCTTACCAATCGAATTCATAACATATACTTATTTTATTACATGATGCTTATTAATTAGTAAATTTTCGATTATATTAACATGGGGTTTTGAGGATATAGGTATTGAGAAATAGTGTGATTGGTAAATATTTTTCATTTTCGTTTTTTTGGTTATATTGTATTTGTAATATTAAATCTATACCAATATATAAAGCTGAAGAGTTTGTTTGTTTGTTTGTTTTGTTGTACGCTAAAATCTCAGGAACTACTGATTCAAATAAAAAAAATCTTTGTGTTGGATAGTCCATTTATCAAGGAAGGCTATATATAGGCTATAGAGAATGCTGACGAAGTTGCGGGCATCAGCTATTTATTTGGATAATCTTAAGGGAGTACTGTATATTTGTTGTGGATTTGCAGTCCCACAACAAATATAATATTTAACAACAAATTGTTTTTCAGGCAATTTCACATCTCCCACTGACCTGAACCTCCTCGTGGCTAAAGTCTCACGTCTGGAGATGTATTTGGTGACACCGGAAGGTCTACGACCCTTAAAAGAGGTCGGCCTGTATGGGAGAGTGGCCAAAATGAAAATGTTTAGGCCTCCTGTAAGTATTTGTTTAGATAAGTAATGATTGCGGATAATACGAAAACGTTGAAAACGTGAACATATTTCTTATACTTAAAATCTGTTGGGAATCAGGATAAAGTTAAATATTATTCATAAATTTTGGAATGAATAAAGTGTATCTGTTGTTGCAGTATGAAAAAAAGGATTTAGTTTTTATCCTCACATCACGCTACAATGCCATGATATTAGAATGGAGGACAAACTCCAACGGCGACCTCGAAGTAGTCACAAGGGCCCATGGTGATGTATCAGACCGCATTGGCAAACCATCGGAGAATGGTATACTGGCAGTCATTGATCCACAAGCCAGGGTTATTGGTCTTAGACTTTACGATGGCCTGTTCAAAATCATACCTTTAGACAAGGATTCTACAGAATTGAAAGCTGCAAGTCTACGGTAAGTTATTTTTAAATTTGTATACTGTTTTAAAGTACTCACAAATGTCCCTAAAGAAGGCCATTGTGAGCACCACACTCTGTTCCCTTCACCCAATGCAAAAGAGTTTTGTTTGAAAGCTAACATGGTCAATATGATTCTTAGCTATTATTTTTAAGAAGATTTTTTCAGGCGTGTGAAGACCATCACCCCACTTACTAGTTGATAAACACATTTTCTCCTTTCACAGATTAGAAGAGGTTAATGTATACGATGTGGAGTTTTTACATGGCTGTGTCAATCCTACACTAATTTTAATACATCAAGATCTCAACGGCAGACACATTAAGGTATATTTTCGTTCATCTGAAACCTATTAAGGCTTTTGTTTGTTTATTTTTTAAATCTAATTTATAATCGGTGCATAATTGGTGAATATAAAAAAAAATACAAAGTGGTTCTTTAGTATATAAAAAGAAAACTTCTTGAGATATTTAGAGAATTTCATTTTATTTTTATTTTTTTATTTTATTGAGACACCAACAGCACACAGAATCATCCAGAATTTCGACATGAAAGAGACGAAGATTGCCATGGTAACTAAATAAATGCATTTCAGACCCACGAGGTTAGTTTACGAGATAAAGAATTCATGAAGATACCATGGAAGCAAGACAATGTGGAGACAGAAGCTTCCATTCTCATACCTGTGCCCAGTCCACTCGGTGAGTCATTGTTTTTTTTTTTTACTTGTAGCTTTTAGTAAAGACATTAGCAGCTATGAAATGATATGTCCTGTATAGTTTGTCTTTAGGGAATTTAGACCTCGATGTAATGTTTGTTTTTAAGGTGGCGCTATTGTGATTGGGCAAGAGTCTATAGTGTATCACGATGGACAGAGCTACGTTGCAGTAGCTCCACCACAAATTAAAGTATGTATTAATGTTTTTTATTTTTTTTGTAGTAACTGTAAGAGAGAGTAAATAAGCAAAGGAGAAATAATGGCAGTTCAGGAGAGTCCTCGCTTCGCTTTCAGGAGGATTTCTCGTTTTTTTTTTTTTTCAAATGTGCAAATGTGTTTTGATAACTTAGTATTGTATTTTGTAAGAAAGTTTTCATTTCCTTAGTTGATTATGATGAGATTGCAGCATCAGATGAATGTTACCATGTCATGGAAATACCACCCAAGTAATAATATACCAAATTAAATTTCAAATCAATCAAACCTGTGAAAATTAGTGAAATCATTTCGTCAACTAGGAAACGGGCTGATGATCTTTCGAATGTTGTGATGAAATTTAGTATACTGTTACTTCGTGTTTGGGTCCTCGATAGAAAGTCGGAGTTTAATTTATATTATACTCAATTATTGATGTTTTTCTTTTCTTCCATTGTCTAAAACGAAAACAGTTGACTCCGATCAACTGCTACTGCCGCGTGGACGGGCGCGGGCTGCGCTACCTGCTGGGCGACATAGCGGGGCGCCTGTTCATGCTGATGCTGGAGCTGCACGACAAGATGGACGGCAGCCAGGCCGTGAAGGACCTGAAGGTGGAGCTGCTGGGGGACATCCCGATCCCGGAGTGCATGACGTACCTGGACAACGGGGTGGTGTTCGTGGGGTCGCGCGTGGGCGACTCGGCGCTGGTGCGGCTGTCGGCGATCCGAGACGAGAACTGTCAGTACGTGCAGCCGATGCAGACCTTCACCAGTCTAGCGCCCATCGTCGACATGTGCGTCGTCGACCTCGACCGCCAGGGCAAGAATCAGCTCATCACCTGCTCAGGTTGGTCCTCATTTTATCTTACATTCTTAGACGTTTGGGCAGCCCGTCTGGCGGCAGTAACCACCCCCTTACAGAAGTCCTTTCTTATCTCATCCAAAGTTCGGCATTTCAATTATATTTAACAAAACATTTGTCGGGTTTATAATATAATTTTCATATTTTTACCATTTGCCATGTCTTGGTGATAGTAATGGTTGTAACTAGTAGTCTTGTAGTGTACATAAACATTGTCTTGCTAAAAGCGCAATATGTGTGATTTCAGGCGCGTTCAAAATGGGCTCCCTACGCATAATCCGGAATGGGATCGGTATACAGGAACAGGCGTCCATCGACCTGCCCGGCATCAAGGGCATGTGGGCGCTGGTCCTGGCGCCCGGAGAGACGCGCCACGACACGCTCGTGCTGGCCTTCGTCGGACAGACCAGGTCACTCTTAGTTCTTATACTCACACGTAGACCATCTAGCCACATCCCTAAAAGTAAAGTCTGAACGTGTTGTTTCGATCGAAAACTTGACATTCTGACATCGAATTCAGAAACAGAATTGTTTAAATTAGCGCAATTGTATATAATAGCATAAAGTAGCTCGATGAGTGCAACATGAAGTGTTTGTCAGGGTGCTGACGCTGAGCGGGGAGGAGGTGGAGGAGACGGAGATCGGCGGGTTCGCATCGGACCGGCAGACGTTCTTCACGGGCAACGTGGCGCACGACCAGCTGGTGCAGGTGACGGACGAGGGCGTACGCCTCGTGGCGCGCGACGCGAGCGGCCAGTGGGCGCTGGCGGCCAGCTGGTGCGTACAGGGCGCACGCGGCGTGTCGGTGGTGGCGTGCGGAGGCGGGCGCGTGGTGTGCGCGGCGGGCCCGCAACTGTACGTGCTGGCGGTGGGCGATCGCTCGCTGCGACTGGTGGCCGAGGCGTGCATGGAGCAGGAGGTGGCGTGTTTGGATGTGGGCCCGGGCGACGACGACGCGCTGCTAGGCGTGGGCCTGTGGACTGACATCTCCGTGCGCGTGCTGCGACTCCCCGACCTCCGCCCGTTGCACACCGAGAAGCTGTCCGGCGAGATGATCCCGCGCTCGTTGCTGATCGCTGTGCTGGAGGGGGTGTGCTACCTGCTGTGCGCGCTTGGCGACGGCTCCATGTTCTACTTCACGGTGGAGCCAGCCACGGGCGAGCTGAGCAACCGCAAGCGCGTCACGCTGGGCACGCAGCCCACCGTACTGCGCGCCTTCCGCTCACTCTCCACCACCAACATCTTCGCCTGCTCCGACCGGCCCACCGTCATCTTCTCCTCCAATCGGAAGCTCGTCTTCTCCAACGTGAACCTCAAGGAGGTGACGCACATGTGCTCGCTCAACGCGCACGCCTACCCCGACAGCCTGGCGCTGGCGAACGATGGCACGGTGACGATAGGCACGATCGACGAGATCCAGAAGCTGCACATACGCACGGTGCCGCTGGGCGAGACGCCGCGCCGCATCGCGCACCAGGACGCTACACAGACGTTCGGCGTGGTGACCATGCGTGTGGACAAGCTGGAGTGGGGCGTGGCCGCGTCCGCGCGTGCCTCCGCTTCCGTCACCGCGTGCGCCTCCGCGCCCACGCCCGCGCCCGCCAAGCACGCGCCCAACGCGCTCGACCTGGAGGTGCACAACCTGCTGGTGCTGGACCAGCACACGTTCGAGGTGCTGCACGCGCACCAGCTGCAGGCGGGGGAGTACGCCATGTCACTCGTCTCCTGCCGCCTCAGCGACGACCCCAACCACTACTACGCCGTCGGCACCGCGTTGCTCAACCCCGAGGAGTCGGAGCCCAAGCAGGTCTCTTTCTTTTCTTACAACCTTTTCTTCTCTTCCCTTTCATTGTTTTCTAAGACATTACTTTAATTAAAACAGGGCAGGATCTTACTGTTCCACTGGTCGGAAGGCAAACTGGTGCAAGTGGCTGAGAAAGAAATAAAAGGTGGCTGCTACACACTGGTAGAGTTCAACGGGAAACTGTTGGCTTCAATCAATAGTACGGTAAATATGTTTTTTTTTAAATATTATACAACTAGCTCCTCAGTGAGCTATGTTATTATGCAAGATCGAATCGGGAATGAAGCGATCGATATTATATGTATGAAAATCAGCTACATGACCCAAGGATTAGTAAGTTGAAAGGTGTTAAGTTGGCATTTTTAACAACAAGCTACGCTCGATGTAACATACATCGATGTATGTAAACATATGATAAGTATATATATTAAATCTAACTTCGTAATTCTCGATGTTTCAAGTACGGATATAACTTTGATCATTATTTTTCCCCACGTTCTTGCCGTATTGCTATATTAAAACAGCATGTGTCTTTAAGATCTGTGATTCTGAATAATTTCAGTCATTACTTTAGACAAACATAAAGACTACAAGTTAAACACTAGATGAATGGTTGCCTCAGGTTCGCCTGTTTGAGTGGACGTCTGAAAAGGAGCTTCGTCTGGAGTGCAGTCATTTCAACAACATCGTGGCCCTGTACTTGAAGGTCAAGGGAGACTTCATACTGGTTGGAGACCTCATGAGGTCAATGTCATTGTTGCAGTATAAGCAGGTAATCTACATACGCGTTCTTCCCATATAATGTGCGAAACGATTTTATTTTACTTTTCTTTATAATTCATTATTGTTTGACAGATGGAGGGCAGTTTCGAGGAGATAGCTCGCGACTACTCGCCCAACTGGCTGACGGCGATGGAGATCTTGGATGACGACACTTTCCTCGGAGCCGAGAACAGCTTCAACCTCTTCGTCTGCCAGAAGGACAGGTACATACTCTAAGACAACTACATACTGTACTGAGTTACGGTCAAAGTTAACTTTAACGGTGACAGTCGAAATGAACAATCGCATGTTGCACCATGATATTGTTTGTCACTGTCAAAGTTAAATGGGCTGCCATTATAAAATAATGTAATTTTACTGGGTTGTCGGGTACTAATATATATTTTTAATATGGCAACATTCAAAGTCACCGATCACATCTTACTTAACTGTAACAATAACAATGACCGGCCAATATCGAGCGGTTATTGTTATCGTTATCGTTAAGTTATGACGTCATTTTAACCGTTGTAAAACCGAATATTCAGCGGCTAGTTTGGATTATGGTTACCGTTAAAGTTAGACGATGCAACCCACCCTAACGGTTTGAACTGTTGCAGCGCCGCCACGACGGACGAGGAGCGTCAGCAGATGAACGACATGGGCCGCTTCCACATCGGGGACATGGTGAACGTGATGCGGCCCGGCGCGCTCGTGGGCCGCGCGGAGGACTCTGCGGCGCCCGTGCAGCGCCCGGTGCTGCTGGCGACCGTCACGGGCGGCATCTCGCTCGTGGTGCAGATCTCGGCCGACCTGTACGACTTTCTGTCGCAGCTGCAGGAGCGACTGGCGCACGCCATCAAGGCGGTCGGCCGAGTGCCGCACGCCTTCTGGCGCTCGTTCCACACGGACTTCAAGAGCGAGCCGGCCGAGGGCTTCATTGACGGCGACTTGGTGGAGGCGTTCCTCGATCTCGGCCGCGATCTGCAGCACGAGGTCGTCGCCGGCCTGCAGATCGACGACGGCAGCGGCATGAAGCGCGACGCCACCGTCGACGACTTGGTCAAGATCGTCGAGGACTTGTCGCGGATACACTAGAAAGAGATATTATTACATTATATGTGACTCACACCAGAACAATGGAACATAGATTCGAAAGAATGCGGTACCGCACGCCACGATCGCCAAACAAAATTAATTAATTTTTTTTATTTAATATTAATCATGTCATACTTTTAAATGTAAATTTAAAAACAAATTAAACAATTTAAAATGCAGTACAAAAGTAATCGATTTTACTACTAAGAGTGGAATAAACAAATAGTAACAAAAACCGCATTCTTGCGAGTTGTAAGGGAAACCAAAACTCTATACATGAAAAAATGTCGCTGTAGTAGCATTTCATGAATTACGCAACCAACCAATCGTAAAACAAATTCATACTAATACTACACAAGCGCCATTTGGTCAATTTGCGAACCACAATTTGCAATTTGGTTGTAGCTTGACAGTTTTTCAGTTTAACACCCATTATATAAAAGTATGTGAAGGCTCGGAAAAACTTGAATATTTGTAAAAGAAAAAAATAAATTTTATGGCTTTTTAAAACCTATAAAATTTTTAAAAAAGGAGAGACATTTTTGTAAACAAATTTATCTCTGCCAGCCATTTGATAAGATTCGCAAACGAATCTTAATGTGAAAGTTTACAAATTTCACATAAAATCAGACACTCGTGCTATGACATCTAAAGGTGTGGCCCGAGTGACGGCGGGTCGCGGAAGCGGAGGCGGAATCCGTAGAATAGTTTGTCAAATGAGTTTGATTATATTGACGAGTTATTTCGTCTGAGTTGTTTTTTTTTTTTTATTTTCAATTGTTTTTCAATTAATACTTACTATGTTTAAAATATAGTATGCTCTTTATAAATTGCGTCGTACTTTAATGATTTTTTTTTAATTATGTTGCTATCATATAGGTACAAAAAAGGAATGTGGGCAAAATATAAAGACATTCTTGTGACAAAAATAAGTCACAGTCAATAATTTATTTTTAAATAAATTTTGTCACATTTGACACTCGTGTGTTTCGCTTGCTTGTGAAAAAAAAAAATTCTCATAAATAATGTGAAGTTTTTTTAAAAATATTATTTATGCCAAAACATGTTTCGCTGTAAATGTTATGCTATGCTAAATAGACTACGAAACCTATTTAGCGACTTTTGTGTTAAACTGTCATTTGAGTTTTTCAAAGTCCACAATAAAATTATATTATTGATATACATACTTGTAAAGACTGTTTTATGTGTATAATAAATTAGCAATATTCCGGAAATAAAAATCTATTAAAAGTTTGAAACGTCTCTATGTACTTTAATGCAGCCTTTAAAATAACGCCAAAAAATTTCCCATAGAATCCTTTCAACTTTGTTTCTCATTTTGTGTATTGATAGTAAAAAAAATAGCCTGTGACAATTTCCCAAACAACATGGTATACTAGCCGGTGCCCGCGACTTCATATGCGATGATAAATTAAAAATATAAAAGCAATTCTATAAATCGCTTGACGCTTTGTTGCTGTAACAAATTGGCCAGGCCAGGCGTTAGTTACACTTTTATATTTTAAATAATCCCTCAGGAACAATACTTTTCTCTTGGATGAAAGGTACCCTATGTCCTTTCTGGTGTTACAAAAAACGTGTATGGAAAATTTAATGGTGATCGGTTCAGTAGTTTTTGCGTGAAAGCGTAACAAACAAAACAAATTCGCATTCACATTTATAATATTAGTAATGATAGTACGGATTAAAAAAGACATTAAATAGACGCCATAAAATTCTTTGGATTTTTAAAAAAATGTTTTTGGAAAATAAGTATTTATAATTATTCTCATATTCAGTGATTATCTGAACGTGATATTGCCATTACTATTTCGGCGCAGCTTTTTTTAAAACGCCAAATACATTCATCCTTAGTCATCTTAAATACTGAAGACATTCTCAAGGTAAAGTGTAAAGTAAAGAAAAATCCACTTGTTCTTCTTGTTCTTTGGCGTTTTATTTAAGAAATTTAAAAAAATAAGTTCCTGCTCGTTTAACAAGAGAAGGAAAATAAAAAATGGACACTTTAAATACGTTTACGAGTATAGTATTTTGTGAATAAAATCATTACTGGAAAAGAATGTAATTAAATAATTATCATAATTATTACATTTAAAAAAATAATAGCTATATAGTTTTTTATCGTCAATATCAGCTGATTTGGTAAATTATAAAGATAATTGTAGTGGAGTAAAACTTGAGGCGAGGTTAAAATGAAATTTCAAATTTTATTCGAAATTTAATGTATTTTGATTATTTATTTATCCCGACTATTTGTGTAGTTCGTAGGGATGAATGTTGATATTTTCCCTTGATTGTACAATGTTGAATTTATAAATAAGAATTAAAATAATAATAAAAAAAAAAGTTCTAATTATTTTCTTCGCGTTGAAAAAGCGTTTTTATTATGTATGTAGTTAATTGTATTATGTAAATCTGTATGAGTATCAAATTAAACTGACTTTTTAGTCTCAGTAGTTACTCGAAAGAAATTTTCTCAATAATGTCAAGAAATTCGCCGATATTTTTACTTTTAAATATATCTTTTGGTTTATTTTTTTCTTGGCTAACCCTTTAAGTAAAACATAGTCTAAAATTAAATCACTGTGTACGATTTCAATGATTGTGTGAGTGGAAATTTTATTTTTAAATAAAATCCCTCAACAAAATTAAAAAAAATGCACAACTATTTTCCCCGCTACAAGAAGTTTGAATTATTTATTTTGTTTCAATACGAATTCAAATATTTCTTTGAATATTTTTATAAATATTATAGTAGCCCGTCTGAAAATACATAAGTATGGAACTATGGACACACTTAAGAATAAAAATAAAAGACAAAATCAATTTAAAACTTTTAATTTGCAAATTTAAATAAAATACAATCACAGTCCATTACATTACATTATATACATATAGCTTGTACCAAGTACATAATTACACATTAATATAATAATGTAAACTATATTTTTGTGACCAAATAACATATTTTGTTTGATGGTAGAAATAGAAGAAAACCTCTCGAGTAAAGTAACATCTAAATTCTAAACTACATGTAGTATTGTTAACTTTTAAATGATTCCGTAACAATTTCTAAATAAATAAATGAGCAAAAGAGCAACTTCTTTGTAAGAAGAATATAAGAAAACACATTTTAAAACTTTTTATATTTTAACATGTATTTTACTTTGAACGAAATTATAACAACGCATACAAAATAATACATAGACATAGACAAAGTAAATAAATAATTATGATTATTATGAACTACTATCTGTAAATCTAAGTAAAATAGTAAACTTTTTTTTATTATATTAAATAATTGCTTTAATAATATTTAAAGCAAATTTGAATCTAAACTACTATTGTAGTTATTATTATTAATTATTATTAAGAATTGGTGCAATCAATGTAACATTCTTGATGACAACTTTTTTAAATATGAATGTATTGTACAATATGAATTAAAATTAAAAAATCACTGTCATGTTTCAAAATTGAGGATACAAAAGGAAATACAATACATACATTATAATTCAGGTTTTTTTACATTCCCCACAGTGCCGTTCGAAAGACCTGTTCGAACACAAAAATATTTAATTCACTCAAATATTATATACATTGGAATTTGGATCTTAAGAAATATTTAAAATGGCTTTGAGGAAAAACTTTTAAACATTTAAGAAGGCAAAATTGTTAATTTCGACTTAATACTTTTTTTACAAGTTACCTATATTACTAAATGAATATTAAAAAATGTAAATTTTTGCAAATAAAAAAGAAATTGGTGCATATAAGGATGAGAGATGTGCTTTATACATTGATAATTAAATTAAAAATTTTACTATTCCTCCTCCCCCCGCTGGTATTTGGCCATAAATACCTTAAAATAAGTACAACTTCTTGTTATTTTAAAATGTTTTTGTCACGTTATATGACAAAAACAACCTTTTTCCTGTTCATAGAAAACCGCAAGTAATTAAGTATATATATTTTATACCAAGCCCACATTGAATATTGTGACTAAAATAACAGTGTCTTACACTGTGTGTAGTAGTATCACCTTCATGAAAAATCTCATATCTTATAAACTAAATGACCACAAATAGTACATATTTGTAATAGTCACATAACTAAAATAATTATTTGCCTGGATTGCGTCACAAATCTGCTTGTGGTTTCTTCGGAAAAACTGTGCTACAAGATATCTAACAAAATTTACCTTTAGAGCCTCAAAAACTAGTATCTAGTAAATATTTAGCACCTACTTTCTGAACTTATCGGCCTTGTGCTTTAGGAACCACATCAGAGCGAACAGACAACTCGGAGGACTCGCCAAAGGCCCCGGAGAGCTCAACATTTCCTCTATTTCGGGAATTCTCATCTCGACCACGTCTATTATTTCGTCGTCCACACCGCCGCCGCCTGCAACATAATCGTGTACTCGTGAAACATCTTAGGCTGGTTGTCGTGTCGCGCTGATTGTCAGTATATGATTGTACTCGTCGGCGCGACACGAAAACGCTGCGCGTGGACGGCGGTCAGCGCCGACCGTCAGCGCTGAGCGTTCGGCGTTACTCTAAAACGCTTCATAGCCACCCAATACAGTCATATTGGCCTGTTCGAGCTGAGGGTCGACGTGACATAAATAAAAACCAGCCTTATCAATGGACAATATTGATTGATTGTTGGGGACGTTTGTATATGTGTGTGTGTGTTTTCCTTTTTTTATGTATTTATTATTAATTATTATTATTTATTAAGTCTTTTGTTGCAAATAAACTGTTATTCTATTCTATTCAATATTAAACAAACGGTAGGAAAATGTTTTAAACACATTTCGATGTTTGGCATTCATTCTAGCGACATTTCGTTATTTATGCGTTACTAGCTTACTAGCTTGACCTCTTGTTGTTAAAACACTTTGTGCCACGGTAGATGGCGATGTTAACGTAGCGCGTTCATTGGTCAAATCAAATAGCGCGCCTGGCTTACCTGGCTTCCTGTTACACTGCACCTGTACACACTTCCGTCCCTTTTGCACGAAATCACTCACAAATATTAGAGGAAAGATCGAAAATATTGATTAAAATAAATACCTTCTTCATTTTTCATATCATCGGTGACTTCACAATAGTACAATGTTTGCAAGGAGCCTTGAGTGCCTACACCAGACCTGAAAAATGTGGGAGAAAGCTTTTTATTATTGCACTAAAGCAGAAATCTTGGCGCTGATTGTACACATAAATACTGTATGATGCTTCGACATTTTGAAGAGTTTACTAGGGAGTCGAAAAAGCGAAAATTTTGACCTCCAGTCGTAACTCGATGGACGGTACTCATTTAAAAGTTCTCAGGGAAATGGATTTTTTTATCAAGATCTCGGTTCTCCTCAGCCGTAACTCGGAGACAGAGTGACACAGCCAGTGATAAGACATTTCTTAGCCTTTATACAGAATTTAGAAATTGCATTAGACTTTTTGTTTAATTTTGTGAAACGGTGCATCACAGACACCCTGAGTAAAAGCCTCCTATATCCTATATAAAGAGAAGAAAAAGAAGGGAACATGTTAGCACACTCAAAATAATACATATTAATATTTTCTTCAAGATTAAGTATTAAATTATGGATGCTTCAGTGCATTCTTCGATAGGCGATTATTTTATTATTATTTTCTTTTTAATGTTTGGGACTTTTACCATACAAACAAAGGTATATCCGCTACATTATTCCGGGTGACAGGTGACTTTAAACGACAGTTAGCCTACTTGACAGATGGTGAAAGGGGCCTTAAGTCAATTAAGAGTTAAAATTTTCTGTAAGTAAATCTCTGTTAATACCTATAGGATATAATTCGTTGCAAATCTGTAGGTTTCACAATGTATCCGCATTCCTCCAAGACCTCTTCTCGGGCTATTTCTATGAGTGGTTTGTCTTTATCAACAATTCCCGCACACATCTCTAAAGCTATTCCCAGAGAAGCGGGATATTTTTCTGTGTCTATTGTGGACTCACAGCGATCCGCTTGACTGATACAGTTGTAGTATATTGCTGAAATTAGATATTATTCAAAAAATAGAAGGGTTGGAAATGTGTCATCCTGATATCTATTGCAGATATGTTTAATGTGATGTATATAATCGGCGCAAAACCTAATAGGCTCTGGCGTGTCAAATATGTATGTTACTCCATAACTCTTAAATGAATTAATTGATTTACACGAAACTTGGTAGATAAACATTTAGATGTACAGGACACAGGATAGGCTACTTTTCCCTTTTTCAATGCGGACGAAGTCGCGGGCGCCAGCTAGTGGTCAAATAAACTACATTTATATGTAACTATATAAGTACTTAGTATAAATCAAAAACAATAAGTTCTAAGGCTAAACAGTGATGATTTTCTAAAGGAACATTATAGAATTTATATCAGTAAAGTGGTCTTACCGGGACGGAATTGTTTAACAAAAATCATAACTTTTCTCGTCACATTAAAAACTATAATTGCAACGCTATCATGCACCTCGAGCAGATCCCAGTTCTTCTGTTTACCATTTTGTGTGTAATTGAGTCTGAAAGGTTTCACATACGGCGAAGTCTTTGGAAGTGGACTCAAGTAAACATCCGACAGGTCTTCCATAGCTAAGACTAATTAGTTCCTTAAAAAAATACAGAATATTTCTAATAAAACATAAATTAAATAAGTAAGCATTAAGAAAATTATTTCAGTACCATTACCTACGTATTATTAAAAGAAATAATTCTAAAATAATAAATAATAGTGTCCAAACCGAAAAGTATTAAGTACTTAAAAGTCTTAAAACAAAAAGAAATCGAATAAATTGGAAAATTAGCAGAAAGAGAAGAATTAGACTTTTTGTGGTAATGACAGATGGATGGGAATAAGTTACTCTAGGTCTCTATTATCTCTATTGCTTGGATTATTATTTTTCGAGCCACAGAGTATCGCAAAAGCAAACCGATCAAAATATTTTAACATTATTATTAATAAATCAATTGTAAACTGAACTTTCAAATAGACATTTATTTTCCTTTTAAACCAATTTTCCAGATATACATAGTCATTATATTATATTAATAATGCAGCGGCTACACTCCCGTGGAAGTTCCTCGACGAAGTACTCGAGAAAGTTGACCGAACACGAAGTGCGTCGCTACACACTCGTTCAACTTCGCGAGGTGCTTATGGCAGAAGAGCCCAAGAGGTGATTTTTGGATTTTCTAGAGCGCGTCAGATATTGCCAATGTATATTCTCCACGTGTCTCCTATAACGGATATGTATTAATATTCGACCGCTTCAAATTTTCATGCAGACGGTTCAGCCTAAATTCCTAATCGTGCTGATTCTTCTTACCATCCTATCTTCAAAGTCCAAATTTAGCATCATGGGCTCCCTAACCATTATAAGTTACTCTATGTACGGCGGCATTGAGTCCTTTGACTCGGTCGAAAAACCGACAACAAATGGAAGTAGCACGAGGCGAGGTAAAGTTGAACGAAGTAGGGCGTGACTGCTCACACTCTCATATTCGCCTCGCCTCGCCCAACTTCACGAAGTTCAAGGAGAGTCTGGGGGCCGTGTAGATTTGACAAAAATGTGCTGTTGCCCTAGTTCCAAGCAGAAATAAAATTTAAAAAAAATCATCGTGTCAGCTGTCTTTTTAATTGACAATTGGTTTTGACATTGGCATTGGCATTCTTGATTGAACAACACAACAGTGAAGTCTGAAGTGAATAGTTGGTGAATCTGAATAGGAAGTGCAAGTGCTGCTGAAGGCAAAGAATGCCAAATATGCCAATTGTCATTTGCCAGATAAATCAGATAATCAAGATACAAATAATGTTTTAGTTTAGTTTTCTCACATTTATTTAATTTGTTCTCATATTACTTTATATCGTATACATAGTTATAGTAATAATTGTTTATTACTTTGATAGGTACCGAAATGGACCTAGGTAGTTATACTTCAGATATATAACAATTTTTAAAATGGCCAAACAAGAGAAAGGCCCTTCGTTGGGTTTTAAAATAAAACTCTCAGACGAAACAGTGCAAAAATTAGCCGAGGAAGCTAAACCTATCGATCCGCAGCCTAGTACACTAGATTCTGTGGAGTCATGCGACGATAATGTGAAACTTGATAAGATCCCTTCATCTGAAAAGACAATAGATGAACCATCTATAAATGTCAAAGCGGAAACTTCTAATACGCCAATTAGCGTCAGTGCTGTTTCTGAAGGAACCAAAAGTGATAAATCCGAAGTAATTAAAAAAAATAATTCTTCTGAGATAAAACCAAATGAGTCCTGGGGAGATTATGCATCATACATAAATTATGAAGGAGACAAGGCTATTTACACAGATCCCACATCACAACAAAAATACACATGGAATCAATCGAATAATGCCTGGGATCCAAAGACTTGTGATGTACCAGATAGAGTATACAGTTATGAAAATGATACCCACATTTACACTGATGCCGATGGTTCAAAATATTTCTGGGATGATGGAAAGAAAGCTTGGATACCCAAAGTAGATGATGAATTCTTAGCTTATTACCAGATGTCCTATGGTTTTGTTGATAACACTCCAAAAGAAGAAAAAAGTTCTAAAGATAAAAAAGAAGAAAATGATTCCAAAGAGAATAAAAAAGAAGTTGATTCTAAAGAGGATAAAAACGTACCAACCGCAGTTAAAAGAAAAAATGAACCGCAATGGTTCGAGGCGTCTGATGTAAATAATACAAAAGTGTATGTATCTAATTTACCACTTGATTTAACTGAGGAAGAATTTGTTAATTTCATGCAAAAATGTGGTTTAGTTGAGAGAGATCCTAAAACACAAAAAATGAAAGTTAAACTCTACATGGACAAAGAGCAGAATTGTTTCAAAGGTGATGCTCTATGTACTTATATAAAGATTGAATCTGTAGATTTGGCTCTTAAACTTCTTGATGGTTACATTTTGAATGGGAGCAAGGTGAAAGTGGAAAGGGCACATTTTCAATTAAAAGGAGAATATAATCCAGCCCTTAAACCAAAGAAGAAAAGGAAGAAAGAACTCGAGATAATAAAGAAGATGCAGCAAAAACTATTCGATTGGAGACCCGAAAAGTTTATAGGTGAAAGATCAAAACATGAGCGAGTTGTTATTGTTAAGAATCTGTTTCATCCTACTGACTTTGATAAAGATGTCCAATTGATATTAGACTACCAACAAGATTTGAGAGAAGAGTGCGCTAGGAGTGGTGAGGTTAGAAAGGTTGTCATATATGATAGGCACCCGGAGGGTATAGCTCAAATAACTATGAAGACTCCCGAAGAGGCTGACGCTGTTGTCCAGCTCATAAATGGAAGATGGTTTGGCAAACGGCAGATTACAGCTGAAATATGGGACGGAAGAACAAAATACAGGATAGCTGAAACAGATTCAGAAATAAGTAAAAGGACAGAGAAATGGGATGAATTCTTAGATGGCAAGGCAGATGGCAACAAAGACAGTAAGGGTAATGCTACAATAGCAAATTCAGAAAAACCTAACAATGATGGTGGTTCTGATGTTAAACCTACTGAAATGACTGTAAGCCCCAGTGAAACTCTGAAGACCTAAAAGTGTTTGGCCAATTATTGTTCAGTCAATAAAAAATAATATTATGTATATGTAATTTTTTAGGAATAAATGTTTTAAACAATAAACTTAATTTAACTCATTGTGAGCATGCTTAAACTACTAAAACAAACATGACTGTATCATAATGATAATAGTTGCCCTAATATAAATATAATATACATTTATATAATAACTAATATTCAGGTAAGTATATAAAATTCAGGTAATTGAATATTAGTTATTCTTGAACATATTGATTTTGTTTTAATAGTAATTAATTTTGTTTTAGTAATAGCTTATTCTCCCTGTTTTGACCAGTTTCATAAATATTTAGGTATTATGGTATGATAAATTTTATAAAAAGATTTGGTTGTAAGTACTCAAGTTTTAAATGTTCATTTCCAAATTTGACCTTGTAGAGAATCAAACCAACATAACTTTCCTTAAGGCAAGTATCCTAACCACTGAAATGCGCTCGTCTAATGAATTTATAAAATAAAATAACAAATACCCTTATAAATAGTAAGCAAGGAGAATATAAGTTTTTGATTATCTTATTTATATGGGAAACAGAAAAAAATCTACAATCATTAAATAGTGGTTCCTAAATTGGCCAGAATGGCGCTTATGTAGCATTGGGTTATAGCTATATTAACTTTGGTCGACCAAAACTTTCTCATTTATATAATTGGTCCTCCTTACAATTACAGTGAAAAAGTAAAACATATTTGTTGTTTTCTTTTTTAACCGGAAACTAGTAGCAAATAATGGAAAAGTTACTACGCTCCTGTGGTATGCCCAAAGAATATAACTATTCTAGCGAGAGGGTATGCCATGCCATGCCCCTGTTATCAAAAACCTAGATCATTCATCAATAGGCTAAGCTTTAGGTGTCGGTAAGTCCACTCCGTAGTATAAAAATAGAAAAATGCAACCATTTTACTAAAAAGTTAAAATCCGCATCTGTAAATCAACTCTCTTCTGTGTCTTTTTGAAATAGCCATAAACAACCAATCAAAGAGTCGTCATTCATTCATGTTCACATCATATCATTTATGTTCAACTTCAATTCAATGTTGTCTGATATTTGACATGACACCTGACTATATTGCATACACAAGAAATAATTTCGACGTTTTAGTGCCTATCTAATTAAAAACATACGATCTTACATATATTTTCCGGTAGCTACATAATTTAGACATACATAGGGTGTGTGTATACGCTATGGGTTTTGTACACGATCTTTTAAAGTTGCTATTCGCATTCGGGTGAGTTGTCAATTCGAACCCAGGGCTTCTCCAGCGGCCTACTCCATGAATAATAACAGGATATTAATATGATAACATGGCCGTTCAATCTGACTCCGGCGGGAAGGACGACGTGAAGACACAATTCGCAACCAGAGAGGGCACGTACCGCCTGATGACACTCTCCGAGTACTCTCGACCTAACAGAGTTGGTTACACGAGCGGCTCCGGCTCGTCGCATGTACGTGTCTCGCTTGTCTCCCTCCCACCGGGACAGTCTGGCGGAGCGCCCGGTTCCGACGGTCAGGGCTCCGATGACAGAATATGCTTTAATCATGGCAAGGAGCTCTATGTATATGTATATCGAGGCGTTAAAAAGGTATGACATTTAATACTATTCACTTAAACATATTAGTTTTATTCAGTACTAGCTGCTGCCCGCGACTTAGCCTGTGTAATTTTGTAAATTATATACTAAAACCTTCCTCGAGAACCATTCTATCAATTGATGAAAACAGCATGAAAATCGGTGCATTAGTTTTGGAGTTTTTCACGAACTGACCTACAGACAGACGCAGTGGCGGACTTTGTTTTATAATATGTAAGGATAACCTATGTTACTCGTTGAGAATATAGCTTCCAAACAGTGAAAGATTTTTTTAAACTGGTCCAGTAGTTTCGGAGCCTATTCAATGCAAACAAACAAACAAACAAACAAACAAACAAAATTTCCTCTACAATATTAGTACAGACTAGACAAACTTCTCCCACGAGTAATTAGTAGTATTATAATATATTATGCATATGTATGTCCATCTGTACCTTATCGAATAGGTTCCACATATAAACAAACATACAAAATTTTCGATTTCAAATCGCGCATTCATTTAAGGTAGCATTTCTTAGTTCATACTTCATACTAACCTCAAAGAGACTATGTTATGATAGTTTAAATGTATTAAAAATATCTTATCCCTATAGTTAAGTGCTTTTATATAATCACAACAATGTAGAATGTTTAGTGATATGAAAATGTCATTAGATACCAATGACTAATTTTATCAAAAGTCTGATACCACAATACTTCCTGCGTAATATTGTAATGATATATATCACTTACTTACGCTAAAATAAATTATCAGAAAACATAAAATCGTTGTGTGTTTACAGAGATTTTTATTGTAAAATAAAACTAGCTGGTGACCGCGACTTAGTCCGCGTTGAAAAAGAAAAAAGTAGTTGCATCATGTAAAGTTTACATGTAAATCAGTTAATTCATTTAAGAGTTATGTGGGAACGTACATACATATAGAAAACAATTCTAAAAACGGTCAATTTAGTTTCAGTATCAAGTATAGAGCCTATAAACATGATATCTCTGAAAACGAAAGTAACTTACTCCATGACCAACCCTAAATCTAATCTAATAAATCTGTATTATTAGAATACTCGTATTGTTGTGTTCACACAGATTTTTATTGTAAAATAAATCATATTTTGCAAAACTAATTCTAATTCTAATCCTGTTAAGCACTTTTACACTAATTGGATAACAATTTACACAAGAAATAAGTACTTTAGTTTTTGTTTATTTAAATTGGATTGTATTTTTTTTTATGTTAAGCTAACAGACTGACTGACAGACAATTTGGCAATAGGTGGCTACTGCCGCTAATGACATAAGCAACAGGACAGGTGCTGCAAGTACTCCATTGACCATAAAAGGATAAGTGATAGGACTCATATCATGTTCACCTGCTTGTTTTATACCTTTTCTGTTTATATAATACTAGCTGGTGCCCACGACTTTATCCGTGTTCTCTATAGCCTATAGCCTTCCTCGATAAATGGACTATCCAACATAAAAATAATTTTTCAATTGGAACCAGTAGTTCCTGAGATTAGCACATACAACCAAACAAACAGACCAACTCTTCAGCTTTATATATTGGTATTAATATAGATTAGAACACACTATTTGGTTTTCTTTGTGCATGCCATCAAAGGCTTTCCATAGAACTCGCCATAGCCATAGTCCTGTCTTAGCATACTTTCAAGGCTTCATATATTATCTTCCAAAATATGAAAGATAAATATTTAAATGGATTTAATAATGGTTTTAATTTCAATTAATGGTACAATAAATGTTTCAGGCGGCCGACCTCACAAAGCCTGTGGACAAGAAGATGTATAAGGGCACGAACCCCACATGCCACGACTTCAACACAGTCACGATGACACCGGACAGTGTGTCCCTAGTTATAGGTTTTTCTACTGGCCAAATACAGCTAATAGATCCAATTAAAAAGGAATTAAGTAAACTTTATAATGAAGAGGTAATTATATTATCTATTAGGTATTTCTAATAGCTTAAAAATAATCAAAAAAAATTTAAACTATTATTTCAACAGTCATATGTTTACTTTAAGCTATATTATGTCTAATTTTTGCAAATTATAAAAGACCAGGGGCCCTAGCCAAAGAGCACACCAATTCCAACGCTCCCATTGGTCAAAATTTTATGTGAGCGTTACAACAACTAATCACCGGGCTTTATTTTCTGTCGTTTCGTCAATCTACAACGCTCCTGTTTGCTCTTGGCTAAGGGCCCAGTGCCATTAAAGAAACAGCGTTTTTGGTGCGGTTTTGGAAATTTAAACTTTAACATTGATTTTTATTAATAATACAGTAGATCTCCCGGAAATATCAATGTAGTGTGATTATTATGTAATAAAGAATAATTTAAAACGATATTCCAAAACTAGTCAAACATTAATTTTTACTTATAAAATTATTGTACTTTTGTGTATTAGAAAATGTTTGCATTTGCATACTTATATATATGTTTGAAGTGTGGGACACATAGTAAAGCAAAGTTAGATGTCCATGTGGGCTCCTTTTGACCAGTCCTATTAGAAAATTATGGGGAGGCCTATGTCCAGCAGTGAATGTCCTACCAAAACTCGTTTAAGATATTGCATTTTCAGAATACTTAATTTAATTATGTAAGTCGTATAATAATAATAAACTTTCCATTTGTTCATAATCATTAATGAAATGCAGTGACATGTTCATTATCCACATTATCTTTACAGAGACTGATCGACAAGACCCGTGTGACATGCATAAAATGGGTGCCCGGGTCGAGCAATCTCTTCATCACGTCTCACGCCTCGGGACAACTGTACGTCTACAACGAGGAGTTGAGCTGCGGCACCACGGCCCCCCACTATCAGCTGTTCAAGCAGGGCGACGGCTACTCCATACACACGTGTAGAACTAAGTCAACTAGGAACCCACTTTACAGGTGGGTCGTAGGCGTCGAGGGCAGCTGTATAAACGAATTCGCATTCTCACCGTGCGGGACTAATTTGGCGATAGTCTCACAGGATGGTTTTCTGAGAGTGTTTCACTACGATACAATGGAGCTCATCGGTAGGGCGAGATCGTATTTTGGTGGATTTTTGTGCGTCTGTTGGTCGCCCGATGGCAAGTATGTGGTGGTAGGCGGTGAAGACGATTTAGTGACGGTGTGGTCTTTCAGCGAAAGACGAGTGGTAGCGAGAGGACAGGGTCACAGGTCGTGGGTTTCTGTAGTCGCATTTGACCCGTACATAGTGAGCTTCACCGACCCCGAGAGTGAGGAGGGTGTCGAAGACGACAGACAGAAGAGTGAGAGTGCTCAGTGTTATAGGTTAGGTAGTGTATCGCAGGACACGCAACTGTGCTTGTGGGATTTGACCGAGGACGTGTTGAAACCTCCGGTGAGAGCGAGGGCTTCGGCTCACCTATCGCCCAACAGTCAGTCGACGTTCTCACCGAACGGAGTGCCCGGCATGAAAGTGCCAGCTAAACTGACGAAGACCAACAAAATCGGACACAAACATGCAGAATTGAGCGGACAGACTAACGCCTCGGGCGAGCCGTCCGGTGCGAAGGCGAATCCGAAAACCACAAAAGTCAATAATGTGTCAACTTTGAATATAAGCGTAGGGAAAGCGAAGGAGGAAACGTCAGGTTCCCTAGGAGTGAATTCGTTGACGCAGAGGTTGGCCGGATTTTCGTTTGGTGAACGCCGTTCGGAGCATAGGAGGAACTTCAGCCTCTCCAAGCCGGCGGAGCAGAAGACTTCGACTTCGAACACAGTCGCCTTGAGGGGGAAGTCTGCTGGTGGACAGATAAACGACTCGTACGATCCATTGAAGTTGATCGGCACGCCTTCATGTCCTCGTTTCGACGAATGCCCCGTACTGGAGCCGTTGGTGTGCAAGAAGATAGCCCACGAGCGACTGACGGCGCTGTTGTTCCGCGCGGAGTACTTCGTGACGGCGTGCGCCGACGGCTGCGTCAACACTTGGGCCAGGCCGGCGGCTTCGCGCGCTCACAACGGTGATGCGCGGGCGCATCGACGGTTCGACAGGATCGATCTAGTCGACTAGGGGCCGGACATATTATTATGTGTAAAAAATATTTATTATTTCTTTCCAATCACCTAACATACATAATATTATAACTCAGAATTTTTAAGGTAAAACTGGATGGTAAACTTGAAAATTATTATCTGCAATACTCTCCGTACTTGTTGCGAATTTTTCTTTGGAAGAATTGTGATCCGAGTTCGTAGTCCGGTTATACCTAAAAAGTTCTTGCATAAACTTTGAGATTTCATTATAAAATCGCATTTATAAGGTGGAATTCCCGTTTGCAAACAGTATTAGAAATTAAAACCCAGATCCGACATTGGAGATTGCGTTGCGCGATTTTTTGTTGAAAATTAACGATTTGTTGAATTCGCTTTAACAAACCCACCAATGTTGGACCGGCTCAGAGTGTACACAGATGTTATTCTTATAAATATTTATAAAAAAAAAACGGCTGCTTTAATGAAAAAGGGCGCAATTGAGGTTACATATTTTGTCTTACTCCCTCGCCCTGAAGAAACTACATATCATGAATGACAATAGATTATCTCGACTATGTGATTTTGAATAGTGTGACCATTTAATGTTTTTTACCTTCACCAAATGTTACTTACCAAGGGATAATAATAATAATAATTAATGAAAGGGAAATGCCGGGAAATTTGGTATCCTCCAATAGCTACATGTAATAGCAATTATTGAGCTCAAAAAAGTGCAAAAAAATATTTTTGGCTATTGTTTAAATGACATGTTTTAGTACAGCTTAACTCAGAAAAGACTAATATTTGAAACTAAAAGTCGTTTTTGTTCAGCTCAAAAATAGTTATCCAACAATATTTTACACGTAGCTATTGGAACTTAGAACACATACTTAGAACAAGAATCCCACTTTATGATTAACTAGCCGTTGCACGCGACTTCGTCTGCGTAACTTTAGATTTTGAATACAAAAACACAAATCTTCTCTCTTATAATATTAGTATTTATAGATTTGGTATTTCTCAGTTGCATCCTTTTCTATTGAGGTGGTGTTATTAAATATTATGTTCGACAAAATATCGATTTCTGTGAATTTTATAGCAAACGCAGGTGATATTCGTAACTTTGCTGTGTTTTTTTTTAATATAAATAAATATAAAATAGTAATAAAAAAGAATAACTACTTGTATACTTACTCGTTTCTAGACTTACACATTTTGTAGGAAAGACTGCTTTTGATAACGAAACATTGCATACGATGATGATAGAATATTTATTTTACACTCCAAAAATACAGCAAAGTTACATTATTTTGTACTGTCTATGAAGGCAATAAGGTTTTGATGTTTGCAGATAGGCATTTATGAAGGCTCCTTTAAAATTCCAGCATTTCCTAACGTGATCATAGTTAATTTTGTACCTAAAGTAGTTTTCTCACTTGATGCTCTATTTTCATGGCCGGTGAATAATTATGTAAATGTAACTTGAGACCTACTGGACCGATGACAAAAATCATTTGCACATGCATTGGCATCGCAGTAATTTATTTTTAAATTTGCATGAGATTATTAATAAGAACAGAATAAAATGTTCTTGGAAGGGATAAAGAATAATTTAGTCGGGAAGGGAGGTCTCAAGTCAAGCGGAGTCTCAAGTTAATTCGTACTGTGTATAATTGTGTGACAATAGTATGGAAAAATAATAAACAAAGAGATTCTTTGTGATGAGTAGTACTATTGAAATATTTATGGAGGAGGCCTATGTCCAGAGGAGGACGTCCTCCTCCTGTTGATGACGATAAAAAATATTCCACTAAAAAAAAAACATTAGGCAATTGTTTTCCCGGAGCCAGTAAGTTAAAAGAGGCAAACTCTAGATAGCAATAGAAACTCGACTATGTGGTTGATGTTAAAAAATGTAATTTAAGATAACTATTTCGGCTCACACGTGTAAATATAGTAATTAGGTATATATGTATAGCAATCAAAGATTGCCGTTTAATACGCACTATTGCGCTTTCATTGTCTTACGTTCTTATTTATTTCTTAAAACAAAATGTTGTTAGTGTTTGAATGGTGAGTTTCGTTTTTGACTACTATTTATATAGTGAAAGTAAAAAAATGGCCTCTAAATTACTCTAAATTCATGATACCGAGTATAAATGAAACTACTTATCAATAGACAATAGAGACGGACAGTTGATTTGACGTTGATTATTGTTAACAGTTGAATAAATAGTTTTTCTTACGACGCTGACCTCAGCATTGTGAATATTATCAATAACCCAGCCTTAAACAGAATAGTTGTAGGATTTCCCAAATAACGAGGCGCGTCGCACTAAATAGTAAAAGAATCAAAAGAATTTCACGTGTTTTTTCAACAATAAGGGCCGGCGCACATTAGAGGAAGGAAATGCAAAGTATTTCAATTTTTTCATAATATTCAAGTGCTTTTAATATAATTCAAATTTCATTACATATTATTATTATATTTTCATTTAAGGTAAGTACATAATACTATGAAAAAAATACTTTTCCGTGCCATCTTCCAATTCGCACCGGCCATAAAGTTCATACATGAAAGATCATGTTTTTGTTTGACTTTACTGACGACGTACAATAGGGTCAGTTTACACAGAAACGCGACTCGAGTTGTATCGTGAAGCTATCTGAAGTAAATCACGTGACACCTCTTTTGCGTACTCACTTAACTGCGTACCTTTTGATGTGAAACATCTTTTGCGGTCGGTGAGATCTTGGCCAACACATTATTATTATTATTATTATTATGTTAAGGGACTAGCTACTTACTTTTATTTAGCTCGATTCAGCTTCGATAAGCTGAACGTACGCGCACACATATCCATACTAGTCCATGGATTTAAGAAAGAAAGAAAAAATGTTTATTTTGTACTTTGCAAAGTATTGGTATTTTACAATTTACAAAATAACATTTCTATGGACAAAATCTGTATAGAGCTGAATAAATGTAGTTGCTTCTTAAAACGAACGTGCCGCGTCTTGGTGTGAAATGACCCTTAGTCTTCAATGTTAGAACTTGTTTTAATTTGTTCATATTAATTATAATATAATCCATTGGAAAATATCTTTATAATTTTATAAACTGAGCACAGTTTGAAAGTATATTTTTCATTCAATGACAAACAGACAGCTTTTGGTTCGAAAATATTTTTTATGTGTAAAAAAAAATACCTTTTTCTAAAACATTCTTTAGGTTTCTAAACAAAAGTCTAGAAGCGAAAAAGATGTCTGAACACATTTCCAACTGTAATTATTTTACATATTGCCGGTGTGTACTTCGCCTAAGTTTTTGTTGTATTTAATTAGTTTTTATTATTATGTATATTAGTTATTTATGTACGTCGAGTGTTTGTATTGTACGTTTAAATAATGAATTCCTAGCACACAATTTTTTGAACGTCCCCTCTGGATGAGAATTAAAATATTTTTCCTTTGGGTGAGTTGAAATGGATAATCGGAGAAAACGCGAGATTTAAAATAAAAAAGACATCGTTTCCACACATACATGTAAATATTTTGTTTTTATAATGCGTTGAAATTAAATTGCGAATCTACTCAGAAAACTTATGTTGCGAACGCCTCAAGAAATGTGAAAAAATAAATAAAACGAAACAGAGTATTTGTAAATAGACGCGTTAGAAAAAGATAGATGTATGCGAAGTGTGAACTGTTTCAGTTTATTCTTTGTGGCCTTATAATAGTATATGTATAATTAAGTTACTGTTTTAGTATTTCACCTTGAAATTATTTATGGCTGCTGAATTAATTAAAAATGTATATACATTTATATATAAGTTTTTATTTAGCACGTTTCTCTAAATTTTATGAGAATAAAAAAAACTGTAATAGCAAAAATTTAAATGAATGAAAAAAAAGTGGCGTTTCATTATGAGGGTTAGCTCTGTAGGTAGCGAATAAAACGTGTTTGTATAACGTATACTGTTTTATTTAATTAAAATAAAACAGCAAAATTGAAATGATTTTTTAAATGACAGTTGTTACCGTAAAGCAGAGTTCAAGTACTATTTGGTTCTATTGGGGCCTCTTTCACCAACTACAAGTAAAATGTTGATTAGTTAGAACTTTTACAAATAATTTTCTGTTTTATGCACTTGGTTTTTTACTGCATCATTCGATATGCATTTTTTTTTATTATTATTATATTTTCAATGTTTGGGACTTTAACTGTACAAACAAAACAAAGGTATATCAGCTCCATTGTCCCCGGTTACCGGTGACTTTAAATGACATTTAGTCTACTTGACAGATGGTGAAAGAGGCGCTTAGTACTTAGAAGAAATAGGATTTTTTACTAAAAAATTTGTTCTATATGTTCATATACATAGATAAAACATCACCAAGTTTTAGATAATTTTTTAGTCTTGTCCAATACTTTTTATACTACAGGGACATTTTTGTTTCATCTCTTGTGCGGACTCAGTATGATCTGTAACTAATTTTCTTTTAACATCCACTAACCGGTGTCCGCGACTTCGTTAGCGTTGAATTATTATAAAATATATAGAAAGAAACCTTCCGTCGACAGTCTAACATTCAAACGTGAACCAATAACCAATTGCATAATTTTATGGTTTTTTTATGTTATTATAAATAATCACAAATTATATCGCAATTACTTTATAATATGAGAAATACGATAAAATTGTAACAAATTAAAATATATTTAAATAGATTTTGTAGTCATATTATCAACTAGCTGGTGCTCGCGACTTTGTCCGCGTAGAAAAGTATAAAGCGCCATCTACCGTATTTTGGATAGATGGCGCTATCTCCCGGCCCCCTTTACTTTTATTTTAGATTTCCCGTAGTAATGAAGCATTTTCCCGCGGTAAAAAGTATCTTATATTCATCACAGATAATGTCGGCTTCTAATGGTAAAAGAATTTTTCAAATCGGTCCAGTAGTTTCGGAGCCTATTCTATACAAACAAACAATCAAATCTTTCCTCTTTATAATATTAGTAAGTATAGACAATGTTCCCAGGCAACAACATCAAGGAGTATAAAAATTGCTAAAACCTCTTTCCCTTCGTCCGCGTTGAATTATTATAATATATATAGAAAGAAAGAAACCTTCCGTCGACGGTCTAACATTCAAACGTGAACCAATAACCAATTGCATAATTTTATGGTTTTTTTTATGTTATTATAAATAATCACAAATTATATCGCAAATAACCCCGCTTTACGGTATGTACTCGATGTTAATTTAGATTCAGATGAGTTTTAACAGTTATGATCAATAGTATGTACATATATGAAAAAAAAAAACAGAACTAAAGCTAAACTAAGGCCATGGAGACAACGGAGATTGTAAAACTAAAAATTTTCAATTTTTTTTTTAATAACAAATTTTTACTAATATTACGTATTTTATTTGGTATAGCCTAACCATTAATAAGAAGTTTACCAAGTGTTGTCAAGACCGTTTTTTCTGTAGACACATAATCACCCAAAGTATTAAAACGAGACTCAGTATGGGTCGGGTTTGTTTTCTTGTCTGCATGGCTTTACTTTAGTAAATAATAGTAAGTACATACTAGGACATGTCAAAAGACTTTCTAGAAGCCGCTATTTAAAGAATATTGTACGTTGAATGAATGATATCCTAAACAAAGTGAACGTAGGGTCGACAAAAAAAAACTCTACTGTCCTAAACCTATTGCTAATTATGTTTTAGCACATTAGCATAAAACAGAATAAAGACCTATGCATACAGTAATAAACATGATTTAAACAACTCAAATGAATTTTAATTTATTTTTCCTCATTATGGTCTTTCGTTATAATGTTTGCCCTTACTAATATTATAAATGTGAAAATAACTGTCCGTCTGTCTGTTACGTTTTCACGCCTTAACCACTCTACCAATAGGCGACTTCGTCCGAGTTGAAATATAAAAAATAATTGAGCAATATAACGCTTGACCTCATGTTGCTATAACACTTTGGCCAGGCGTTAGTTTTTAATTTTATTTTAAATGATCCCTCGGGAGCAGTCCTTTTTTTCTGGATGAAAGGTGCCCTATGTCCTTTCTGTTGTCCCAGACAACGTGTATGCAAAATTTCATGGTGATCGGTTCAGTAGTTATTGCGTGAAAGCGTAACAAACAAATACATTCACGTTTATAATATTAGTAAGGATGGATTGTCTTATAGGGGTTGGTTAGAAAAAAAGCGATTGAACTGTCTAAAATTTTAATTGAACCTTTGCCGTTCTACTAAAACCCTGGGTCCCAGGTGGTGGTGTCGCTGACGTCGACGAGTCTGTAGCAGACGATGAGGTCCCCGGGCTGGACTTCCACCGAAGGGTCTTCGAGCCTGAGGCCGCACTCCATGTCGCGCTTGATCGTCGTCACCTCGTCCTTGAGGTGCTTCATTGACGCCAGTTTGCCTGACACATCGTACATTACATCGTCATTGTCAAGCTCAATCTGACATTTTCACTCTTACTCTTTTAACCCTTCATATGCCGCCGGAACGTGGATCCGCGTTAGTATATTTGCACCACTCGTGTGACGGTACGCGGATCCGCGTTGCGCCCGCCTTACTTCACGCGATATTACACTTTTTCTCTATACAAGTCCTTAATTATAAGATGTAATTTCGGTTGAAAATTAATTAATAGCAGTTGAATGAAAGGCACTCGAGATTCAATTTACGCTCCGGTATACAATGGTAATTCGGCTCGATGGCGTTCGACACACGAAGGGTGCGAAGATAAATAAGTCTCAAAATAAATAGCCTCATATGCTAGGAGAGCCCAAGACGGGATTACGGGATTAACTCGAGCGCGTCAGATAATGCCAATATATATTCCCCATGTGCCTCCGATAGATATTATGTATTATTAATCTGCCGTTTTGAGTGGTGTGGGGGTAAATCTTTAAATACAACTCGAGCGCGTCAGATTTTCAGAGGCGATGTTAAGTGAACCCAAACTAAGTTCCCATTTAAAAAACAGACTGTTCGAATGTAACGTAAATTTGTGGCAGTTTTTTGAAAATGCATAAAATATTTTTGGCAAATTCCATTTTGTAATACTCGAGCGCGTCAGATTTTCATGCAGGCCTGAATTCCTGATCGTGCTGATTCTTAATCTGACTCATTTATATGGAGGATATTTTTAAATACAGTTGAACGCCTGTAGACGCTCACCCCACCGTTGAAAAGAAAAACATCATATAATTATGTATAGTTAACCTTTCTTTCTTCCTACCATCTATATAATCTTCAAAATCCAATAGGTGCCAAAGACGTTCGAGTGACTCCACATTTAGCATCGTGGGCTCCCACAAAAGTTAGAGTAGTGTAGAGTTAGAGTGACCTTGATAGATGACTTCGTTGCCCCTGATGAGCTTGTAAAGGGCGTTTCTCTCGAGCGAGCCTTTGCTGCATCGGCTTCCGGCCACCGGCACTTTGCGTCTACCCTCCGACACTAGGAACTGCTGCAGCACATTCGCCTCACCTGACACACACGCACACACACACACACACACACCTTACATAAATATCCAAATACGTATACTAATACGTAGAGTGCACAGTCAACGGAACAATGCGATCCTGACGTCTGTCAGTTGGTCATGACTAGTGATGATTTCTTATTTATTTGCCAAACTAACGGATAATTATCTTCAGAAATACATATATCATTATGTCAACTTAAAATAAATGTTATATTTTTTGCGCTAAATTTAACGTTATTTTAAATAAGAAATCATCACTAGTCATGACCAACTGACATACGTCAGGATCGCATTCTTTCGTTGACTGCACTTATCCTGGGAAAAACCTGGTAAAGTCCAAAATTGTAGGAAATTGAATTCCAAACAACTTCTGTGATGGCCATTTTTCGTGTCAATCTATACTAATATTATAAAGAGGAAAGATTTGATTGTTTGTTTGTTTGTATAGAATAAGCTCCGAAACTAATGGACCGATTTGAAAAATTATTTTACCATTAGAAGCCGGACATTATCCGTGATGAACATAGGCTACTTTTTACCGCGGGAAAATGCTTCATTCCTACGGGAAATCTAAAATAAAAGTAAATACTAGCGGCTTAGCCCAGGAGATAGCGCCATCTATCCAAATCTAACGTGACAACTGCTTGGTGATATTCCACGGTAGATGGCGTTTTATACTTTTCAACGCGGACGAAGTCGCGAGAACCAGCTAGTTTAAAATAAACGAGTTCTTCAATAATTCAAGATGACGGATGATGCTACAAGCTGAGAATTCCGAAAAGTAGACTGCCATTTCGGTTTTCGAGAATATTTTTCTCTATATTTTCATTACAAGTAATTAGACTATAGTCGACCCGATCGGCATATCTCACCTATAACCTCCTCCTCCTGCCTCTTGGGTATCCTGGAGGTGATCTCCTCCTTGACGTCGTCGACCAGTCTGTATATGACGTTGTGGTGCTTCACGACTACGCCCTGCCCCTTGGCTTCGTCATCCACCGGCGGAGGGCATTCCACGTTGAACGCGTATATTATCCCCCCGAATGCAGACGCGATCTGTGGTTGCAAAATCATCACTGACCTGTAATATGCACTGGACAGGCCGTCCCGTACAAAATTTTTGTGCCAAAATACACAAAAAAAAAGCCATCTACGCGAGTGTCTCGCGAGTTCTATTTGTTGATGAAATGTGTATTCTGTTAATGTCGCTACCAAAGAGGGAGTAAAACATCATTTCACAGGTACGTGCATTTAGTTGTTTTTATCAAAAAATCACCCTCATGTACAGCTACAAACTTATAAAAAATATATAGCCGTAATTATAAACGACCGATATACCGGCGTTTTTCCAACAAACACATGAACAATTTGACAGCAGCCTGTCCAGTGGTATAATATACTACAGGTCAGTGTTTGTAACTTAAATAAATAAATGTGTTTAGTTACCTCGACATCGTTGGGAGTGATAGGTCCCACTCCAAAGTGCACTAAGTCCAATCTGACTATATTGTGTTCGTTGTACGTGTCCAATATATCCAAAATGGCCTCCACGGATCCATCCACGTCACCTGAAATGAGAAGAATAACAATTTCAATTGCAATTACTAATGATTTTGAATGCTTATTCTACAAGCAATACTCAAAGAAATATATTTTTCCTTTGACTTCGTCCACACGAGACGTTGAAAACTAACTCAACTAAATTTTGAAATTTCATTCTAAACATTTCTGAAGAGCGTAACGGCGCGAGTTATTTTCGTCAAATGTGTTCTTGTGTAATTAGGATGTCTTTTTTTTAAAAATTTATTGGATTATTGTACCATTAGTGTACGCGACAAACGCAAGTGAGGGAGAATCAGATTCGTTTTAAATTAACCCTTCACATGCCGGACGTGGATCCGCGTTCATGATTTTGCATCACTCGTGTGCCGGAACGCGGCTCGGCGTTGCGCCTACTTCACGCGATATTTTACTTTTTATCTATGCAAGTCCTTAATTATAAGATGTAATTTCTGTTGAAAATTAATAGCAGTCGAATGAAAGGCACTCGAGATTGACTTTACGCTCCAACGGCATACAACTGTAATTCGGCTTCGCTGGAGTTCGGCACACGAGGGGTTAAACCGCGCGCTTATCCTACTAGTTCTGTACACAGAACTAATGGGTCTCACTAGTTTTGTACACAGAACTAATGGGTCTCCCTCGTTCTGTGTACAGAACTACAGCAAAGAATAGCGGGAACCGCGGGGTTATGTATACATAGCTAGTAAAAGCGATGTATTGTACGCAATGCTCACCCTTGATGACGACGCTGAGCGTGGGGTGAGTGTCCTCCTGGAACTGCTTGGGGCGGGGCCCCTCGAGGCGGCGCATCCTGTAGCGGCCCAGGGAGCGCCTCCGGGCCACCTCGGCCTCGTGCCGCGCTCGGTGCTCTTCCTCCTTGGCCGTGATGACCTTCAGGTCTTCCGCCTGCTTCTCCTTCATGCGCTGCGCGTGACGCCAGCGCATCACCACGCTCGCCCTCTTCTGCGGACCACTCAACCCTTGTCACATCTACGATACGGTTAACCAAACGGTCGCGGGTTCGAATCCCGCTAGGGGCAAATGTTTATGTAGTAACATTATTTTACCTGTGTATTTTTATTTTATTTTATTTTACCTGAGTCATGGGATGTTTGTATTTGTATTTATAATATGCAAAATGTATTATATCAACTGTCTAGGTATCCACAATACGAGCATTAGTTGTTTACTGTGGAACTAGATGTTTGAGACATTGTTGACAGTAACATTAATTATTTATTAGTAAGTAAGTGTAAATATCCCTCACCTCAGAATCCACTTGGAGGACCTGGTCGCCGGCAGAAGGTAGCTCCTTCCACCCCAACACGGAGACGGGACACGAGGGGCCTGCCTCTTGGACTGAGCGCCCGTCAGCCGAATTCAGAACTCGCACCTGCATACAAAACGTGCATGTTTTGTGTAACCGCCTATATCACACTGATCTACACTCGACGGCAAATAAACCGGGCCACCCGCCACCTTGGAACCCCGATTCGATCCTCTCCAAAACTATAAAAGTTATACCTAATCATCATGAAACGCACTTTCTGTAGGTACAACTTTATAGTTGTGGGTCTTATAGTTTTTGAGAGGATCGAATCGGGGTTCCAAGGTGGCAGGTGGCCCGGTTTATTTGACGTCGAGTGTATATACCAATATAAAAAGCTGAAGAGTTTGTTTGTTTGGTTGTACGCGCTAATCTCAGGAACTACTGGTTCGAATTATATGCAAAGTATTTTGGAGTTTTTTTTCACACTGGATTGACCTAATCACCCTAAGTTTTAAGTTGCATTAAAACTTGTGTTATAAAATATGGATCTTTCAAGGGTAAATTTAATTTTTTTAAATTAATAATTTTTTTTAAAAAAATTTGAATGCATATAAACCTAGTTAACAACAAGACAAATCGGTATCATGCTTACTTTTGTAAATTAAACATAAAACAGCGGAGTAATTAACGTTCTACTTTTGTATGGAGGAAAACTGACTTGTCAAGTATTGTCAACCTTAAGTTAAAAAAAAAACATACCTTAGCCCAACCGAGGCCGGCCACAAGGACTGTTCCGCGTCTCAGTGTTCCCCGTTGCACCAACACCGTCGCTTGTTTACTAACCACAAACAATTATTTATGTTAAGGATAGCCAACGTAATAGACAATAGTGTTCAGATTATTATATTTATATAGTTCGTGCAGCGTATAAAGACTTCTCGGCAAAGGTGCGCAGAATTATTTTTAGGTGTTTGAGGGGGCAGAGGAAAGTGAGGGGCGGGCACGCGTCGGTGTGCCGACACGTTATTGGTACACTCAGTTGCTCTTCCCCTCCCGCACTTCGTTCGCGCGTCTCGACTCTCTTAGGTACTGTTGCGTACAGATTGTTTTATCGTATTAGTAAATACGTAGTAAGTAGTAGCAACTTTGTGCGCAATTGTACACATGCGCCGATTCCCCCACAAGTGTCGCCTTCAAACCTTAATATAATAATTCACCTATAGGTGCGCAACTAAGTTTCCTGGTTTTTTCGTGTCTCGTGTCCCATTCTGGCCGTTTTTCGAGCAATGCTTGGCTCAAATTGATTAGTTGTTGTCGGTAGCGATGCCCATTGACGGTTTCAGCAGCTCATAGTACACGATTCCTCTCTGGTCCCACCAAACGCATAGCGTGTCTTTTTCCCACTTCTGAACCGTTTGAACCAATCTTTTTGATGGTATATGTTCGCCGTAGGCCTCTTCAAGTAACCGACGTGCTTCAGCTGCTGTTATTTTTAGGTTAAAGCAGAAAAGCAACGCTTCCCGCAAATGCTGTTTATTTTTTATTTTTTTTTATGTTAAGGTCGACAGACAGGCTGACGGTCCACTTGATGGTAGGTGGCTACCGTTGCCTATAACACAAGCAACGCCATAAGTGCTACAAGTGCGCTGCCGACCATAGAAGGATTAAGGATAAGGGATAAGGGAGGGATGTGGTGATGGGGTCTGGCATCCCTTACTCACTCACCGAAACACAACAGCACAGCACACATGCTGTTATTTCACGGTGGTATTCTGTAAGGTGGTGGTTACTGCCGCCAGACGGGCTGCCCAAATGACTGCGAAACGCAGTGTGCCCTGCCACTACTTAAAACATTTGACACAAACGTTGACATTTACGAGGTTAGAAAGAGGGTCGTTGTGTTGCGATATTTGTTTATATTACGACTGGGTATCCCTAACAGATGACCAAGCTATAAAGACACCCAATTTCAAAACTGTATGCCGACTATACATTTGTGTCGCTAGAGCCAACGATGTGTGAAACCCGGAAACTTAGTTAATAGTGTACAGATTATTATAATAAGTTATCCTTGCTAATGTGAATGTGACTTTTACGTCACATTCAAATACAACGATCACCATGAAATTTTGCATGTATACACGTTGTCTGGGACACCAGAAAGGACTGTTCCCGAGGGTTTCATCTATCTATCTATACTAACAATAAATCTGTAAGTGTAGGTATTGTATGTATGTATGTATGTATGTATGTTCCTCCATAACTCTTAAACGAATGAACTGATTTTCATGAAACTTGGTAGATAAACATTTAGAAGTACGGGACACGTGATAGGCTACTTTTTATTTTTTTAACGCGGACGAAGTCGCGGGCAACAGCTAGTCTAAAATAAAAAAACTAACGCCTGGCCAAAGTGTTACAGCAACAAGTTGTCAAGCGTTATATTGTTTATTTTGACGAAGTCGCGGGCACCGGCTAGTAAGTTATAAAAAAAAATACCTTATTACAGTTCAGATTGTATAAATTACATTAATTTACACATATTCAATTTTGCAATCGAAAATACACAATACTTGCTCGGTTTCCAAAAAATAAATGATGTCAAAATTACACGTAAGTAGATTAATAACGCCAAAAAAAAAAAACAATTTCTACCGCCCTTTATACAATTTTCAAAATCAAAATAAAAAAAATTCTATTAATCTTAACTCGTCATGTGCACCATCACCTTTTGAATTCTTACCCCAATTTTGGATCCAACTGGGCCTCTATGACAACACCCTCGACTAAACCCCCCGGGTCCGATTTGAGTTCCATCAGCTGCGCCTGTAGCACTAGTGCTTCCACCAGGGTGTCCAGGTTCTGCTTCTTGAGGGCCGATATGGGTATCGCCTGTACATCACCGCCGAGAGCTTCGCAGAGGACTCCCTCTCGCGCCAACAGTTTTATTGTGCGCTCCTACAAAACAAGTCATCTGCGTCACCTCTCAACTGTCCCGAGGGAATCAATGGACAAGAGGAGACATACGAAACTGAGGCATACCTACAATGTTCACATTCGGCTTGTCTATTTTGTTGATGGCGACCAATATTGGAACTGAAAATGGAAGAAAGTCCATTTAAGCAAGTTGTGTCAAAGAAGTCCAGAAATACATAAGAAATGTTTGCAGATTACAGAAACAAAAATAATTTTGAAAATAATTTTTATTTCGCGAGTGGATGAAGGTGATATGTCGAATTTTTGGGTTTATCCGTTTCTTTTTTTTTTGCATTGATGAAAGTAATGTGTCCAATTGTCCACAGTCCACATAAATGATTACAGACCTTAAGATCGTCGATTTAAAACATATTTTGGAAAATAAATATGTAGTTGAAAAAGGTGTTCTGTCAGGTAATTTTAAAAAGCAAAAAGTGCAGAAAAGTTTACTTTTTTTTTAAATTAAATAATACAAGTGTTTAATTGCTATCATAGCATTAATATTTTAAATTGTTTACACAACTTTACATCATAATTTGTATACATATATACAAAAATCAGTTCCGTGTGGCGACTTATCTAAAAAATTAAAAGTAAAATAACTTTAAACTAGATTTATATATACTAGCTGTTGCCCGCGACTTCGTCCGCGTTAAAAAAATAAAAAGTAGCCTATCCCGTGACCCGTACTTCTAAATGTTTATCTACCAAGTTTCGTGAAAATCAGTTAATTCGTTTAAGAGTTATGGAGGAACATACATACATACAGAAAAAAATTCTAGAAATCGTCAATTTAGGTTCAGTATCATGTATAGAGTCTATATATACACGATATTTCTGTAAACAAAGTAAATTACTCCATGCATGACTGACCCATACACATTTATTACAGATTTATTTATATTGATTGTGACGCTCTCTTTGTCATAGAGAAGAGAACCTTTGGCGTTCCTGGCCATCCGGATGGACTCCTGCGTCTGCTCCATGACTCCGTCGTCCGCAGCCACCACCAGGACCACGAGGTCCGTGGCGAAGGCGCCGCGGGCCCTCATCGCGCTGAAGGCCGCGTGCCCCGGAGTGTCCAGGAACGTCACCGTGTCCCCCGAGGCCAGTTTCACTGTCAGCGGAAACCAATCAACGATCACCGACGGTTTGACGACACGTCTGAGTCTAGTGGCTAGTAAACCCAGCTGTTAAGCAAACGGTCGCGGGTTCGAGTCCCGCTAGGGGCAAATGTTTATGTAGTAACATTATTTTACCTTTGTATTTTACTTTATTTTATCGGATGTTTTGTATTTATAATAATATGTATTTTATTTATTTATTTATTTAATAGCTATCCATACAGCATTTAATATTTAACAAATACATAAAATAGATTAAATTTTTCGCTTCGGCCGCTTTGGAAATCAAAGGTTCCAAAGCAGTTTCGAAAACAGAAATATTCTTCTTTTTTGGAAACCTGGTTTCGAATGAAGAAAAATAATTCTGGTTTTCAATGCAGAATATAGAATCTTCTTTTGACACTCATTCATAAATTTTAATTATGTATTTACAAAAAAAATGTAATCTATGTAGTAATCAACACTGTCTGGTATCCATAATACAAACATCAGTTGCTTATTGTGGAACTAGATGGCGCTGTATGGAATGTGTGTCAAAAAAAAAATCACCACTTCACTTTTACAACCAATTTATTTTTAATGTTAAGGTCGACAGATAGACAGGCTGACAGGACAGGCGACGGTAGCCTATAACACAAGCAACGCCGTAGGTGTTGCAAATGCGCTGCAGACCATAGAAGGATTAAGGATAAGGGACAAGGTAGGGATGGGGTAATGGGCCCTGCTATCCCTTACTCACATCACATGATATTTTATATAAAGTGAAGGAATTTATATTGATCGGTATGGAAATAAGACTCACACTTGAAATGGAAAGCGTCCATATTATAGTATAATAATTGTAGGTGGAATTCTCTATCTATAAATATATATTATACTAGCTGGTGCTCGCGACTTCGTCCGCGTTGAAAAGTATAAAACGCCATCTACCGTATTTTGGATAGATGGCGCTATCTCCCGAACCAAGCTGCTAGTATTTACTTTTATTTTAGATTTCCCGTAGGAATGAAGCCTTTTCCCGAGGTAAAAAGTAGCCTATGTTCATCACGGATAATGTCGGCTTCTAATGGTAAAAGAATTTTTCAATCGGTCCAGTAGTTTCGGAGCCTATTCAATACAAACAAACAATCAAATCTTTCCTCTTTATAATATTAGTTAGAATAGACTAGCTGGTGCCCGCGGCTTCGTCAGCGTTCTGGATGAAAGGTAGGTACCATATGTCCTTTCTGGTGTCCCAGACAACGTGTATGTACAAAGTTTCATAGTGATCGGTTCAGTAGTTTTTGAGTGAAAGAGTAACAAACATCCATACAAACTTTCGCATTTATAATAAATTGTGGATTAAATTGTGTTCACCTTCGAAGGCACCGATGTGCTGTGTGATCCCCCCGAACTCTTGCTCAACGACCGACGTGTCCCTCAAGGAATCCAGTAGAGTGGTCTTCCCATGGTCCACGTGGCCCATGACGCACACCACTGGCGGCCGAGGGCGAAGCGCCTCGGGCGCCGCTGGCGGCTGCGGGACTGCGTCTTTGTTCTATCCATACGTACACAACAACAAAATTCAAGTGTCTGTTTGTAATGTCAAAATAACTGCGTTTCACAAAAATATCGTAGTATATTCTATATTTCTAATAACTCTTTTTAACAAAAAATAAATCGACTTCAAACCGTCTCATGGTCTTTTCTCATGGATGCCATTGTCAGAACTGGACCAAATTGAAATGGGACCACACGGGAAGCGCCAGCTTTCAAATAAGAAAAGAATCATAAAAATTGGTTCACCCAGTCGAAAGTTGAGGTAACAAATTGAAAAACATTGTCTGGCTAATCTTGGAATAGGCTGGACCGATTTTGACGGGACTTTTTTTTTTCTTTTTTTTTTTTTTATTAGAGATGGGTTTGCTCTTGGCCAACAACCAGCTGAGTAGCAAGGATGAGGCCTATGATGGAACGAGCTCAACCAGAATATGCCTATTCACTCGAACCTTGAAAAGATTAGGGTTATATGAGCTCGGAAACACAAAAGCCGGCAGGGAGTTCCAAACCTTGGCAGTGCGCATTATAAAGGATGTTTCAAAGTTTCGGTTGAAATTCAACTTTCGGAATAAATCAGATTAAAAAAATGACAGATCAACATTTTTCCACCCTTTTGGGAGCTACAATCACGCACACACACATACAACACGCACATCAAACTTATAACACCCCGTTTTTGCGTCGGGCGTTAAAACCATAAAAATGTCAGATATCAAACCTCTTCCTCGCCTTCCTCTTGTCCTGGTTTTGCGACTACCATATATCTCAAGCCGGATATCTTGACGACTTCCTTGACGACTTTCATGTCTCGCAGCACTGTTCTGTCTCTGTACACAATGTCCGATGTTTTGTCCGCAAACTCCAACGCACTGAATACATGGTCTGAAAGAAAATTGGTTGACATTTTACATACTTTTGAATTTAAGCAGCGAATTTTTATTTTGTGTCTCTCTTTTTTATGTTAAAAACATGTTATGCATGTGCATAATATTATTTTTTTTGCATAAAGTTTCAATGATGCAACTATAATTAAACAAAATATTTTTTTTGAGATATTATTTTGTAAACTCACCTACATCTTTCTTCAAAACTCTAGCTAATTCCTGCACAGTCATGTCACGCCATATTCCTACTACTTCGGCTCGTTTCGATATTTTAATAACTGGCCTGCCTGTCTGACGTTCGGCTGTCTGTAAAATTTTATTTTAAACAAACAAAACACTTGGCTGAAAATTTATAATTTTTAAATTATAAACTAAGCCCTAACTGAGTTTCTGAGTAGTTGGGGTGTCCCGCAGACTACTTGATACTTGAGGCACCAGATCAAGATTTCCATGTCATGGAAAAACCAACAAAGTAAACATTAATCCAACCCGTGGAAATTAGTGAAATCCCTTAATGAACTAGGAAATGACCTGATGATACAAATTCACCAAGCCAACCAACCCTCAAGTAAAAACAAAGCAAGATTAGAGAAATCTGAAAAGGTATGATAAAATAATTATTATAATTTTATCTGTTTGTCTCATTATGTTATAACATAACTAGCTGGTGCCCGCGACTTCGTCTGCGTTCAAAATGTTACTATAGCCCAACTCCTTCCTCGATAAATGGACTATCCAACACAAAAAGAATTTTTCAATTTGAACCAGTAGTTCCTGAGGTTAGTGCATACAAGCAAACAAACAAAATCTTCAGCTTTATATATTGGTATAGATAAATGTGTGTTTTCTACCTTTTCTTCTGGTGTTCTTCTTTTCTTGTAAGAAACTAAGGATATTGATAATAGTCTTGCTGATTTGTGTTCAAGGTAACTATTATTGACCGCCACAGTTTGCGCAAAATATTCTTTTACTACACGATTCCTAAATGGTAACCTGTGAAGCGCAAGATTATGTTATTAGATAAAAACATTTATCACTTTATTTCATAAATACAAACATATTACGTTTATTATACACTAGCTGCAGCCCGCGACACTTTGTAAATTATATACTAAAACCTTCCTCGAGAACCATTCTATCCATTGGTGAAAACAAAATGAAAATCGGTGCAGTAGTTTTTGAGTTTATCGCGAACAGACAGATAGACAGACGCGGCGGAGGATTTTGTTTTATAATATGTAGTGATTGTATATATTTACAAATAAAGTACTTACAAACGATATAACATTCCTCTGTACATGTTCGAAAATTCGAATTTTGACTTAAAATATTAATTTTATTGTATCAAATATAAGTACATATCGAATAAAATTGGCAATGGCCAAATTAAGAGGTACCAGAACCAGGTAGTTTAGCAGAAGTTCAGAAGTTTTATTTTTATTTCATTAATCACATAATGATATAATTATATGACACTTTTTGGTAAGGAGATTAACTAATTATAAATAGTTCAGTGATTTCGTGGTCTAAAATTTATATAATGGGAGAAAGTCAAACGTTTATATAAAATAACCTATTTCAATAGGTAACTTGTAGGAAGACAGAAGATAACCTGAAAAACTGAATGAAGACTGAAGTGAAGTAATTTGTATTATTATTCTCCTTGTGTATTATGAAGTAAATGTCAAATAAGAATCCGTCTATCGACCACAGGACATATAATAATGAAGTTTAGAATAGTATTATAGAAAAATCATTATCATCGACGCATAGTACTAAAAATTTAGAAATAGAATCCTTTGCTAAAAAAACTATAATTTACAAGAAAATATTACTATATTTGTATGCAATATATACCTGATAATTCTTTAATTACACCCAATTAACGACAATAGTAAAAAAAGATTATACACCAAACCATAGACAATTAACTATTTATGTCCGCCATTCATTCTTTTGAGTTGCTTTTTCGTTTTACGATATCAATTTATTCATAATTCCTCGGAGAGGACGTAATCAATCAAGGAGAGATCGTTTTCACCTGAAACTAATTACGCAAAACAGTGAAAACAATAAATTTGTCTTAACAAAGTATCTTTTCATCCGTGTACTAGTGTAACAGTTTTCTGGTCCTCTGACGTGATCTAACCGTGAGATCGTATCGTACTTCCAGTGATGCTTCCCTTTTACGTTATCGGTTGCGAAGTTCACCTGGTGCGCGCCTGATGGTGTGAAAATTATGTGCGATTGACAGTCTGAGCAAATAGAAGGGACTCAGCATGGGAGCGTTTTTAAACAAGCCCGAAACGAAGAAATATAACGAGAGTGGCGAGGGAAATGGTCTTCGCTATGGCGTGGCGTCGATGCAGGGTTGGCGTGTGGAGATGGAGGATGCCCATCACGCCCAGTTGACTTTGAACGGAACGTTATCGGACTGGTCTTACTTTGCGGTGTTCGATGGGCACGCTGGGGCGCGGGTATCGGCACATTGCGCTGAGAATTTGCTAGAGTGTATTCTACAGACCGATGAATTTCGGCAGGAAGACAAATCTGAGGCGATTCGCGCTGGGTTCCTAAATCTCGATAGGAAGATGCGAGAGCTTCCCGAGCTCTCCAACGGGAAGGAGAAGTCGGGATCTACAGCCGTATGCGCTTTCGTCTCGCCTAAGCAGATATACATAGCTAATTGCGGAGACTCACGCGCGGTACTCGCTCGAAACGGTGCACCAATATTTGCGACGAGAGATCACAAGCCTGAACTGCCTTCCGAGAAGTCCAGGATTGTGCAAGCTGGTGGTTCCGTTATGATACAACGCGTGAACGGAAGCTTGGCTGTTTCTCGAGCGCTTGGCGATTATGAGTACAAAAAGGTGATGAACAGAGGGCCTTGCGAACAACTGGTGTCACCTGAACCGGAAGTGTCAATCCACGAGAGGCTGGAAGGGGAGGATGAGTTCTTAGTGCTGGCCTGCGATGGTATATGGGACGTGATGAGCAACGAAGCTCTGTGTGCGTATGTGCACTCACTTCTCCAACTCACCGATGATCTAGTGGCAATCACCAATCAGGTCATTGATACCTGTCTATATAAGGTAATCATTAGCTATTTTTTTTAATGTTACTATAAACAGAAAGGATGATATTTCACTTAATGGTAGCAAGAGCAATGCCACAGGTGTACTGCTGACTATCTATAGTCCCATGAAGGATGAGCGATTGGGAAGGAATCGGAAAATGGGCTATGACATCTCTTTCTTACTAACCGAAACAGCATTGTATATCATATGGTGTTATTTCACGATGGAGTCAGTAAAGAAGGGTAACTACTAGTGATGTGCCGTATCGTTAAAGATGTAGATCCGCAGGGTGTCTGTGCACATGACTTTGAAATGATAGTTGACAACCGCCACTTGACACTTACATTACTTAAAATCACCAAATGTTTGATTTTAAGTAATAAAAAATAATGTTTATATTCTATTTATCTATAAATTAAAAATTAATAGAGTAAAAGATCCACAAAAACGTAACTGATACGGATCTTTCTTCTCCCTCGGATATCTGCGGATACGGATACGGACATCTGGCTGGCGCATCACTAGTAACTACTGGGCTTTTTAAATTTTAATGATTTTTTTAATGCTATTTTGAAGAAGTTCTATACTGTATTGTTCTCTATTGTAAAAACGGAATTTGAAAATGTACATAATATCTTACCCATTTAATTGAGGACAAATAATATGAATAAATGTAATTGGTATCTATTAATAGAGACCTACATCATAACTGATATGATATTTGTAGCTCTTTTTTTAAACGGTAATTTAGATTATGTTTCAGAAAGATGTTATAATTTTATCTGGGTTCAAAGATTGACACACATCAATGATAACAAACCTCGTTAACCTGATCATGATAATTTCATATAACTTGAGACTTATGAATATATTTTGTTTTAAAATGCAATTTTGCTTAAATAAAACCAGTATTTGTATAACTCTAAAATTATTTACACATTTAATTTTTTTGTTAATTTTAAATAAAATTGATAGGAATTAAAATTTTACATAAAAAAATATATAATTGTGCTATAGAAATTATGCAAACATAAACACTATACACTGTATAAGAATGTAAAAGTTGAATATCTTTTAGGGTGTCCCTATTGAGAACCAAATCTGTAACCTACTTGCTTGAAGCAACTATTACACCATCTTATTTTGGCCGTGGCGACTATTGCTCATGGAAGAGTCTATTTTGTATATTTTAAATTTTGTATATATTTTGTATATTAATAGGACCTTGAATAAGTTCTCGCTGTTTCTTCGAAAATGGCATTCAGCAGTACTCCCTGCATGGAATTTCGAATTGCACCTGCAAGAAAGTACTATATCTAACTTTAAATTTCAATGTATGGTAGTTCACTTTAGTGTGAAGTATTTTTTATTGGTTCTGAAAATGTCTTTTGTGCCAAATAAAGTGCATCTGTGGGGAATTTTAATGCACTATTTTATTCAAAAGAAATCTGCAGCTGAAGCACACAGATTTATCTCAACTCTGTTGGATACTGATTATAATGATCAAAAATAATGATTTTGAACTTAGGAAAAAAATTTGAAGACAAAGAATTGGAGGAATTACTTGATCAAGATGATGTCAGACTCTAGCCAAACTTGAAAAAAAATTACAAATAGATGAGTCAACATTTAAAAGTGTTATTTTCTAATTTTATTTTGACTTTAAAGATATTTGAAAAAAAAAAATACTAATAAGTGCAGTGGTTCCGGAGATAAGCCTTCACATAATGTGCTCTCTCTCTCTTTATAATATTAATATAGCTATAGATAATATCCATCCAATACATATACAAATTACAAGCAAATTATTACTTTGAAGTCTTGTACATTACATATACCCATATATGTTTTTAATTCCAGGGCAGCAAAGACAACATGAGCATTGTTCTGGTGGTGTTTCCAGCGGCACCGAAACCTTGTCCCGAGGCTCAACGAGCCGATAGAGAACTGGACGAGACCCTGCGGCAAAAACTTACAGGTTGCTATTATTCATTATTGCATGCATGCTCATACAAAAGTCGCCAAAGACAATTTCCCAGTTATAAAATGCATAGAACGCCTAAAACTTTATCCGGTGAAGCCAGAGCTTAAGAAATGAAATTATTTTAATGTCTGACCGTCAGACACAAAACCTATATTTAATCCACCAAATATTTTCTTGAAATATCATCTTAAAACACAATATTTAATTAGCTTGACTTAAAATTAATAGCATGGTAACATGATTAAAAATTAATTGCCTCTATAATATTAAAGTTTAATTGTTTGGATGCATCATAGCTTTAATATAGTTTTAATTTATTTATAATCATGTTAAAAATGACAACTTGCATGTCTCTTGTTTATGGTTTGGTGATCCCTTATAAGTCGCGTTAATATTTCGTCATATCACATAGTTGATGTAGGCTTTTCTGACCTTTAATTATTTATTTATTCATCAAGTAAAAAAAAAACTTACAGAAACCAAAAAAAAATTGTATACCACATATTTTATTAGTATTAATTATAGAGTACTTATTCATGAATTTATTATCAATAATTTAATTATTATTAATGCAATACTCATACAAAGTAGTTTTCGTCTTGTCAATTTGATTGCCTTTTTTATAGTTAGTTACAAATAATAGGGCATGTTAAACATGTCATGACATACTTAATTCATATAGCTATTTATAGGATGGAATTTTTAGGGTAATATTTATATTAAAAGCAATAAACTTCTAGTAAGTTTGAAGCAATATGAAAATTAATATTTCTATTGTACAATGTACTTAGATGTTAAGTGATTATGAAAGCCTTAAATGTATTACTTAATATGATTTGTAAGTGCACTTGTTTCTACAATGTTTCAAGGGTAATTTAAGCAAATATGTACATAACTTCCTTATGGCCAAATCGTATTGTATTTCAGAATATTAGCTCAGTAAATGTATTTAAAAAATATTTCAAATAACTTATACACTAAGTAATTTAAAATATCTGTTTGTATATTATAGGAAATTTATTCAATTTTATCTTCAATCCATTCTGACTTCAACTATTTATTACTACACTTGACTATTAATAATAAAGTAAAAAAAAAAACGAAAAAAAAGAAATAAAAAAAAAATAATGGTCCTCTCTTAATTGATAAACATTATTTTCGATTTTTCATATTCTTACAAAAACAAAAACAATACAATTAATTTATTTCACAACAGTACAATTTTCTAAAATATGAGAACAAATGATGTGGTTGTTCAAATGCTCTAGTCACTTTAAAAATTTTCTAGCTTTTACGGAATTTTTTAAAATAATAATTCTGATAAATCTGATAACTAAAAAGATATTTCAAATGAAAAAATATAAGATCCAGTGACATGAATAAAAATTAAAAGCTATTTATTAAAAAAATATTTTGACCATTATTTGAAAACACAAATTAAGATGTGGTTTGCACAGTGAAAAATGCCTTGCTTTTTTTTTTGTTTTAACACAGCTTTTTAAAGTATTATTATGTACTAATATAGTTATTTGCAACTTATAGTGATTATTAACCACAATTTATTAACAATTTATTAACCAATATTATATTATAGTATTATTATAGCATGCAGTCATCTTTAGGGTATTAGAATTTGTGATAATTGAAGTAATTTATTCTCTTTTGGGTGTATTTTAGTTCTTATTATGCAACATGTACATAAATCGATATATTTTTCAACACCTCTAAAGTAAATATATTATTTATACATTAAAAAAAAAACTATGAAATAATTGTGTTTATATCACATATCTTTTTTTTTTTACTTAATTCTCTTAAAGACATTATTTTGTTGTATAATTCTTAATTAGTGCCATTCCCGCTGTAATTTTATTAATGTTTTGTTTTTTAAGTTTAAAAAAATGTTTATAAATCTAGTAAATTGGTGTAAATATTATTTATGGTTTTACTAACAATATTTATTTATTTATTTTTAATATTAAGTGTTTAGCATGCCATATAAATGTATAACGTCGTTATACCGAAATCAGCTGAATCTATTAATGTCCCACTCACCACACAAAACAAATTCTGAAATGACAATGGGAGTATGCACATTGCACACGGCTCACATATAATTATAATACATTTGTCCGCGTGTAAATATTCTCTGTCAGACTTTGTATGTAGTACATACTTATGAATTTGTAATAGCTGCCTAATTTTTAGGCATGGACATCCAAAAATATATAAGAAAAAGTAGACAAAATAATTATCAAGGAAAAAAATATTACTAGTACTGTGTGGACACCAAGATAATATTGGCTAGAACAAGTCAAACGTGAACGTCAAAATATTTTAGAAAAATCTAAATTAGCTTTTTCTATTTTTCTTTTTCAATATCCTAAATTGCTATTAACTTTAGTATAAAATTTTAAAAATTCCGTTTCAAATAATATAATTTCACAGATTCAATAAATACAACGTAATTGTATTGCTTGACAGTTATGCCATTATAAACCATTTTTTTCAAAGCTGTTTCATTTGATCGGTGAATTAACGTCATTTTGGTGTCTTATTTTATTCTGAAAATTTGATTGATCATATTTATCCCAGTTAACTCAATAAACACTACCTAATATTATACAGATAAATAAAATCTGTGGTGAGATATTGGCTCTCCTTATAGGTACAGTCGGTGATAATATTATGATTACATACTTAGTTGTATTCAACAGTGACTGTACAATTGTTTTACTAATTGAATGTGTTCACATATTTTTAATTAGACCAATTCGATATCTTTAAATATAATTAATGTTTAATTAGATAAAAAAAAAAGACATCTCTATATTAAAATGTTTGTTACTTGAAGTACCTACTTAACTAATTAATATTTTGAAAATCGAATATTGTGATATCCTACGGTGATATTTGTATTATAATATTAAAATAAACATTTCCAATTTTCCAACATACTAAAGTAAAATCTAATGTTTTTTTTAAAAAAAAAATGGTTATTTAAATTTTAATGTTTGTTAACTCGGAGTGTTTTTATCTTGATTAAAGTTTAAAAAGAACAAGTGACTAGTTTCATTGCTTTAGTCCTGACCCAAAGCATGTCACCTTTGCCTTGAGATTTAAAAGAATAAATAAAACAAAATGTAATATAATAAGGAGGGGTTAAAGCAATGAAAACGTGTTGAGGGCGCGGCGGTTGTGAGGTGTTTGTGCGTTAATGAAATGAAGCCACACATACGAACGCGTGCATTAATAAATCCAATATTGTATGTTGACCACGTGAACGCGGTTTAATTGCATTTGCTGACACACGAGTGTTGTTAACGCATTACATATACTTTGAATGGAAATATTCACGTGCGATACAAGAAATTTATAATAAAAATGTGTGTATTAAAAAAATAAAATTTAGAATCAACTTTGGTAGGTAACTAGTTACGAAAGCGACCCTTGAATTATTTTTAGCAAAGATTTTTTGGTTTGCCATCAAAGAAATCTGCGAAAAGCTTAGTTAAGTCTTATAAGAAACCGCAGTTTTATATGAGTACTGGAAATATTTAATGAACATTATGTACAGAAAGCGACATATTAAATAAATGATTAAGTTTCATAAACAAATGGAAAGATTTTGTTCGCAAAATTGATATTAATAAAGATACTTCTCAGTATATTAAGAGATCGGTGCAGTATATTTTAAAAAATCCTGGGAGATCTAGGATAATCTAACCTCCACTATATACTAAGGAAAGTTAGTTAATTTGATAACTAAGTAATTGAGAAAAAGCTGAAATAATAAAATCACTTTCACAACTAGTTGCAATTAACAATTATTATTTTACGATTTTGTCTGAAAAATTATGTATAAAGTTTTTATTTGGTCTTAGCTTTTTTTGTGATAAATGGAAGGATCATATATAAGTTTTATAACAAAACTATTTTATTTATTTTTATTTTTTTCGCAATAATTCAAAAGTTATATCAAAATAAAAATTAATTTTTGAATCCAGTACCGAAGACCCGCCGACCGCTCTCGAACAAACCCGAGCGCGAGTGACGTCATAATGTTACTTTTGTCAAGTCACGTGTAAGTAACAGCCGTAAACGCTGTAATGTTCTAAAATAGCTTTAACATTATGACGTCACAAATATGGTGACCAATCTTGGCGCGTTCATAGTCACGTGATTTTTTATTTAAATTTAATCAATTTTAATTGTTTATTATAATTAATTGAAAAAATATTAAGTTTTTCGCATTAAATATCAATATTATTAATAACTAGCTGTTGCCCGCGACTTCGTCGGTGTTAAAAAAGATAAAAAGTAGCCTACCACGTGTCCCGTACTTCTAAATGTTTATCTACCAAGTTTCGTGAAAACTTTCGTAATTCGTTTAAGAGTGATGGAGGAACGTACATACATACAGAAAAAAATTCTAAAAATGGTCAATTTAGTTTCAGTATTATTCAAAATCAAAAATGTGATGGGTCATTGTTAGGGCCGGGACCTACACATTAGGTGCGTTCTTAGAATAAACGGATTTAATGTTGATTATACGTGGACCCAATAGCAATGCAGTGAAAACTTTTGGTAACTACTCGTTTGTTAAAAAAAACAGAGTACAGTAGTTGATGTTGATATTGCGTAAGAATGTAATGAAGAGACACTGAAGTTAGCATCAAAGTGACTCACTCGCATTATCGATTACTAATCGCTATAATTATCTATTTATATCTTTTAACAAGTCGTAACACAGTATTTTTTTTGGGACGTCTGAAGATTCATATTATGTAATTATGATGTATAAGATTATATAAAGCTACATTTAGATAAGGTGTTTTTTGTTAAGTTTGGCCCGCGACTTCGTCCACGTAGCAAAATTAAAATTTCGCAAGTGATCCCCAATAATTATTGTCTTTGATTATTATTATTATTATTGTGCACAACGGTTTTAGAATTCATATTGGTTACATTAGCGATTGTAATCTCTGGTCACGGTCACGCAAATGCCTTGAATGTCAACTGACGTGACGTGATTCGCGTGTGAAGGCTCCCTAAGCCACCCTACGAGAAGAAATCACGGAAAGAAATAAACTCAATCAAAATTGCCTTGCAAAGCATAAACAATTTTAGGGTATATAAAATGTTAATATTTTATTTTGGGATGGAGAATCATTTCAATACTAAATATTTTCCCACTCTTTATACAAATGTAAAATCCGTAATTTTGTTGCACACCATGAATTTTTTTTATCATTGAATCAGGAACATTTAAGACCTATGCATTTTGAATGAATGAAAATACAATTTAAAATTTACTAGTGTTTGGTCGTCGTTCGAATTTGATCATACAATATTTAATTTTTGCGTAGGTGAAAAAAAAAACATTACAGATTTCGTTTTCTCTTTACCTATTTCCATATAGATAATAGTAATATACTGTATTAATCTATATATTGCTGTAAACAAGATCCAAAGAGTAAAGATTGGTCTGTAATCTAATTAATAGAATAAATCTAATTTTGTATAGATTTAAATTTATGTTGAAAAGAAATGTTCAAAATGAAATAAATAAATAATATACATAAATAACAAAAGCACCAGAGATTTTGTCAACATCATAAACATTTTTTCATACTTTACTAATAAAAATTTCTTTCACAAAGTGCATAAGAAATTACCTCAATTATACCTACTGTTCATATATATATTTCACGCTACATACATTATTCAGTCTTTTAAATAAATAAATCAATATCTTCACACATTCCACACAGCACCATCTAGATCCACAGTAAGCAACTAATGCTTGCATACATTTGTAAATACATATGTACATATTATACACTAGCCGAGTGCCCGCGACTTGGTCCGCGTTAAAAAAGAAAAGAGTGGCCTATCCTATGTCCCTTACGTCTAAATGTTTATCTACGAAGTTTCATGAAAATCAGTTTACTCGTTTAAGAGTGATGGAGGAACATACATACATACATACAGAAAAAAAATTGTAAAAATGGTCAATTTAGTTTCAGTATCATGTATAGAGCCTATATACACGATGTTTCTGAAAACAAAGTAAATTACTCCATGACCGACCCCTACAGATTTATTATTAGTATTGATTGATTGATTGATTGATTGATTGATGATAAATGTAATCAAAGAGGGTTACATTGCTGTAGTAGAGATTTGGATAATAAAGCCACCTCCAATTGATTCCAGCTCTGATAGAGGAGAGCGCCAACGAAAGCGCCTCGTCCGAGGACGGCTCGTGCCACTTCTCCTCGGTGTTGAAACAGATGGCCCAAGAGAACATACCTGGACTTCCGCCCGGCGGAGGACTCGCTGCCAAGTAAGTATTACATCTCTATTCATTTCCATAGAAAACACCGGTTTTTTATCGAGATATATGCGTACGCGTCGGAAGCGTAGCTTCGGAAAGCTGCACGTCTATAGAGTTTTATTTTTCTATTGACAAAAGCTGAATTTCGTCCGTGTAACTTTATAAAATGTCTTTCCAACAGTGAAAGAATTTTTCAAATCGGTCGAGTAGTTTCAGAGCCTATTCAATTCAAACAATCAAATCTTTACCTCTTTACAATATTAGTAAGTATATATGACAAACTATGAAAAAGGTCGAAAGACAGGCATAAAGCCATTTTACAATCCATACATGTTTGTGTTTGGGCAAAGTTTTGGGCAACAGTAATTTTTTTTCGCATTTATCCTTGATCGATTACATCTTCAAGTTAAAATTTATCAGTGTGATTTAGTGATTATTCGAATGATATAAACTGGCCTCAGATAACTGAAATAGTCCAATTATTTATTAAAGTTTTTTTCCTTATATTATTGGCATTCCGAACGCGACGAATTATAGAAACAAAATGCAAAGAGACATTTTAGCGAAGAGGATGATGAAATTTTTTTGTGTTTGTGTTTATGTTTTGATTTTTTGTTAACCATTTAAAGATTTTAAAGTAAAGTAGATATATTTCATAGATTGTTTATTTTCGTCTAAATATTACCTGTTTTATTGTATGTGACAATTTTACTCAAGCAAATGTGTACATATATGGCTTTTTACTTCCGCATACAGTTCTCTACGCTTAATACTACACCCAAGTACCGATGATAATATAGTCTTTGTATCCCGAAACTCCTTTTTTATATGAAATATTTCTTCTTTTTTTATTTTGTTAATAACATCCTCCGGAGTCCGTTGTGCCTCCTTGCAAAGGCCTTCCCTAACGATTTCCATTATTCTCTATACTTTGCAACTCTTCTCTAGTTGCCTGCCATCTTTTGCATTGATCTTTGCGATCTTATATACGTTTTTTCTCGAAATTCCAGCGGATACTGATGTTTTTATTAAAAAAAAAATCTAATTATCATACATTGACTGTTGTTTGGCAACCATGGACTGTTCCTGACTGAGCCACAGCGAAGCGTGGCCGGGTTCAACTGGTTATTTATAATATATTCAACCCTTTACAGGCGAGCGTTACTGGACAAGATCTACAGGGAGTTCTATCCCGACCACACGGACAGTTCGGAGACGTTCGATTGCCAAACGGAGTCAATGGACGCGTTTGGCCCAAATTGAAATCCGCAACGGGGGGAGCTAAATCGTGCACTACCTCCTGGACTATATTTACGTAAGAAATGTTTCCCTTATTATTATTATTATATACATATACCTACTTAACAATTTTATTGTGTATACTTGTTTCGAAATTCGGAATAGTTTTGTAATAAATCAAAATGAAATTGGTTATTTATTATGATTTCAATCAGCGTAATGAACACATGGTATTTTGTCATTGTTCCCTTTAAAAATAAAATAATAATAATAATAATAGCAGTAAGTTAAGTTAATTATATGTCTGCAGAATTAACATATTATTGTAAAAAATACTTTTATCACAGAACACACAAAACATTGCATTTTAAACACAAAAACAAGCTATGTTTGCAGACAAATGAATTTCTTATTTAATAAAATTTTAATTGTTTCATTAAATGCCAAACCTTGAAACAGGTTGTATTTAGTTAATAATATTTCAACTACATAAATTTTAAAATAGAATAAAGGGTGTCCCAAAATTAACGCAAGATTTGAATTAAATAGAAAACACAGTTTTTAGTCTTCAGAATCATAAAATACATAGGATAGGGTTCTATCGTTACATAGGACAACGTTCATCTATTATTTTATACGCCCACTTAAGATTTGCTGTCCTTGTCTTTTGTATGGAATTGAGTGAAAGAGATAGCGCTATATTCGTTCGTTTCAGCGAACAAACTATATCAATATCAGCAGAAAGAAGTGTGTTATCATGGCGCGATGTCGAGTCAATGATACTGGTGCTCGATTTTAAAGATATTCTTCAATAATGAAGATACATTGTTCTATCGTGTAAAGCTCCATTTTTACTAACCTAACCTAACCTAACCTGTCAGCTGTCAATTTATTTTTGTGTTGCCAACACTTCACTGCACATTTGTGCAGGCGGCAAATTCAAATCTTGCGGCAAATTCAAATCTTGCGTTAATTTTGATACAGCCTTTATATTAATAGAGACAACAATTGCAATAGCATTTTTTAACGACACAATTCAATAGTCTGTAACGTTCGTCACAGACTAATCCATCCTATATTCACAAAACATACGAAGTGTGTACGATTTAGTTCTAATTAGTTAAAGGTTTGTAGTTAAACCAAATGGAGTTAAAAAGCCTACATTAATTTGAACGATACTTTGTCAACATTTTAAATCGTAGTATTGTGTTCGCTCATAACTTGAGGCGAATTTATCTCCTCAGTATTTTTGTCAAAAAGCTACAATCTGTTTTACGACACAATGCTACGGTTCATTTTGTTGGTTTTAACGAAAAACATTTGTCTAACAGGTATTATAATTTAATTTGATTCTTGTTAAATAAACTAAGGCATGTTTCTGTCTCGTTGAGATCGCGTAAGCTCTTTGTACAGAATTGTGCATAAAGTTGTCTATAATAATATCTATAATTATAGTCATATAGAACCATAGTACATACGAGGCGTTTCAGGACTATGTATTGTGACATGAAGGGAAAGTACCTTAAATATCGTAGACAGGATATTTTGCTGAAAGAAGACTTTGTGTTATTTTTAAAAGTTAGTAACACTGCATTCAAAGATTTTCTAAAAATTACTCGTTTCGTCTGGGAATCGAACCGAATTAAATGTGAAAAAAATAATCTCTCTTATTTTTATGATGCCAATCGAAAGAATGGACAAAAAATAATGATTCTTCTTAATTAACATGGTATCTTAAAAGAAAGGAATAACGTAAAATGTTTGATTCAAATTTCAATAATATTATTTATTGCCAACGATGACGACGTAATTTTTAGAAAATCTTTGAATGAATGCAGTATATTACTAACTTTTAAAAATAACACAAAGTATTCTTTCAGCAAAATATCTTATCTGTGATATTTAAGGTGCTTTCACTTCGTGTCGCACAGTTTTGGGACATCCTGTATAGTGATTGTTTACATCTATATATAGACTATGGTAGAAGTCACAGTGCAAGTCGATCTCAACGTGGCCGAAACATGAAAACGTCAATGTCACACATACAGATTGTAGTGTATGTGATTCGAGTCATAGACAATTTTAAGGCGTCGACAGACGAGCGACACGTAGAGAGATATATATATATTATGTATATTATATTATTAATATAATATTAATTAATTAATTAATGTTGTAATTAAAGTACAGTCTATTTTGATGAATGAGCCTAAAATCTCTACACACTGCAATAAGTTGCTGCGTTTTGTTTATGTAGTGATTTAATTTTCGCTGGTCTGTCATAGACTAAGGTTGTCCCCGTTTTGATAGCAGGTTTTCACATTATTATTTTTTTTAAATTACAAATTTATAATATTATTATGTTTGTGTGGCACAAATTTCAATTGTTCATTGTCACTAAACTTGATTGAAAAGACGTACTAACGCGCGTGGATAGTACCATAGACAAACAAAACTGAATGCTTTCCGTTAACTCAGTTCAACTCGAGTTAAATGAATAACAATGCATGCACGGGACCGTTATTGTCTATGATTGCAACGATCGGGTACGGCCAGTCACAATTTTGTGTTGCATCATTCTTAGTACAATTTTGACTGTTTTTTTTTTTGTTTAATTAAATGTTTAAATACTGCCTAAATATTAACAATTTAGGGTTCATAATGAAATTACCATAATTCATTTATACTTTTGTACATAATATTTTTTCAACACTCACGTTTCACTTCTAAAGCCAGTCGTAATGAGATTTTAACAAGTTTTATCTATATAAAAAAAAAATGTTGACACTTTTATTCACCGAAAATATTGACTAATATTATTTTACATATATATTTTTTTTTAATTAATAAAATGTTTTTGTATAGTTTCTACAATAATTTATTAATCTCATTTACTGGCTTTACGATTAAAAATATATTTTTAATATTACATAACATATTTTATGTTTATTTTTAATTCAAATGCATCATAATAAAAAAATTGTCACTGTCTTTTCGATTGGATATCATTTTAGGCTTAATTTTTGTTGCTTCTTTAGTTTAAAATGGCGCGTTGAGTATGTTTTATTTTTCATTTTTTTTTAATCATTGGATTGCTTTAAAATTGTTTCGTACTTAGAAAAAAAGAAAAACCACTAATGGTATTTGGTCAACTTTTCGGTTACTCTAGGAAATTAGATGCGCGTACAAACAAAAAAAAATTATAAGAAAAATATAATTAAAGTACATGATACATTTATACTGTTATGGGAATTAACATGCGTTGAGTATAATATAGTCGTTTAAAGAACACTGAGGTGTACTGTGCTAAAGTATCTATATATCTTTTTTTGGTTCACATTTGTGACAGAAAATTAAACAGATATTGTCCAAATTTAGCGTGTCCGTAATAAAACATAAATTCATGATATTAACTAGCCGGTGCCCGCGACTTGGTTCGCGTTGAAAAAGAAAAAAGTGACCCTATCCTGTGTCCCGTACGTCTAAATGTTAATCCACCAATTTTTATGAAAATCAGTTAATTCGTTTAAGGGTTATGGAGGAACATACATACATACATACAATATCTACACTTACAGATTTATTATTACTATTGATTGATGATGATTAAATGTACTTATGAAAAATCCGTATAAAAGTCAAAAGTTTAGACAAAACTAAGCGTATTAAAATTTTATCTAAAAGATTTTTTTAAAGATCAATGTCTTTCTTTTTTAGTTTTTATTAAACTTCCCGGTTTTTTTTTAGGTATGATATATCTTCTAAAAACTAGTCACCAATGTGGATAATCAGAATGACTGCTACAATAGTAAAGTTCTGATGTGACTCATTTCTCCAAATTTTATCCATCTTTTTAAGATTTAAGACATGCAAATAAATTGTGTAAAAAAATATACATAATAATTATGTTTTCGCCTCTTGCCTTGGCACACTGCACCTCAGTGTAAACCGCGACGCGATTTCTTTTCATCCTGTAAATAAATAAAAGAGAATAAAAATACTTTTGTACCTGTTCAAGCGAATCATTATTATTATAGTGTAAAATAAAAAGTGTAAGTTCTAATAATATTTTCTCCTGTAGTTACGTAGCACAGGTCTAATGCAATCTTCATTGGAGTTAATTTTTAATCATTTGCTTTATATAATTTAATAAAATTAAAAAAATAAAAACGCTAACCAAATGGTTAGAGCCAACTAACTTATAATGTTTTCTAACTGAAAATCTGTCATGTTACAACCATTAAATTGCGGTTAAAATTAAAAGACCAACTCTAAAGTCCATGGTCCAATGTTCACAGTTTGACAGCTATATAATATTGCTGTTGCTCTGTGGAACGAATGTGACGTTTAAGCCACAGAACAATATATTGCTGTAGAAGTAGCAAACTGATAGTCTGTCACATATAGTCTGTCAAAAAAGTGTACTTTGAAATTAAAAAGTGGCAATACTATTGTGTCGTCTCTTTCTTATCAACTGCATTGTTAGAACGGGACAACACTACAGTATTGCCACTTTGTAATTTCTACACTTTTTTTGACAGATTGTAAACGCTAAGAATTAACATTTTTTAGCGCTATTCGTTGACTAGCCATGTATTAAATTTGAAAAGTAATAAAGTATACAATCGATACCATCTGCATAATATAATATATATAATTTTACAATATTTTATTTATGCATACTAATTCTACAGTATTATAGTGGTCTGTGGTCGAACTCTTTATTTGATGTATTTTTTTTTTTTTTCAAAATATAATGTTCAATACTGGTCGGATTCTGTTTGAACAACTAAATAAGCAATACATACATTTTGTATTGTAGAGATTAAGTCCAATGAGGTTTGTATGAAATTTGTACCAATCTAGTATTCCCTTAAAATGAAGCGTCTTATAATAACTGTTTAAATATTTGTATTTTGAATTCGAGAAATCACTACTTTCGTTAAAAAACCAACTGGAAACAGATTTGTACATAGCCTGAACTAAAACTGGTAAGCGTCGCATGTATCAATAGAGCTTGACTTACATATTATATATTATTTATAAAATATTATATGTAAATACATATTAATATTATAGAATGTGGTGATGTCGAATTCTCAAATATTTGCAGATTTTTTTGTCTTTGTCGCAGGATAATTTTGTTAAACTCTCGCAGGAAGGAATGCAATGAACGTAGACTAGAAAAAAAAAATCTCTGTTCAAAGTTTGAGGTTAATTAATTTTTAATGAATTACACAAGTTTTTAATACAATTTTTCATAATTTGTTTGTCCACCAAAGAAACTCAGAGAATAACTATTTCCTCTTTTGTTAGAGGCACCATACATAATTATATCGGTCTCAAAATATATTAAATAATAAAAAAAATAGATAGTACTAGTACATATTTTTTTTAAAATTAAATTAGTTATAACTGCCATTTCTTGTCAACGATATAGGTACATTCAGTTCATTGCAATTTAAAGATTTTTAAAAGTAGTTTCTTTTTTACGTCAAGTGATCCTGCGACTTGGATAATATTTGAAGAATCTCGATGACACGTTTCACAATCGTCGGTGTATTTTCTATTTTCCTATCCTCAACCTTAAAGCGTTAAGCCAAATTGTGTTTCTCGGCCACGGTAGCCATGAAATTACGGAATAAGTGACTTTAAAAGTGGTTACCGTCAACTAAACTACAACTTTTATTATGAAAATGCACAAATCAATAAGCATTTTAAGATTTTATAGCGCTACAACATAAATATCTGATCAAAATCACGTGGATCGCCCCAATTTTGGTCCGTAATCAATGTTTGTGGCACTTTTAATAAAGATAATGGTACACAGTAATATTATATTTCACTAAAACATTAAAAATAAAATATCAATTTACTTGGACTCGGGTTAAAATACTTGGCGACGAATTGCGAATTGCATCGTCAATGAAAAATCAACGGAAAATAGTGTTTCGTGTCATCGGGATAATTGAAAAAAACAAGAAAAAAAGCATCTATGCTTTGATCAAATATATGCATTATTTACATAAAAATGAAACCATAAAAATTAATAGCGTTAAAGTTCATATTATACACAGTAATTGTATGCCCCATCAGTTTCTTAGTTCCTGAAGTATTAATATACCAAATCAAATTTGTGTAAATATACCTACCATTCAAATTAATGCATAATCTACTTATTTAAATAAACAATGAAATCCAGTAAATACATATTATGATATTTGATTGAAGCATTTATGTCAGTCAACATTGAAGATAATATAAAGGGAACCTTCGCTCGGAACAAATTGTACATTTTCTTAACGAATATCATATTCACCTTTATTGTTCATACATAATAATATAGTGCTCCTTAGGTAATGTTTATTTTAGATAATGATTTCTCCTTTTTATAATATAAAACCAAATATTACTGGCAGTGGGTTATCTGAGATGTTTTATGTAGGTTTAATTAATAACTGGTTGTTTTTTTTTTGTTTAATTATAATTTTGCTTTCATATGAATATCGACGTTTTATTATGAAGTGTGTCTCGTTTAGAACTGTAGACGCTTGAACAATAAATAAATACCTGTACCTTTATGTATTTCTTTGATTTATTCCTGTTTTGAACCCCACTATGGCTGGCTAGCTAAAGGTCAACTTGATGGCACATAAGTTAATAAGAAATTGTCGGTCGTAGGAAATTTCAGAAGATAACTATGGAACATTAAAGCTAAGAATTTCTAACAGTTTATCTCACATTTTAAATTATTGACGAAGTTAAGCTTATTATGAACCAAAAAGTATGTACTATTTGGGTAGATGGCTCTTATTCCATACATTCAAACGTCACTGAGGGTGTCGCTCTAAAGTGCCAACGCAACTGAAGTTTTCACAAAAAATTATGAACTGTTTTTATGTCGTCTAGGACTTCAAAAATGAATTTAAGTGGCATCAAAGATTAAGATTTCGCCAGACTTGACCTGACTGATTAGTCTGCTAATCTGCTGCTCTCTGCTATTTTTGATTTGCTACTTTTGATTTTTAATTTCAATTTATTGCTATTTTTACTAATGACACTGGCAAAATCATCAGAGAAGATCTGATGGAGCCAAGACAAAGACATTAAAAGAGTCAAGAGAAGATGAAGAAGATTTTGCCAATAGCTGAGCAACTGAGAACACTATGAATCAAACCGAACTTTTTGTGTATAGTTACAGTGAAAATGTGAATAAAACTGTGAAAAACTGTCAAAAATTTTAATAATCAAAAGTTTCAATAAGATATTGCAACAATAATGTTTAACAGAGTTTACAGCTAAACATAATAGAATTGCAACGAGTCAATAAGAGCTTGTTCTTGATGTTGGTGTTGACTTATTATTAAGTCCCGAGTGTCATCGGATTCTTCAGGCTTGCGTCGCTGCACCTGTTTAGACTTCCAGCCCTTAGCAGCAGCTATGGCCTTCTGTAAAAAGAAAACCCACTTTATGATTGTGCAAGACCACAATAGACCTTGATATTATGGCAAGGAAAAATAATCAAAATTTTAACAAAAAAAAAAAAAAACACCGACTTCAAACCGACTTTTCTCATGGATGCCATTGTCAGAACTGGACCAAATTGAAATGGGACCACACGGTAAGTGGAAGCTTTCAAATGAAAAAAGAATCATCAAAATTGTTTCACCCAGTCGAAAGTTCTGAGGTAACAAACATGAAAAAAAAACCAGTCGAATTGACAACCTCTTTCTTTTTGGAAGTCGGTTGAAAATAGTTGAAAAACCTTTTGTTTTTACCAATTTGTAGGTACATCTGTAATCTAAGTTCTGTAAACTCGCTCGGAACAAAACGGTTCGTTTCCTCTACATTATAGACAACTAGCTGTTGCCCGCGACTTCGTCCGCGTTAAAAAAATATAAAAAGTAGCCTATCACGTGTCCCGTACTTCTAAACGTTTATCTACCATGTTTCATGAAAATCAATTAATTCGTTTAAGAGTGATGGAGGAACATACATACATACAGAAAAAAATTCTAAAAATGGCCAATTTAGTTACAGTATCATGTTTAGAGCCTATATACAATACACGATATTTCTGAAAACAAAGTAAATTACTCCGTGACCGACCCCTACACATTTATTATTAGTATTGACGATTGATATAATTTGCAGATAAATAATATTATAGTAGTTATAATGACTAACATTTTTACGTTGCTTTAGTACATCTTCGCGATATAGCGCAGCTTCCATCTTCCTTTTTTCAAGCTCCTTATATGGTTTACCATATCTTTAAGTAAAATTCAACAAAATTAATTAATTGCATACAATAAATCTGCTTATTAGGAAGTATTCTCCCCTTCAATCCCTTCAATCCTTTCCATAATACAAGCAAGCGTTAGTTGCTTAGTGTGAAACTGGATGGTGCTAATTAGTTTAATGATTACGCACTTGTGATAAAGAATTCTATGCGCCAAATAGTGTATCGGGTTATTCGGAACCGCGGCTCCAACATCTCGCAAAGATTCCTGTAGGATCGAACCCAAACTTCCCCACAAGTACTTCACAGTCTCCTTGTCCAAAACACCTTTAATTAAACGCAGTATTACCATCAACGTTTGTTTCATCACTTATCTATTTATTGAATAACCCTTTTTAACAAAAAAAAAACCGCTTCGGCCGTTTTGGAAACCAAAGGTTCGAAACCAGTTTAGAAAACGGAATTATTCTACTTTTTTGGAAACCTGGTTTCGAATGAAGAAAAATAATTCCGTTTTCTAAACTGGTTTTCAATGGAGAATATAAAATCTTCTTTTGAAACTCATTCACAAATTTTTACAACAAACATAAACTTACATATTAAAATTACTTGATTAGTATTTGAGTATTTGAGAATAATAACCTTTTGTTATTAAGCTATTAGTACCTATTTAAGTAGGCACAGTCAGCATCAGAAATGTGTATACATTTCAGAGCTAATGTCTCGAAGTTTTTTAATCAAGTATCTAATCAAGTAATTTAATATGTAAGTTTGTATACTTACATATTAAAATTTGTGAATGAGTTTCAAAAGAAGATTTTATATTCTCCATTGAAAACCAGTTTAGAAAACGGAATTATTTTTCTTCAGTCGAAACCAGGTTTCCAAAAAAGAAGAATAATTCCGTTTTCTAAACTGGTTTCGAACCTTTCTAAACTCTTACCAAAGTTTATCGCTCTTTTTATTAGTGAAAACTGTATCAAAAGCAGACAACGACTTTATTTTATAAAGATAGAATATCTAAGGTGTAAATACTTTTAAAATCAACTTCCTCAGTTTCTGGTAATATTTCATAATGGTCGTAATCCTTGAAGGACTTTACTTTTTCCCCGTCCGTTGGAACTTTTACAAATAAATTGTCCTCGCCGAGTTCGCATTTGCTAGTACAAGGTCCTAATTGGTACAATTTATTGGCATCTTTTAATATGTATCGTCCATATTCATCAAAATGGTACTTGTCTTCTGGAATCTAATCATTATTATGTTTATGTAAGTTACCATTCAAGGCAATCTAACTAATAGATAATAACCATTATAAAGAGAGAAGGAGTAGGAGAAGACTATAACGCCTGTGTATTGTGAAATAATTTTTAAAATAGATCTAGTGGTTTTTGAGTTTATTCGTTTCGTTCATTACTAGCTGATGCACGCGATTTCGTCCCCGTAACTTTATAATATGTTACTCGCTGATAATATAGCTTCCCAACAGTGAAAGAATTTTTCAAATCGGTCCTGTTGGTCCATAAGCCAGGCACTAATTTCGTCAATAATTTCCTCTCAGTCCATAATTTGTAAAATGCCTGAGAGAGTTGTATCATGATGCGTTGTGAACGTCAGCTGCGGCTCCGATGGTGGGTTGAGCAGTGGTAGCCCGTTACACTTTCAGAGCATCAGCTGACAAGCATTCCACCAAGATATAGCCAGCTGACTTTTTTATTTATTAACAGTAATACATAAACTATCATCTGATAAATTTTCTATTGGGAGGTAATCACTGAACACGTATATATTCGTGTGACCTGCAGACGCATAATCCACCATTTTATAAATAGCTGACAATTTTGTTTCTTCAAAATATTAGGCTAACTATAATTTGATGAATTTTTAATTGGAAATAAATTATTAATTTTTTTTCTTATTATACGTGCGTGGGCGGCTACCACTCTACTGCTCAACCCACCATCGGAGCCGCAGCTGACGTTCACAACGCTTCATGATACAACTCTCTCAGTCATTTTACGAGTTATCGACTGGGAGGAAATTGGTCATGAAAATCTGTCGCTGGCTCATGGACCATGTAGTTTCGAAGCCAACAATCAAATCTTTCCTCTTTATAATATTACTTTTTTTTTATTTATTTATTTTATGTTAAAGTCGACAGACAGGCTGGCGGTCCACTTGATGGTAGGTGGCTACCGTCGCCTATAACACAAGCAACGCCATAAGTGCTACAAGTGCGCTGCCGACCATGGAAGGATTAAGGATAAGGGATAAGGGAGGGATGGTGTAATGGGCTCTGGCATCCTTTACTCACTCACCGAAACACAACAGCACAAATAATGCTGTTATTTCACGGTGGTATTCTGTAAGGTGGTGGTCACTGCCGCCAGACGGGCTGCCCAAATGACTGCGAAACGCAATGTACCCTACCACTACTAAACTTACTATTACCAGCTGGTGTCCGCGACTTCGTCCGCGTTCTGGATGAAAGGTAGGTACCCTATGTCCTTTCTGGTGTACCAGAATAGTTCTACAAATTGAGTGATACGTGTTCGCATTCCTACGCTTGGAAGTTTTTTACGGCTGCTAACTCCTTTAGCTACCTCTATCAAGAATTTAGGCAGTGGAAAAAGCTATCTACTGACGGAGTTTCAGCCTGTTAGTAATCAGAAAAAAGGAGATTCAGGTGAGGGATACTGGACTAATAAAATTGTCACAAGTTATACTTAATAATTATTATTACTTTGCTTTTGATCAACTGTCTGCTATACATCTATCTATACTAATATAATAAAGAGAGAAGATATTATGTATGTTTCTCTATCTAGCTATTTAGCCTTTAGTTATCTCTATTGAGAATTATCGCAGAGGAAAAAGGTGAACGTCTCGGCAAACCGAAGCTACTGACTGAGTTTCAGCCTGTTATAAAAAAAAATCAGGTGAGGGATACTGGACCAAATGTAGGCAATATGTAGATATAGGCACCATTTACCTCCACAAATTTTTCATCCTCGTTCATGTGACATTTCCTCATTCCGTAATCGAAGGCGTATATCTTATGATTGAACGTGTCCAACCACCACTGGCCGCCTTCTTCCAAAAACACCATTTTATTTTGGCCTACATTTAAACAGACCTTATCGTTGACTAATCCTTTATTTACTAATATAAAAAATGCGAAAGTTTGTATGGATGTTTGTTACTCTTTCACGCAAAAACTACTGAATGGATTTCAATGAAACTTTACAATAATATAGCTTATACATCAGAAGAAGACATATAGGCTATCTATACTAATATTATAAAGAGGAAAGATTTGTTTGTTTGTTTGTATTCAATAAACTCCGAAACTACTGGACCGATTTGAAAAATTCTTTACCATTAGAAGCCGACATTATCCGTGATGAACACAGGCTACTTTTTACAGGTAATAGGACAACGGGTAGTAAGAATTATCCTTCCGTACTTATCTTTTTCACATAACTTCTAAACGGCTGAACCGATTGGGTTGAAATTTTATATGGGTATTTCGACGCGTCTGTCTATCTGTCTGTCTGTTTGTATGTTCGCGATAAACTCAAAAACTACTGCACCGATTTTCATGCTGTTTTCACCAATGGATAGAGTGGTTCTCGAGGAAGGTTTTCGTATATAATTTACAAAGTTACGCGGGCTAAGTCTCAGGCAGCTAAGTCTTCATAAATTAATGAACAACTAGCTGCTGTTTTAAAACTTATTAAACTTATGTTAAACTTATATTACCGAAATTAAATATAGATTTTCTGCTGAAAAAAAAACATACCGGATTAACAAAACAGAATCCCTATTTGATGATGAATGATCTAGAATTCAGTTTGTAAAATATAATTATGACTTAGTTGATATATTTTTAAAAACTCATATAATACCTTTAACACCAAAAAATGTAAATAACGCAAAGGATGCATTCATTTTTTGTTGTTTCACGTGTTCCTTCCTCTTTTCTAAACTCCTTTTAATTTGTTTCCAACAATTATGTCTCTTACCAGGTAGTACTGTTGAGCTAAACACAAGACACAATATTATCACTAATTTATCTTTTAAATTAACCACTTTTTTTAAATTAATTCTTTTATATATATAACAGGGCTATTTTAAATATTATAATAAACATATTCCATTATAAATAAATATATAATCATTACTATCTATACTAATATTATAATTTATACATTAAGAGGAAAGATTTGTTTGTTTGTTTAGAATAGGCTCCGAAACTACTGGACCGATTTGAAAAATTCTTTTACCATAGAAGCCGACATTATCCGTGATGAACAAAGGCTACTTTTTACCGCGGAAAAATGCTTCATTCTTATGGGAAATCTAAAATAAAAGTAAATACTAGCGGCTTGGCCCGGGAGATAGCGCCATCTATACAAATTACGGTAGATGGCGTTTTATACTTTTCTACGCGGACGAAGTCATAAATATACCTCTGTAACTGTAATAGTAAACGACCCATTATTTTAATTAATTTTTATGCCAGCGCAATTAAACGTATACCTTTTTACAATAAGTAAATCGAATCTGTTGCGTTTATGTGTTACCAAATTGAAATTATGAAATAATATTTTACGAGATTAATAAAATAATCGTCGCTAAATATTTTGTTGCTGAGCACAAAATTTAAAAACGGCTGGACCTAATCGGCTGTTTTTAAAAAAGAGAAAAAAATAATATTGGACATCCGTGCGAAGCCGAGGCCGTTTGCTAGTTATAAATTTAAAATAAATTTCATGCCTAAAAATAAAGTTTTATTCGAAATACGAAATTGAATGCCACTACTGTAGAAGTCGTAGAGTGCCTACACCTAAGTAGTATATCTAATAAATAGAAAGAAATCAGAAATATTTCTAATAGTTAGGCATTTAGGTACGTACTTGATATTGTTATAAGCATTTGTTTGAAGGTCAACATTTTCTTCTTCGGCATTGATTTTCTTCAGCGTAGCTACGATGTCGCTGAAATAATCAAGTTTTTGTCTCCAGTAATCCACTTCTTTACGAAGTGAATCCAAATACGGATGCTCTTCGTAATTGTCAACCTTTTCGCATATGCATTGTATTTCCTTTGTAATCTGCATTTAATATTTTTAAATGTATTTCACGAAATGGTGTGTGTTGCCAGTGATGACATATGGCGCTGAAACGTATTCACTAACTATGGACCTCGTAAGGAAGCTCAATGTCGTTCAATGAGCTATGGAAAGGGCTATGCTTGGGGTTAGGTACACTGCGAGATGGAATCAGAAATAGCAAGGATGCTTGCCTAACGTTTCAGGGGCCCCGGGTTTGATTCCCAGCGGGGTCAACTTTGGAAATTTTAATATATTCTTCAAAATTGACTCTGGTTTGGATTTGAAAAGTACTGGTAGGGAGTTTCGCAGTCATTTGGGCAGCCCGTCTGGCGGCAGTAACCACCACCTTACAGAATACCACCGTGAAATAACAGCATTATGTGCTCTTGTGTTTCGGTGAGTGAGTATAAGGGATGCCAGAGCCCATTACCACATCCCTCCCTTATCCCATATCCTTAATCATTCTATGGTTGGCAGCGCACCTGTAGCACTAATGGCGTTGCTTGTGTTATAGGCGACGGTAGCCAACTACCATCAAGTGGACCGTCAGCCTGTCTGTCGATCTTAACATAAAAAAATGAGGAGATCCATAGCCATATAAAAGTAAGCGACATAAGCCAGCGGATCAGTAAGTTGAAGTAAGTTGAAGTTGAAGTGAAGTTGAAGGCAGTACACAATATAATACGACCGCTGAGGCTGGAAGGGTCTCGATTGGAGACCACGGACCGACAAGCCCAGCGTAAAACGTTTACCCACAAGGTGGACAGATGACTTGATAAGGTCTGCGGGTCGAGTGTGGATCCAGGCTGCTTCTGACCTATCTTATTATTGGGAAATTATGGGGAAGGCCTATGTCCAGCAGTGGACGTTCTGCGTCTGAGATGAATGGTGATTATGAATGATTATTTCATACTTAAGTAGTTTAGTTGTGGCAGTTTTCTCTGAATTGTTCGATACCTAGTTTTTAGCGTAAAAATACTATTTAGGTACTTACCGAACAGATGTACCAAACATCTATCATACTATATATCATATTTATTATTCTAATATAATATAAACTATATTTCAGTAAATTTTCAACATAATCATCATCACTATCATCATAAATAAATTTCATTAAAATCATAAAGAAGCGCAATCTGCTTCTATTAGGCGTAGAAGCTTTATAATCGCATTTGACGAACCTATTGCATAATAGTGGTTAAAATAAATAAAAGCAAATGCTGGGGTAGGAGGAAGTCAAGATAGTCTTTTAGTTATAGCAGCTAAATTAACTATTGGTCCAATATTCAACTTTTCTTCAAATATCTTGTTATCGGAGCTAAACGAAACTTAGCTAACAAAGACCCGAATAATGATTGGATCTTACCTATGTACATATATTATACTGATTTTAATGATGAACACGGTAAGACAGCATAGCTTACTTTTGCAATATCAGTCGAGGACCTTCGCAAGCGTCTGCTCACGATCAATTTCTCCTTGTGCTTCTCATACAGTAATCTTTTCAACGCCACGAGATTCTCTTCGTTCTCTTTTTCCACCTCCTTTAAATTTTTATACATTCGATTGTGAATCTCCTCTAAACTGACTCTTATTTTGTAAAGCTATAATATAAAGTTTAAGTAATTTTAATAAAAAAAATATTTGTAGTCAAATAAAATTCTTATTAGAAGCAGATTATTCTGATCATGGGTCATATTTACGCATTCATATTGGACAGTTTAATTAGTTTGGTTAATTAATGTGTATACATTAAATATTTTTTCTAAAAAAAGAAACAATAAGTAAGTAACATTGTATTTATATTACCGACGTCAAACACAGTTTTAAATTTCTTTGTCTGTTTGTGCGTTTGTGCACGCTAATCTAAGAAAGGGCCGGCTTAACAGATTTGCGAGTTTCATTGATGTATTGATTAAACTACAGAATACTTTTTATCCTGGACAAATGCTAGGTTTCAAAAAATTTTCAAAAAACGAACTACAACGCCTGCGAAGTTACGGGCGCCATCTAGTGTTATAATCTCAGATACAATAAACGTGTTAATTTCATTAACTTTCCCCTCTACCACAATATAAATTCTATTTTTAACCCAAATACTTATAAATAGAATAGGATAAAATAATATCAAAACTGGAAAACTAACGAATTTTGTTAAAGCCACGGAAACGTATTCATGCGTGAAACAGAACAACTCGTTCATCATCTCCAAGGATATTGGAAAGTGTTCTTTTGAAAATTCCATCATAACATCCATCTTATCAAACTTTTCTATTTTATCTTTCAAAAGGTTTAAAGATTCCATATTTTTATCATACATTTCGGTCAATTCATGAATAGTTTCAATTTCCTCGGAGGTCACTTCGTTTTGATCAAAAGCGTGTGCAAATTCTATCTCATTATTCTCCTGAATATTTATTGTTCTATTTATCAAATATACTAAAGAGTCTTTATCAACAACATTCGTGTAATGATCGACTTCTTTAATACATTGGTCAATAACTTCAGTTCTAAAGTCGATAAAAGATTTTATTATTCTCACCATCCTTCCATAATACGTATGGTACTCACCGTCTTTGAATTCAATGTTTTCTAACATATACACATACTGTCTTAATTTGGGGGCTACATCTTCACCTAATATTATGTAGGGCCTGTTTATAGCTTTCCTTTTGAGTTGCACTATATAATCTTTATAAATTTGTAACTTTTCCATAATTATTAAATTTATTTATGATATTTAATCATAGAAAAAATAATAAAAAAAGGTAATTTATGTCAAGGAAATCTCATTTGATTTTCTTTTTTTTTCTGTTTCTATGCCAATATTGCCATTATTTATCTTCGCAAATCCGCATTGTTTTCAAATGATTCGAAATAGGTAAGCAAGTATTTTTACTTTGATGGTACATATTTTGCTATAGGCGGGTACTTGTGTTTTATAGGTATTTTAATATATTTACCTATGCTTAAATTACTCTTTGCTTAAATTCTTGAAAGGATCAAAGGTCGCGTAAAACTAAAAAGACGTTTTATTCATAACTGCATCTAACTAGATTTTACCTGCGGTTTCATCGCTTAAAACATACCTATTAGTATTGTGTGCAGATTGTGTGTCAGTCAGTCAGTCAGTCGTATGGTAATTGATGGGTAATCGGTAATTATGTACTTAATAATTCATATTATATTTATTAAATAATACGGCTCACTAAAGCCATCTAACGAAAAATGTGCAAAACTTTTGCTTCATCTATAAAGGAGTTTCTGTTCTATGAAATACCTAAATGTGAATATAAGTAAATATATGCCAAGTTTAGAGTAAAAAAAAATCTAAAAATGTTCAATTTTTAGTTTCAGTATCATGTATAGAGCTTTTACATACACGATATTTCTGAAAACAAAGTAAATTACTCCATGACCGACCCCTACAGATTTATTATTAGTATTGATCTATACTAATATTATAAAAGGGTAAATATATTATATTTTAATGTGATTTTAATATTTATTAATATAATATTAAAACCTAAAATTGATAAGTGGCGAATCTCGCTAAAGAGTAATTTATTCTTTGGTGAATATATTTTACAAAGTTATGTTATTTTTACTATTTTTATGATATATTCAAAATATGCATTGAGTAACTTATAATATTATATTGAAGATTGTTGAAGATATATGGATGATCTAGGAAGATGAATCCAAGTGGAAGATATTATGTATAGCTAGATGTATAGTGTATTTTATATTGAACTTCAGTCCAACTTCATTCTCATTTTCAGTCAAGACCACAGAACACTATATTTATTCTCGTTCGAGATCAATCCAGAATATTAAGATCAGTCAAGTCAGTCAGGTCAGATAGTCAGTAGTCAGCAGTCATCTAAAAAAAGAATAATGGTAGGACTCTGAAATTTATCTTATCGCTATCAATATTTATCAAAATTGTATCTAAAATGTGTGAATGTGAATGATAGCGTGTGTTTTGTGAATAAATCTTTTATCATATGGTTATTATAACAGTTCCTACAAAAGAGTAGGAGTATATCTTTACGGATAAAAAAAAACGTGATATCTTCCGGCAAAGGTAAGCGAAACAATGATGGTGAACAAATGATTTATCAATCTGTTTTATTACGTGTTATACACCTTTAAGTCACTAAATTGAAGAAAAATCTGCTTTAACTTGGGTGCCGCTTAAGTATTTGATTTCGTAATAATATGATTATGTATGATTGCGAAAGACTTTGCCCTTCAACATCAAAACACGGCAAGGTGTTTACATGTTGTTGCGGACAAAGTTCCTACGTGACGATCTACACGAGTACTTTTTTAACTGTGCAGTGGCCCTAACTCGATTTTTATTTTACTTTTTTAAACATTAAAATCATAAAAAAATATTGTTTGACCTACTTTTTTTTTTGTTTATGTAACATGATCTGTGCTGTGGGTGTCTAACTAAAGTGACAATATCTGAAGAAGTGGATTCTTTACAGGTTTCTTGCGGAAACAATAGAATGGCGCAGTGCTGAAGTTATTGCTTTTTAGCTTCAATCATTCCAGTGTGAAGACTACCCTCAGAAAAATTGAAACAATGGCACGATATTATGAAAACACAAGTATTTTCAATTTTAGTTGGGACCAAGTTGCTTGTGGGTACTGGAAAAGGTATCCTAATCCACAAAGGTAAGATGCTATTGCATTACTTGAAAAAATTAAAAAACTGATTACTAAGAGACCTGAATACAATGAGTACAAATATAATCATATTCTTTGAATTATCATTGTGTGCAAATTTATTATACGAGACATGTCTCCACATAGTTTTTTTATTACTCACGTTTTTGGAGTTTCATAGCTTAAAATAAATAAAGTTTATCATTAAAACTCAAGTCCAGCTTACTTAATCACAGAATCTATACACATAATAAACAAATCTCAAGTTTTACTACAATTTTTATGATTTTATGATCAGCCCATAAGCGTTCACTTTTTGTTTACATTTCAGTAATCATGTATTATCCGAAGACACATGGAGCAGACAGGTAAAAGATGGTTGCCTTTACACAAAAAGGCTTCTCACGAAAACCAACCGGGTGCCCAAATGGGGAGAGAGGTAAAAAACTCTCGGCATTATTAAATAAAAATATATTTTTATTCAAAATTGTTTATATAATGATATAAGATTAATTTGAAAAGAGTTAAGTTTCTTGTCGGCTCATTTATTTCCATTTTGTTCAACGATCTACTCATAGAAGTACTTATGAAAGTTTTTCTTTATATAGATAAATTAATAAGTTGATTATTTTGAAGATTCTTCAATGCGAAGGCGGTGAAAATCGTTGAAGAAAGCGTCGTTGACCCCGAGAAGAAAGTGTTTGTCACATATACAAGAAATCTGGGCTACACTAAAGTCATGGTGAGCCTTTCTTTTCTTTTATTGTTTTCTAGTGTTCTTGACCTGTGTTGTTTTTTTTTTTGTGCACCTTTAATAGGTACTTTCACCCATTAGAACCTTATGAAACAGAATTGGCGTAGAAAGCAATATACATATATATCAAATTATAATTTTGCACAAATAAATCAATACATGTATGTATTTTGTTGCAAAAGTGCGTATGTTTGAATCGGGTTGGTCGTCACAGCAATAAAGATGTCTAAGATATTACTAATTTATTTTCTCATTTTCCAATGTGTCTCTGGCATTCCTATACACACCAAAACACAGTAGCACACATACACATATTAATCTAAGTATTAGGTAACTTATAGAAAAAACTAAGAGTTGCTATTTTTCATGTGTAAATGTAAATTAAATTATTTAATTTAAAAAAAAAACTGTCAAGTGTTTTGTTCGGTCTTCAGAGATACTAAACACTGTGGTCTGTTGAGATTTTGAAAACGGTTGGTCTCGCTGCGCTCGACTAGATACAGCTGCCGTACTTGACAAATGCGGCAACAAATACTACGCCGAATTCGGCGTACCCGAGCTAAAATTCACACTGCAAACTGTCTGTGATGTGTATGTGCCGAATGTTTTATAAAATTTTGGGAATGATAAAATGCCAATTTGCATAGTGAAATTATGTAAAAAGTGAAGACGTTTTACACACACTACAATGTAAAGTTGCCTCATTCACGGAGCCATTGCTTTTAGGTAGGGCCACTCATTTATCTATGTGCAAATGGTTCGTTTCAGAGTGTGGTTGAGCGCGTGGAGTACCGTTCCTCGGGCCCCGGTCTGACGGTGGCCCGACGCTCGGCCTGGATCGACTCGCAGGTGTTTGGCTTCTCACGAGCGATCAGAGCGTTTGGCGTGGACAGGTTCCGCAAGAACTGCAATCAGATGGCGAACGGGTTCAACCACGTGTTGCACGCGATGTTCCCGAAGCAGGCGCCTGCGCACGCGCACACCGTCTCGCACACGCTCAAGGAGATGCGCGAAGCGGCGCAGGCGGCCACGGACCGCGCCAAGGCGAACGTCCTCTCCTCCGTCAATCGCACCTAACAGGACTAAGGGCCACACTTCCACAACACTCTACACACCATGGACAATAAGGGAATAGAGGCGAGGAGGATCTTTAAAGTGACGGGTTCAAAGGAGGGATTTCTGTACCTTCCCCGGACATTACGTTTAGGACCAAGTTTGCCAAGTGACCATTTTCACCAAAAGGAGAACAAAATAAAAGTGACATACTCGATTGATTGCCCTCCCCATCCCCGTAAAGCATCGTAACGTTTTTAAAAGACCCCTTCTCCCCCTTAAATTGCGTTATGACACCTTTATTACCAACCAACAAAAAAAGTTAGAATCAGTTTAACGTGAGAAATTAATGTCGAAAGTTTACTTGCATAAATCCCTATAATATCAATCCATGGTTGTACTAAAATTAATCTAAAATGAAATGGTGTTTGTCAAGCTAAAACCACCATCTAATGGTTGGTTGTAACTTGACAGTGTTTCAGTTTAATCACCCATACAACAAGTCAGTCCTCCCCTTTTACCTCTATTTCTCCACAGTACAAAATTAATTTAAGAATATATGATGTAAAATTCGTGCGATAAAATGGAGTTTTAATCCTAGTGTAACAAAACAAAATGAATACGTAAACATTGATTTTTTTTGTCTATAAAGTGGCAATGACGCAGGATTTGAAAAAATGAACATTAAAAAAGAAAAGACGTTTTATGTAGTGATTAAATAATAGGTACATGTGTAGATCAATAATTCTCTTACTTGTAACTTGTTCTATTCGAGTAATAATATTTAAAATTTGCGTTTTTGAAACATTATGTTTAAAAAAAAGAGATTCGCGTTAAATAACAACTCTAGATTCTTTGATGGTGTAATAATATGTGAGAACATTTATTATTATTTATTTTATGTGTCACCATTTGGTGTGAAATATGCTGACAAACTGACATTCACGATTGTTTATTTATTAACGAAGTACTTATTTTTAAACGTTTGCATATACAAATTTTCAGTTTGCCTTTAAGAGCAAATTGGAACAAATTACATCAATAAAGTTTTTAATTAATGTGGTTACCTAAAACGGCCGCGCATGTACACTCGCATACAAACCTGTTTAAAACATATTAATTGATTTAGTCGAGAACACAGAGCAAATAATCGCCCGCCATTAGAGACGGCAGTAATAATAACAATATTCGTTTCGCGTGAAGTATGCATTTGGCCTTCAGTTTCTATTTGCACGTTGTGAAGTAAACATTTCCTACAAAAGCAATAGAAATTGTTGATTTCGTTTAATAATCAAAATTCTAGTTCTAGTGTATTATCATGACAAGTGATTAATTAAATGCAATTTTTAGCTTTAAAAAAAAAAAAACGCGAGTCGAGATTGTTTTGGAACACAAAACCTCAACAATGCGTAAGCCGTGCGTGTACTTGTGTGAATAAACGATAACTTTATATGGAAAGCGTTGACTATGCCGTCTCTAATTAGCAATTTTTTGCTCTATGGTCGAAAATTAGAGAAACGATAAGAAAACCGCTTGTGTGCATATCTGTCCGGACAATATAACTTTTTATTATTTATATTATAATTATTATGACCGAAGGTTACTCGTAAAATGCGAAAACTTTAAAAATTATGGATTTGTGCAATAAAAAAAAAATTACAATGATTTTAACATATAACAAATTTATAACATATAAGTTGAGTCGCCCTCCGTTTTAAGTTGCATGATATCTTAAAAGTCATATGAATAATTAAAATTGATACCTTATAATAATAAGCATTTGATTGAATGCAATTTTTATTCGACTTGCCATTAGATGAAGTAATTTCGAATAATTTAAAGTACATGTTTTTTTTTTATTTATTCAATGTATTTTCAGCATAAATTTTCATTTCTTCTTTAAATAAAAAATGTGAAACCGTTTAAGGCGTCTCTTAGTAGTACCTAATTAATGAATTAAAGATTAATTACGCGAAATTTTTGTAATTAGTATTGTAGAAAATAAATATATTAAATAATTGAACAATTCACATAAAGTTGCGTAATTTGTCTGTATATGTAATTCTTTTATTTAAAAAGTTCTAACCACCTTAAAATATTATAAGATTGTGTTCACAATAGAATATGAAAATTTTCAAACTTTTTAAAAAATATATAAAATTCAAAATTTGCGCTTTTTTAAATAAAAGAATTACAGAAAATTCATAAGTCATTTTGGTTACAAAATTTTATATAATTAAAAAAAATATGTAAAATTTAATTTTACACTAGGATTTATCAACTTAGTTGGTTATGTATTTCAATCTTTGTATAAAATATTATACTTATGTATTGCGAAATTTGTGTAAATCTAATCAAAATTTAATAACAATGAAATCATCATAATATATTCTTATAAACAGTATGTTTTAAAAAAAGTCAAACTTGTATTTATATTTCACTGCCTTATAATATTGCGTTTGCTACTTGTACCTTTCGTTAGCGCATTCCATCTGTGGGGCGAGTTTTAGTGTGTTTCAACAGTTTTTAAGCCTTCCTTAGCATTTCTAAACCTTTAAAACATTCTTGTCTGACTGTACACTTGCATAAAAGGCTCAAAAACTCAATTCCAAGTGTTATTTGTTGCTAAACTGCTAATGAATTTTATGTTCACCACAGAAAGCTGATGAAAAAAAATATGTTATATATATTATGTATCATTGTATAGAGTCATTGCCTACATGTATTGTTATATAGATGCTTTTAAAATTAAGACTTAAATCTTTTGTCGAATAAAGAAGTAGGTAATGGAAAAAAATGCAAATAAAGATTATGATTGAGTAATGTTGGTGATTTTATTTAAAATAAAGTTGGTGTTTGAAGCACAACGCAAAAGGGTGTTATAAGTTTGATGTGTGTGTCTACTGTCTGTCTATGAAATCGTAGCTCTGTAGCCACGGACCCATAGCCAATTTCAATAGGGCTTGTACAGTGTGAGTTTAACGTTATTTGTTTCTTTCCCTATAAAGAGAAAAAATAATTGAATTTTTACAACTAATATCTATTTAAAATTTTTCGAATTTAACAGTGTTAATAGAATTAATGGAATACTGGAAATACACCTTTGGTGGCCTCCTACATAGATCTAGTATTACTAGTACTACCGTTCCGTTAGGTCTCCAACTTTTATGAGTAGAAAATTCTTCAAAAGTTAAAATTGTCTAGGTAGTTTTTGCACTTGTTAGATTCAATAAAGAAAACACAGTACTGTGAACTATATCTATAATAAATTCAAGCTACATAAGCAAGTACAAGTTATTATTTAACTCGGATTGCAGCCCTCAGTCTGGCACTTCTACATCGTGGATTTCTTTCTACTTCTTCATCGGTCGGTACCACAACATGTTTATTGATAGCCATCCATGATGAATCAAGAAACTGATTTATTGTATCTTGGTCTTGGACTAATGTGGGACTCAAATATTTCAGAGGTATAGGATTGGCAGTCTCATTTATTATGTTGCCCGCTATATGCCTCTTTACGATTGTATCTTCGAGAGAATGAAAACATATTGTCACAAGTTTCCCATGTATTTTTAAGTAGTGTTTTGCTAAAACAATACCATAGTTCAACTCGTTCAATTCATTATTTACAAATATGCGGAGAGCTTGAAATACTTTCGTCGCATTTGACTGAGGCCGCTGCAATTTATCGAGTCTTGTCTCATCGGGACAACAAGAGTTGACAACTTCCACCAATTCTTGCGTGGTTTCAATATTCTTTATCATATACCTGGCTTGTATAATAGTTTGAGCAATCTTAGCAGCTTTTTTCTCTTCACCGTATATTTTAAATATCTTATAGAGCTCTGGTTCTGTCGCCGTTGCTAAAACTTCTCTGGCCGATATCTGATTTGGATCTCTGCCTGCGTCCATTCTCATATCGAGATAACCGTTTTTGCTAATTGAAAAACCTCTTTCTCCATTGTCTAATTGCATCGAAGAACAACCGAAATCAAATAAGATGCCATCTATGGACATCTGTTTTATACCTTTCTCTTTCAAAAGATTTGGTAGCTCACTAAATTTTCCCAACAATGGTGTGACTCTGTTCGGATACTCTTCTGACAATTTCATTGCTTTTTCATAGGCTGTAGGATCCCTATCTAAAACTATGAGCTTACAATCGGCCGATTCCAGAATCTTTCTTGAATGACCACCCGCTCCAAATGTCATGTCAATGAATATCTCATTGTTTTTAGGGTTTAAATGGTTAATGGCTTCTTTCAGCATTACAGGCGTATGGTCTTTGTATTGTTCAATATCTGTGCTGAATTTGCGTGGAAGAAATGTCCGCCTTAAATATTTTACGTGTCTGCTAAACATTGTTACTCCTTATTGAGAATATTTCTAAATAATCCTTTGTTTTCCTCTTTCAAATACGTCAACACTTCATCAGAAAGAATAGAGTTGCACTCTTCGGGGCTAAGGCCTGTAGCTGTACTGTTTGTTCGCCTTTTATATTTATTTCTGTAATGATTGTCGGCAATTTTATTCAAGGAGTTGAATTGTTTATTACAAATTTCGGTATCTAAACTTTGTTTGTCTGTTTCGTAAGCTACTTTAACCTTGTCACGTATGTATTTGCCGAGATCTCTGAAAAACAAAATTTATTTAAATACAATATATTTATGTCAAAGTTATAGTATTTATGCAAAATATAGCTTAAAAAATAACCTAAAAGTTAGCTCACCTGTCTCCTTTATTGACGTCTAAGGGCCACTTTGCTATAAGTCTGGTAAATTTTTTGTATTGTGATGTCATAGCTGAAAGCTTTTTTTAAAGCATTTTGTTGAATTACATTAAATAAACATACATAGAAATTAAATAGCCGTTCTAGAACTTCTGTTGGTTTGGTTGGTTACATAAACAATTTATTTAATAAAAAAAATGCCAGAAGCCAGATGTCACGTAACAACATTGACAGTAGTTATATGTCAAGTGTCAACTGTCAAGAGTGTCAAGTTGAAATCGTAAAGTCGGGGTACGAAAACCTTCGTCAGTTTTCAAATTCATTCCTATTATCAAGTCGTAGACTCTTAGTACCTTTTCAAACCAAAGCACTAATCAGACAACTGTCAGAAGTTTGAAATCAAATTTTGGCACTACTGACAATTTGGCCTGGTGCAAGCAAATGTCAACTTTAAGGTGACGAACCTTTTTTTACCCCGACTGTACATAAATGACAAACGCCTGACACAAGCGCCCTCTAGTAGAAATTTATAATGGCCGCATGATTTCTGGTTTCAACAAACAAAATGATATGAACTTTTATAGACAGATGGCGATAACTATTCGGTGTATGAAAAATACCTCTCTTCTGAGTTCTACTTTTAAGCGTTAGGTCAAATATATGTATAAATCCGTTTGGTTAGGTTTTAACGGTTTTAACGGATTCCGTGAAGGTTTTCCTTGTAGTTGCAGGTATAATAGATAAATAATAGCTGTATGAAATCTTAAATAAATAAATGATGTTATTCCTCACAACGATGTTTGTGTACATAATGTTATGGTAGATATTATTACCTAGGTATTAGTAGTGGCTTAATAATTTAAATATTAAAAGTCTCAATTTTACTATCCGATTGTGGCCATAGGATAGTAAAATAGCCATAGTCCGTTGTTACTTACATATACCTAATACAAATACAAATAAGAAAAAAAATCATACGTATTATTTTCAATTAAGTATAGGAAAATACCTATCATAAAATAATTTCAATAATTGTCATAAATTTTATATAACTATACTAGTTGTACTACGCGAGTTCGCCCGCGAAACTTTATAAATTAAAACGTAATAATTATGTTAGCTTACTATGGGTGAAAGAATTTTCAAAATCGGTACAGTAATTTATGAGTTTATTCATTACAAATATACGATATATGTATAATAATAGGTTAATTAGTTATTAGGTAGTAGATATAGATAGCTGACTCGACCGTTTTTGTTCCGCTAATTTTATATTCCATTCAAATTTCTGACATTTTTTGTCGATTTTCCAAAAATACTTATTCGGATGCAGAAATAAAAACTCGCGAACGGGGGTGCGGATTTCAAGTTTTTTTAATAGATTTAATTTTTAATGCAGAAACATTAATTTTTATTAATTAAACAAGGCTTAAATTAAAACAATTTACCTAAATTACAACTCTGAAACAATTTCACAGTTCACCCTGGGGAAATCTGCTAGATTTAGGATTAGCTTCATAGTACCTACGCATCCGCAAATTCGCATTGATTTTTGCGGATGCGGATGGCTATGAATTTTTTTCCACCCCTTCTACAGGTTTGAATCGAAAATTACTATCACCTATCGATATCCTAGACATTTATGTCTAAGGGACTCAAATTTAATTTATTGGTAAATTTTCCTGGACTATAAAATACTAGCTGGTGCCAGCGACTTCGTCCGCGTTCTCTATAGCCTATAGCCTTCCTTGATAAATGGGACTATCCAAGACAAAAATAATTTTTCAATTCGAATCAGTAAGTAGTTCCTGAGTTTAGCGTGTACAACCAAACAAACAAACAAACTCTTCAGCTTTATATATTAGTATATACTCGTATTACTTATGTAAGTTTGTTATGTATTATGAGTTTCGAGGTTTTTTACCAATGCGTCACAAATGTATTTCATTACGGACTTTAGTACAGTTGATGCCGTTAAGGAAATTTTCCTTGACATCAGAAAGAGAGGTTTTTAAGAGATAATAAAATTGATAATGACAATATTAAAAACAAATATTTAAATCATTTAAACAAAGGCATCTTATTCCTGCGAGGTTCAGAGTGGAATCGGTAGAGAAACAAATAAATTTTGAGGCTAATCGTTTCCTGAGATGAGATGTGGATACTAAACCAAGCAGTGCCTGAAACGATAGGTTATTTTTTATGCAAGAACCATCAAACACCCTGACGGTCCACTTGACGGTAAGCGACTTCCAGACTTTAGTAAGGGATAAGGGAGGGACAAGGATCATCCGATCCGGACGATGGAACTTGACTATCAATTGCAGGATCGTTCAAAAGATCGAAGGCGTAGTTGTAATTCTATTGGGTGGTATAATTCTACCATATATAAATGATTGGTCTCTCTGCGCTCGACTAGATATGGCTCCGTGAATGCAGCAACGTTTTATTACTTTCTACACAGTTTCACTAGGCAAATTGGCATTTTATTATGGCCACAATTTAATAAAAGATCCAGCACGTACACATCACAGACAGTTTGCAGTGTGATTAGCTCGGGTACGCCGAATTCGGCGCAGTATTTGTTGCCGCATTTGTCAAGTACGGCAGCTGTATCTAGTAGAACGCAGCTAGACCAATCAAATATCTTTGGGTTGCACCAACTTACCTAGTTTCTGAAACAGCACAGTTAATTTATCTGGATAGAAATAATAAATACTTACAGTTAAAAAAAAGAATTCAATTCAAAAGTCTTCATTACGATTACTCGTCTGATTTGTATCATAAAGCGTCTATAGATTTCTTATTGCACTTTCAGTAGCGAGAGATTTTTGTTCAAGAAAATCAACATTTTCCCTGTCGCGCGTAGGGTTGTGGGCTCGTAGCCAAAGTTTTATACTACGCTACACCATCGCAGTGTTAAATGAACATTGCCCTTTTTATGTCGCGACCGATGCGTATCGAACTTTGTAAAGAAGCAATGTATGCGAAATATGTATAGGAATGCCTATATATAGGATAAGTGGTAAAAGAAAACGCTGAACGTTACAAAGTGTGAGCCTTTTGTCTAGATTAAGGAATGTTTTGTTCGTCTCGATTATGCGATTGGTGGTTTAATTCAATTAACTCAAACTCAACTCATACTTATTTTACTATCATTTGTTGCAAAATAAACAGATTTTAAGAAGATTTTGTAATTAATGATATTCCCAAATTTTTGATTCGACTATTGTTTTGAAAAATAATATTACTTACTTACACATAAGAGTTTATTTATTTAAGGATATAATTATATCAGTTTTACTACTACTATAATATACTACTACTACTACATTATTTATTAATGTTTCATTTAATTTAATTTAATTATGTAAATTGTCGGTTATCAGTCATTAGATGTCATTAGATATTGGGGCGAGAACGATCGCAAATGTCAGTGGTACTCCGACTGGACACATTATGTCTGTTAGTAGTACATTGCTGGCTCGATTAATTTTGTTAGAAAATAACAGTAAATTAATTGAAACCATTTGGAATTAATTACTGATTTGTTAAAGGGTCTATATTTTAATTTATTGCTCTTATTACATGCCACAGCATGCATACATTTTTGAATCAGCATCTATTTTTTAATTTATTTATAACCGCTTTGTTGAAATTCCGCCTTAACCGTAGGGCGGGCGGCGCGCGCATCCAGCCGCCATTTCTAACTGCAGATAGTCACAGCGCGTTCTACTCGCGCCATGCAACAATCAGTTTAACTTATAATTATATAATACACGTCTTAATATCCACATTTTTTGCTTTCATGACAGTGTACTGTGTTCCCAAGTTGCGTTAAGTGATAACTCTGTTCCGTGTTTGTGTTAAGTTATATTACGGCGTGAGTTTCATCGTCCGAGCCAGACAATCGATGGTTTTAACGTAGGTATGAGCTTTAAGTATATCACTCGGTGTGTTTTCAAGCACACGACACACTGTTTTATTTGTGTGCACTGTCAAAACTGTAGTTTTACAGGTATAGCAGGTTTCTTTGTTTAGTGTAGAAGTTTATTGTCAATAAACTGTTCCATTTGGTAACCTAGATATTATTGTTAAAGGAAATATCGATTTGTTGCTGTTCGAAATAGTTTTCACGCGGTTTTGTTTAGAAATATCTCTGTCGTAAGCAAATTATTTCATACATACGAGTACGTATACAACTAGTTCTATATTATGTATGTACGATATAAATGTTTTAGAATTGCTACATACATACATAATATTGCTTTAGAATTTCATTTTTTGGTAACGTATAAGTAATAATTTTGTTACATGTGGATCTTTATAAGGCTAACTAAGCATTTCTGTTTAAAAAGTTATGGGCTGTTTTAGACTATTCAAGATCCCATTATGGATTTTGTGGATTTCTCATTTGTAGATTTTTTTGATTGTGGATATTCGAAGATGATATTCAGGTTTTCTCACGGAGTATCCCTTCACAATTAAAGGAAATGATTGAGAGCATGAGAGAGCGTGATGACCACTTCACTGTCTATTTCTACAGTTAGACAAATCATTCTTTATCCCTTCCATTAGAAATAAAATTTCAGACAGACCATTAGATGAGTGGTTTAGGTGCTTGCTTTAAAGCTCTGTTTCAGGGGTCTCGGGTCCGATTCCTGACAAAGGACAAAGGACAAAATGTGGGAAATCGATTAAGGCTAATTTTTATATAATATATACGTATGTTTCGTAGAATATTATTGCAAATTGATATTCAGCACTGCCAGACACTTTTCGTGGGCTATACTTAATAACTTTTGCCAGACGCTTTACAGACAGACCCTGTTTTATTCTTCAGCGTGTCGCCTACGCACGCGACTGGTGCAATTTGTATGAAAAATGGCGACTTTCATTGTGCCGCATACTGCCGGTTACGTGTGAATTTTCCCTACAGAGAGCCGTCATTGGTTTCATACTTTATTCCGGTTTACTGTTTCATACAATTAGAAAGGCAGCGTTGGTTGACCAGCCAAGTTAGACTTGGCTAATTGCCCTTGACCCCCAGACAAGACAAGTAGTGGCAGGGAAGATTGCGTTTCGCAGTCATTTGGGCAAGTTGTATGACTGCGGTATCCACCACCTTAGGGAAGACCATCGTAAAATAACTGCATGTGTGCTGTCCTTTTTCGGTGAGTGAGTAAGTAAGTCCCTATCTCATTCTGATTCTAGTCTTCATTCTACTAAGGTTTGGGTGCAGTTGCAGCACCGGTGGCGTTGCTTGTTTATTAAGAGACGGTAGCCTTCTATCCTCAAGTAGTCCGTTAGCATAAAAAAGACCATCGATCTATCGATCGATCGAGGTTGAGATCTATGCTTTATCTGTCGATTTAATTTAAGATCAAAGGGATCGAGGTCAATCGTGCAAGTTTAGTGGCACCTAAATCCGACTTTGATGATTTATTTCTATACCAAACCAGGAATCGAATCGTACTAAAGGACAAAGCATATATTGTATTGTTTCTCATTATTGTACAATAAAACGCGTGGCTGCAACTCTAACTAGAATAATGTCATTTTGTGAAAAGTTTGTCGGAGTTTGGATCTGTGCTTCATAAACTTATATCATAAAGCAAACTTTAAAACCGCTGCACTGGTAACTAAATTGTATTGCGATATGCTGCGCGAGGCTTTGTCTCACTGATGACAATGTATCCGCCGCGAAGGACCAAAAATTTTATGTAATTTCTCTTACGAAGAGCGCTATAATTAATTTTATTATAATGTCCTTATAAATAGATATATTTTATTAATTGAATATATGTATTTACATATGAAATTCAAACAATTATACTGTAAGAGGAGTATAGGTTTATTAGCTTTTGCCGTGACTTCGGCTTTTTTATGAGTTATAATATATATATTATTAGAATATGCGTTATTCTGATGTTTTTTCACAAACAATATGTCTTACAATATTTAACATTTATAATATATACTAGCTATTGTTTGCGACTCCGTCCGTGTATCTTTATAAATTGTGTTTCTCTGAAATTTTACTAAATTAACATAAAGAGTTCATTAAAATCCATTAAGTACGTCGTTTTTGCGTGAAACTTTCACTTTCAAACTTTCGCATTTATTATTTTAGTAGAATTAAAAGAGATGTTACAAAATTGTTTCATAAAATATATCATTAGATTCACATTTCCATATGAACAACAAAAACCAAATGTTTGCAATGTGTAACAGGGGCCTTAGTCAGAGTAACATTTTTAAAAACGATATGCGAAGTTCGATAGAATAAATGTATGGGAAGTATCACGTGATTTAGTGACATATGTCAATCCCATAAATTTTATTTTTAGCGAATCGAATCGAATGCCATTTGTCTAGGGCCCCAGTTTACTAATAAAAATATTAACTATAATCACAGAGATAATAATATACTACTATAATCATGTCTTCCACGCTTGATACAAAAAGTTTTCTTACCTACTTTTTATGTTTTAGATGTTCACAATCTAACTTCGATCTATTCAGAATCTAAATCTAAAATCCCAAAGTGTGATATGAAATTTGTATAATAGTATTTAATATTTAATAATAATTCATAATAATAATATTTTATACGGTAGAAATATTTATTTTTGTTGATACAACCGAAGTTCGTTAGAAAATAAAGAAGGTTGACAAACAAAATACTGGACGTATTTTTAATTATTTTTTTACCTATTATAAAGTTACATTATCAGCGAATAACACAGGCTATCAATATATATCATCATCATCATCATCATCAATACTAATAATAAATAAGTGTAAGTATTGTATGTATGTATGTATTTATGTTCCTCCATAACTCCATTGTTAGACGTACGGGACACAAGTTTAGTCTACTTTTTTCTTTTTCAACGCGGACGAAGTCGCAGGCACCAGCTAGTCAATACTAATAATAAATCTGTAGGGGTCGGTCATGGAGTAATTTACTTTGTTTTCAGAAATATCGTGTATATAGGCTCTATACATGATACTGAAACTACATTGACGATTTTTAGAATATTTTTCTGTATGTATGTATGTTCCTCCATAACTCTTAAACGAATTAACTAATTTTCATGAAACTTGGTAGGTAAACATTTGGAAATACGGGACACGTGATAGGCTACTTTTTATCTTTTTCAACGCGTCATTTTATAACAAAGTTAAGCGGACGAAGTCGCGTGCAGCGGCCATCAGTGTTCTAACAAACGCGTTCAATGATTCCACAATGCAACCAGATGTCGCTCTCATGAATAAGTGCAAGATTGAACTTTGCGCCTTGGTGAAACTTATTAATTGTCATAAGGAAAGATTTAACCATGCACGTTTGTGTTGTGTTAAGTGTTCCATAGTATGCTTTTACATGTTAAGCCTTACCTTACCGTGTGCTAGCTCTCCGTAGCTGGTGTAGGACACTAATTTTTGGAGGCGTGTCTTGCTTTCTAGCAACCACGCCCAATAATACTTCTTAATAATCTTCATGCTAATTTTAGATGCATTTCGTATGTACCCGAGTGAGCATCTAAAATAAAAAAAAATAAAAAAACCGACTGCCAAAAGTGCAATAGCAATGAAGATGTCAATTAAGCGTTATGTTGCTTTTAAATTAATTTTTTTATTTTTCAACGCAGACAAAGTTGCGCGCATCAACTAGTTTATAAAATTAGTATGGATTTCGCTAATACATGGACTTTTTTTATTTTTATTTTTATTTTTAAATTCTTATTTATTAGACTTGTTTTTAAATTCAATCAAAGACTAAATTACAGTTTAGTTAAAAAATTAATTATTTATTTACAAATAAAACATTATAAAAATAAATCTAACATTAAACCTAAAATATCAAACAATTATAAAAAGAATACCCCGTCTAACAAGTCCGCCTGCGGCATGGACCCCATTATGCTGGCAACGTTACCTCTCTGTATTGCTAGAGCGATGTTATGTTATGTTATGTTATGTTATGTTATGTTGTTTAGTTAATGTTAAACTTGATTTTAGCGTTTTTTTTAAATTAACATTTATTTTTAGGGGTATTTAGTTTTTGACAAGTAACAATAAATTTTCAATTCTATTAAAACTATTTAATACTAATATTGTATTATTTAACAAGTAACTATTAATATTGACAGTATATGTTTAATGGGAAACTTCGTCACCTTTGCGATAACAATGAATAATTAAAAAAAAATATTCTAATTGCAACATTGCGACTACGATGTTTTGGCGTTTGTCCAAAATAAAATGGCTTCGAATGAATCTGGATTTTTGAGTGTCCAATCAAAGTATGGAGGATGTTGGAGTCGTTATTTTTTTTAAACACATGAACCAATGAATGAAGACCTTATAATATCTGCAAAATCAACCCCACGAGACATTTTCCAGTTTTTACGTTGCCTTTATTTCCACTATCATTTTACGCCATTTGGATATAAATCTAAAAAAAAATCGATCCTAGAAAAACAAATGTAATTCCAAGCAACTTCAATAATAAAATATTTCGTGTAAAATTTAAAATAAACTGGTTATTCAATAAACAAAATTCACCCCCTCATTTCGGATGTAAATCTAAAAATATAGATCCTAGAACAAAAAAAAAATTGTAATTGACCTTAATAATTGTAGAAAATATAATTCCATTAACTTCAATAATTATAATTATTCTTGTAAAATTGAAAATAAACCAGTTACATCCTTACTTATATACTTATTATACTTATTACTTATTTACTTATTTTACTTATATAAAATTATAAATGCGAAAGTAACTCTGTCTGTCTGTCTGTCTGTCTCGCTTTCACGCCAAAACTACTGAACCGATTTAAATGAAATTTGGTATACAGGTAGTCTAGAGCCTGGGAAAGGGCATAGGGTACTTTTCATCCAGAAAAAAAGTAGGTGCTGTTCCCGAGGGATCAAGAATAATAAAATAAACTAACGCCTGGCGAAAGCGTTATAGCAACGATACATCAAGCGTTTATATTGCTTTCGCTGACGAAAGGGTTTATCTAAAAATATTATCACATAATTACACCGTATTATACGCGTACGAAGTCGCGGGCACCAGCTAGTATTTAATAAATCAATAACCCTTATATTGAAGATGGCGGATGATTTAACAGGGTGAGAACCTCGAAAACCGAAATGACGACTGCCGGTGATGCTTACAACGATTTCCGATGGAAAATTGCTACTAGGATTTTTTTCCTAATTCGACTAGGCTATCATTTCACATTTTTAATTTTTTTTAAATTTGAAAAAAATAAATACGTTTAATGTTACTGCGATATGAAACAAATTCACCCTAAATAGCTAACGCCACGTCTCGCTGTACAGCAGCTAGGAGGGTGTAGCGAAACACTTAGTGAATTATAAAACAGAGCCTTGCACTATGGCGGGCCATGGACAATTCTTTTGTTTAGACGCCTCCTTTGTTGTCTATTCAGTATCCTATATCCTTTTAAACTTCGCTAAGTCGAAACTTGTACGGATTCGTTTCCCAAGAGCCCGTGTTGTTTTGTCACTTGCTGACTTGAGTTTTGTCCATGTTTTGTCTTTTTCATAGCTTCTACAATGTTGATATTGTTTCATCGTAAATCCTTGTTAGTGACGGAGACTCATTGGAAATCATAAATTACATTAAGTTTGAAATTGATGCAAGTATATTCATTGTATTGTATTATTCAAATAGCACTGGAAGGGTTCTGATGAAACTTTAAAAAATATATAAATAGTTTACGCGTCAGAATAACAAATAGAAATCACGAAAACTCGAGTTTGTTATTTTTGAAAAACTCCAAAAGTTATACACCGATTTTAATTCGGTTTTCACTCGGTAAAACACCGAAGATATATAAATATTGCTCGTCGGGCGTCGCCGGTAGCAGGTCGCTAGTAATTTATAAAAATACATGGGCGAAAGAAAGCAAGTTATATCGTATTCTTATGCTAATAAACAGCTTACGAACACTAGCTTCTGCTAGCAGCTTCAACTAACGTTAAAAGTTAAAAGTTTTGCTAGGTTTTGAGTGAATTTAGAAAATTTCCATTTTTTAATTGAATCCATTGACCAAACGTGTCGTCTAAAAACGTATAGTCCAGTATCCCTCACCTGGATATTTTTCTGATTACTAACAGGCTAAAACTCCGTGAGTAGCTTTGGTTTGACGAGACGTCCACCTTTTCGTCGATAGAGGTAGCTAAAGTAGTTAGTCAAGTAAACAACTTCCAAGCGTAGGACTGGGCAAACGTACCACTCAATTTGTGGGACTATGCGGCCATTTTATTATACAAATTTTACTAAGCTGCAGACAAAAAATCAGCTGGTCACAAAGAGGTTGAGTTTAACTTATACTATTTTATCATCATCATCATCTCAGCCGTAGGACGTCCACTGCTGGACATAGGCTTCCCCCAAAACTTTCCAATTGGACCGGTCAGAAGCAGCCTGGATCCACCGTCGACCCGCGGCCCTTATCAGGTCGTCTGTTCACCTTGTGGGTGGACGTCCTACGCTGCGCTTGCTGGTCCGTGGCCTCCACTCGAGAACCTTCCGGCCCCAGCCACTGTCGGCTCTTCGTACTATGTGCCCTGCCCACTGCCACTTCAACTTACTGATCCGACGGCTTATGTCGGTAACTTTCGTACGTCTACGGATCTCCTCATTTCTGATTCGATCTCGCAGTGTAACCCCGAGCATAGCCCTTCCCATAGCTCGTTGAGCGACATTGAGCTTCCTTACGAGGCCCATGGTTAGAGACCACGTTTCAGCGCCATATGTCATCACTGGCAACACACATTGGTCGAACACTTTTGTCTTAAGACACTCAGGAATTTTGGAAGAGAAGATGCTATTATACTATTTAGTGCTACTAAATACCAAGAATGCCTAGAACCTAGAATGCTAAATGATACAAAGATTATCCACTGCAATGTGTTGTATACGGTGATAAGCTACAATGTCGCACGGTATGCACAATGGTGGAACAGTCCGCGATCCGGCCAACCGCTTTGGAATGGAATGCAATTTGGAATTGTTTCCGCTGATCCGGATTACTGCCTTCTCCAACACAAACACTACCAATATAGAAATAAAAATGTACCGCTTTTATTTTGATATCAAAGGAATTTGTCTCTTTCAATTCTCTTCTCAAATAAAGATAAACTATGTCCAACACTTAAAACTAAACTATAGCGTAACTTGTTTTTTTAACCAACGTAATAGTTTCATGTCTTTGTTAAATTACTACTTACTAGTTTTTGCCCGCGGCATCGCCCGCATATTATGCTGATGTATGACTTATGATGTTCGCCCTTGGCCCCCAAATATAGGTAATGCAATATATTTTTTTGTTTTCAACAGTAATTTATTCATGAAATCGGTTTCATAGAAAGACTTTTTACAAGTTTTTGAAAAAAAGTAGCACAATGATGGCTATCCTAAGAAGAAACCCCTAACTCAGGATAGCGTTGTTTTTGACATCTTAAAACAACATTTATATTCCTTACAACTATTACACATAATTCGTAAGTACCGTATATCTTTATTACTTGTACATTTATATAAAAACATTTAGCTTCCGTATGTTTGTGTCCACAAAACTCGAAAATTAGCCAAAAGATTGACTTGAAATTAAACAGAAGAGATGTTTTCATATAACGATAATGGGGGACAGCCATAGCGTAGCCAAGCGCAGACGGGTTCTAGTTGTAGTATGTAAAATTAATTATAGTATAACCTCAGAATAGTTTAAACCAGTATGAAGCCCCGGCGGTTTAAAAAATCAGCGATAAGAGTTTTGTATTGATTACATTGGTATTTTTTTCGGTAGGTTTTTAATTATCCCGGGAAACTAGCTGGCGCCCGCGACTTCTTCCGCGTTGAAAAAGAAAAAGTAGCCTATTCCGTGTCCTGTTTTTATACCAAGTTTCATGAAAATCAGTTAATTCGTTTAAGAGTTATGGAGGAACATACTCGTACATTAGTATTGATCGTAGGTATACGTTGACGAAAAATAAATAATGTATGTAGACGACTACTAGTATTAAAATTGTAAATATTCTTTTTTTTTTATTTATTAAATTGACCAATATTTCTACGTGTAAAGCTACTATCTTATATTTTGTCTGCTCGTCCACCGCCTGAATACGCTGTGCATACTTGATATATGATTTTGTATACAAAAGAAGGTTGTGAGCTTATCACAACCCAGATTAACTTCATTACAACGGCACGTGGGATGTTTGTGTCCAGAAAAACTTATGGGATTAAACACACCGACGACATTGACTCACCAGTGATGGGACAAAAGGAGTATTGAGGATATCGTGACTCATTTGGTTAGTAGATTTAAACACTTATTCCCGATGCTACAAAATGCTTAAACTATTTCATTTGGTCTTGTTCACTGTTTACAATTAAATCTTTCTAAAATTAGACGACTAAGTTTCAATTATTTTATCTTAATTTCGACGGTTCAAGTTATGCAGTTTCTGAGATTAGTGTGCACAGACATACGGACTAAAATTCTAAATACATTTTTTTTGGCCTCGGTAACATAAGTATCTACAACGTGTAATTATTGTTTTTTTTTTTTAAAAAAATATTCAATGTACAGACGCGAGTTTTTTTACGATTTTATTATATGACTAGCTGTTGCCCGCGACTTCGTCCGCGTTAAAAAATATAAAAAGTAGCCTATCACGTGTCCCGTACTTTTGAATGTTTATCTATGTGAAAATCAGTTAATTCGTTCAAGAGTGATGGAGGAACATACATACATACATACATTTTTTTTAAATTAGGTACTAGCACTTTTTTTTGTACTTAGAAAATTTAAGATGCCTAACCTTGCAATAGGCTATATAAAAATATAATCTATTTTATATATTTGTTAAATATTAAATGCTGTAAGGTTAGCTATTAAATAAATAAATAAATACAGAAAAAAATTGTAAAAATGGTCAATTTAGTTTCAGTATCATGTATAGAGCCTATATACACTATATTTCTGAAAACAAAGTAAATTACTCCATGACCGATCCCTACACATTTCCTCAAATGATATAGTTATGAGTGGCTAATGAGAGGCACAACACTAAAGTTAAACATACGGGCTTCCGCAGACCATTAATCAGGATTTTCCTTGACAGAGAGATGATAGTGGAAAAAATAATTTTCCACTATAATTTGTAGATTGTTTGAAACAAAAAACGGTACCTATTGAATATGATATTATATTTTTTAACTAAGTAGGTACTTTCCGTGTACAAATAATGATTTAACCTAATTATTATAATAACTCAAAGGGCAACTGTACTGAATTCTCCCTCAAGGAATGAGTCTTCTTTGTGAGAGCTCTTTGTAAGCTGTAACAAGTACATTTTCAAAGTATTCTTTATACACAAACTTGAATGTTGAAACATGAAATTTAAAAGTACGCGACGAAGACGATCTCTTACAGAACTTGGAGACAAACGACTTTATTAAAAATAGAATAATAATTAGGTGCTTATAAAGAAAATCATTAATAAGACGTCGCATTTATGTTGGATAATATTATGTTGGCTAGTTGATAAAAATAATTGCTGAAACCGCTTTTTATTGCATAACTAGCTGGCGCCCGCGACTTCGTCCGCGCTGAAAAACAACGCCTGTCCTGTGTCCTGTACTTCTAAATGTTTATCTACCAAGTTACATGAAAATCAATGAATTCGTTTAAGAGTTATGGAGGAACATACATACATATATACATACAGAAAAAATTCTAAAAATGGTCAATTTAGTTTCAGTACCATGTATAGAGTCTATATAAACGATATCTTTGAAAATAAACTAATTAACTCCATGACCGACCTCTACAGATTTATTATTAGTATTAATTGATGATAATGTCCGTTTACAAACGCTTATAGAAGTATCCCTACCATAAGGTCAGTAACATAATAATTATTATGATAGTCAAAAAATCAGACAATTTGTAAATTAGTAATGTAATACTATCGTATTACATTACTAATTTACAAATTGTCTGATTTTTCAATAGGATACTATTCCTTCGCAACTTTTTGGACACTTATGGGGGGAACATACAAGGTGTACGTTTTCTCATGTAACAGGACTAAAATACAAATTTATACATAAGAAAACATCGGTATTTGTCAACACGTTTGGTCTAGTGGCTAGTAACCCTAGATGTTAACCAAACGGTCGCGGGTTCGAATCCCGCTAGCAAATGTTTTATGTGTTAACATTTTACCTTTGTACCTGAGTCATGATGTATTGTATTTATAATATGTATGTATTTTCAAAAAAAAGTAAATATATAGTATATCAACTGTCTGGTATCCATAATACAAGTATTACTTGCTTACTTTGGAACTAGATGGTGCTGTGTGGAATGTGTGACGATATTTATTTATTTATTTATCGGTAATAGTACAAGTAAGTACATACAGAGTCATAAGTTTATTCTGGTAAACACTTTGTGGTATTAATGCCATTACTGTTCATACCGCCCACTATGAATGTAATGTTCATTAGAACCGCCCACCGACCGTGATGACTCAAATTATAACTAAACCAAAACGTAATCAAACAAACTCATGCTGACATGTCACCACTTACTATTATTATAACTACTAAGACTTAAACTGTTATGAAACGATAAGGTACTTACTCAAACTTATTCGAATCTAATTCATTTAAACAAAATATAGCTGGCCACATATAATACTATATACATATTATGTATAAGCATTACATAATGTATAACTAGCTAGTGCCCGTGCCCGCAACTTCGTACGTGCTGTAGTTCCACACTGGTTTTTTAAAAACCTGACATTTTTCCAGGAAAAAGTATCATAATAATTATGTTAATCTGGGTAATCATTAATATAGATGCATGGTCAGTATATGCATGGTATATATATATATATATTCAAATCTATATATATATATATATATATATATATTCCAGTAATCTAAGCAAAAGATCTATTCAGGAGGCCTACCCTCTGGCCAATTTTTTTATAGGTTGTTTGGACCTAGAAGAATATAGTCCTGAGTTTTCGGACATTTCCGTGGTATATTTTATCAATTAAAAATTATTGAAAATTAAAAAATATATATTTTTGAGATAATTTTTTTGGAACGCGTCCTATTGAAAATAGTTTCAAATAAAATTTACGCCTATCTTAAGTAATATCTTAAGGTTGGGAATGGGAAAAGTATATTTAGGCAAACCTTTTGTTTTTGCCCATTCAAGTGTGTTCACGAAATGATGCTGGCCATTTTTTTTGTTACAATACAATGCATGGAATCCGTCATTATTCCAGAAATGATTAATACGCGAGGTAAACTCATAGTGTTGCCACAAATTTGGTCGTTACAATAGCATGTTGGGCCGCAAATCACCGCCGGCCCCGGGAATGGGTTCCACGCTCATCTAGATAGGGTAATATCTGCTCGTTTTCCGTTATATATTACTATGTATATGTATATACGTCTCCTCAGAACCACATGTCCGCAATGTACATATTATTAGGCATATAGACGAAAGTTAATATCGTACATAACCATTGAAATCAAATAATACATTTGTTGAACTGTGCGGTTAACTGTTATGGTTTCCGTTTTTTAATAATAATGATAATAATACGATAACTAGTGTTCGGGATCGGGACAGCCTATTAGTAGTGTTCGGGATGGTTTGTGAATATAAAATTGTATAAAAATAGTGTTCTAAAATATAGTGATTAAAAAATAACATATAGAACTAGTGTATCGCGAATAGAGTGTTAGAATAAGGAACAAATAAAGTGATAGTGTTAGACAAAGACAGAAACAAGTGACAGATATAGTTTTGGGTGGTCGTGTCATGCTTGCACGCTATTGGTGCAAACTTTGGCAACTCATGGCACGGCCGCCACTAGTTGGACGTGTAAATTGTAATGATAAGACGGCCGATTTTGTATGAACGGTAGTCTTCTTCTTGCTCCGGCGAAATAAAGACCTTATACTAGTACAAAACTTGTTTTGGAAAATATAGCCCTCTCCTCCTCGACCAACCGTCGAACGCCAAACGGCTGACCAGTGGGCCCACTCACTCAGTAAGCTTAAAACAGCCAGGCCTAATCAAATGCTACGGGGCCACAGTCCCGTACAACTAGCTATCCGCTTTTATATATAGCATGTAAAAGTCGAAAATCAAGTTATTTGTATGTTTAATTCGAATGTGTTTTACACTTAAACTTCCATGGGAAAATGGATAAGCGGTGGTGGTTACTACTAGAAAGAACATTTCTGCAAAATTTTGTGAATCGTATAATTGTAATAACACTGTATTCTAGCCTAGAAATTCATAAAAGCAATCTTCAGTGTGTAGAAGCCTAAGTGCTAAAAATATTCGATATTTTCCGCCTCGAAGAGAGGCCATTCTTTAGAATTTCTCTCGCTTTGATGTCTCCTAGACGAGTATTGTTCTGAAGTCTAATGCAGTACTTGTAACTGAACTTTCTGCCAACAGAACAAGCTTCTGTTTTGCTTTTAAATGCCTATTGTGTATGAAAAAATAAAATAATATTGCTTATTCCTTTTTATGTTTTCTTATTACGTAAAGATTCTTTATATATATAAAAAAAGCGTCGGAAAAGCTTTAAACTGTTATCAGGTTATATAGTAAAATTCGTCATGAGATAATTTATCCTATTTATACATAAAATAAGGAGCAGTTTTTTTAACACCAAATATTAAAAATAAAAACTGAAAAAAAAAAAGTTAGAAAGTCGATTTTCTGAATAGATGGATTAATTTTATTTTTTTCAAAGGTGTTTGGTATAACTTAGCCTCACACACACAAACTCACACTCACTCACACTCACACTCTCATATACACACACACACACACATATTTATATAAAGCGTGACGGTCCCTAAAGAACTTATTTGCACTTCAAAAATTCTTTAACACCTAAAAAAGGGGCGCAGACGTCGTCGCGTCTAAAGCTAGTATATAATATAAAATAACAGCACTTATGAAATCAACGCGTGAGTCTACTCTTTGATAATTTCTCGAATACATCGAAAATTATTGCTTAGGCATGTCAGTATACATATTATATCAGAGTTTATGTAAAGATACTGACAACCGTTATTATCTCGCCTTATTGGAATGAAATGTGTCACACGAAATCATATTAGCTCAAAAGATCTAAATATAAAAGCGATCAATAATACCGCAAATACCAAGACAAAATGATCCAGCTTTGTAGATTGTGACATTTCGGAAATACGTGGCTCGTTATCGAGTTACACAAACCTTTCTATAACCGTGTTCACAAATCACTTCTAGTTCATTGGCTTCGTATTATCACGACACAATATTGGCTTGAAAGGGGGCTCCTATAAACCATGCGGTTTGTTTAGAGGGAAAGCGAGAGGCTTATGTGAAGGCCACGACAATCTTCAAGTGGGCCGAGTGGGATAGGATAGGACTGAGATTAAATATGTTTAAAATGCTGAACGTGTAAATGATTTTTTTTTTAATTTTTAAATTTGGAAGGTTTGTGTATATAATTTGCAGAAAAAAATTGCATCCGCGCGAAGCCCGTTGCGGGTCGCTAGTGAAGAATAAAACAGCTTAAAATCATGTCACTTTTTATTTATTAACATATATTTCAATTACATATTATATTGAAACAATTTTCATGGAAAAGGCGGAGGTAAAAAAGGCCGTGAAACCGCAGGGCCGATGATGCGATAAATTAAAAGTGAAAATACGCTTTTATATCGAAAAAGAAGTTCGTCAAATCGACGGCGAAAAAGCTCCGGAATCGGTAAAAAGCGGTGGAAACCGAAGTCTGTGCCAACTCACATAGCCCGTTAGTGAAATGACAAGCGCTTTAAGAGGGAAGACTTTGACCGGATGGATGCGACAAATTTGATATGTTACACAATCGATGATAAACGGTAAATTAATGTTTGCCATTAACTTGTTTGAGCACATTGTCTGCAGTAATTTCATTTCCCAATTGTAGTGGAGTTGGCGATGAATCGAAACCGATGTGAAATAGCGTCGTTGAAATTTTCTGTCATTTTATTTTATACTAGCTGGTGCTCGCGACTTCGTCCGCGTTGAAAAGTATTAAATTATAACACTTGATAACGCCATCTATGGTAGATACCGTGGAGCGGATCGCTAAAAATATCACCAAGCAGTTCTACCCAAATCCGATAGCGGCCAAGCCGCTAGTATTTACTTTTATTTTAGATTTCCCGTAGGAACGAAGCATTTTATCGCGGTAAAAAGTAACCTATGTTCATCAGGGACAATGTTGGCTAATGGTAAAAGAATTTTTCAAATCGGTCCAGTAGTTTCGGAGCCAATTCAATACAAACAAACAAGCAAACAATCAAATCTTTCCTCTTTATAATATTAGTATAGACTAGCTGGTGCTCGCCACTTCGTCCGCGTTCTCTATAGCCTAAAGCCTTCCTCGATAAATGAACTATCCAACACAAAAAAATATTTTTCAATTCGAACCAGTAGTTACTGAGATTAATACAACCAAAGTAGTACAAACAAACAAACTCTTCAGCTTTATATATTAGTATATAAGTATGTTGTCCTTAAATTATTTCGTTTGCCAATAGGGTTTATATAAATTCATAGCCGTGTATGTTTTTTTGTTTAAAATATTTTGTATATAATATTTCTAGAGCGTATCCGTTTTTGAGTGGAAATGAAAGCTCTCTGATCCTAGTTTTCAGTCGGCCTATTTCCAACGTTCCAAATGCGAGCCTTTTGTGCTTCGAGTGCCTTTTACCTGAGCCAGATAGACTCATTCGTCTTGCACAAATCTTTATCTCATGCTCTTTACTGCTTACTTATTTAAAAGCGTATTTAAGTTAATTCAAGTATATCCTTTCGAGTTTTCAAGTGAAATCATCATAATAATAAATCTGTAAGTGTATTATGTATTGCATGTACGTATGTTCCTCCATATTATATGTTATGTATATATTAAATCTTACCTCTATAGATATCAGCAGGTAAATAATTATTTCATAGATTACTAGCTGACCCAGCAAACGTTGTTTTGCCATAAATTACCTAAGTATACATAAAAAAATTCATAAAAATCCTTAAAAATTGGTCAAACCGTTTCGGAGGAGTTTCGTTACAAACACTGTGACAAGAGAATTTTATTATATAATGAAATGTAATAACTGCAAATAAATATCACATTCTATAACTAAATATTATATGTCCTTTCTGTCCCATCTTTCTAGTTCATAAAATATAGGTAATTTAATAAAAAAATTCTGATTGTACTTTTGATATTTCAGTAGAGTTTAAAAAGGCGTGTGTAACCTTTCACGTGAATTTGCTCCTTTGATATAGATGGGCGTCCAAACTTGATGCCAACTCGGCATTTTTTGTCGGCCAATGACCTGATATGCTGTTGGCTTGGGGCCGACATGATCAAAGGAGGCGTTGAAGCATGCCGACCTTATAAGGTTCTTTGACGGATTTATCTCAAAGTTGAATTACAAGGAACCGGCGTACGCCACTTGGCGACAGATACTATACTTGAACACTATATCAATGTAAAAAGGCTTTTAACACTTTTGTATGAGACTAGCCCGAATGTTCCGCATATCATAATAGATTATAGCCTACTAGCGATCCGCTCCCAGCTTCGCACGGGTGCAATTTTTTCCGTTTGACGACACGTCTTTGGTCTAGTAGCTAGTCACCTTAGCTGTTAACCAAACGGTCGCGGGTTCGAATCCCGCTAGGGGCAAATGTTTGTGTGTTAACATTTTACCTTTATACCTGAGTCATGGATGTTTTTTATATATAGAACAAAAAAAAATACGATGTATTAGTATATCAACTGTTTGGTATAAAATGAATCCCTAAATGTGTTGCTAAGCGCAAAACTCGAGAGCGGCTGGACCGATTTGGCTGATTTTTAGTTGTGTTTGATGAAGTCTGAGGAAGGTTCTTATGGAGAGAAAAAACGTAAAATTATACGAGGAAAAATTAAAAACAATAATTTTCTTTTTCCATACAAACCACTCTGTTGCCAGCTGTCAAATATTTGACGTCAATCAAAACAAAACAAAGGCGCCTTAGTATATGTATTTTAGATTTTAATTCTATCTTCACTCATGCATAGAGGGATAATCAAGGAAGGTTTGTACGTAAAAAAAATGCACCCCGGGCGAAGCCAGGAGCAGGCCGCTAGTTTAATATAAAAATATAACGTCATTACGTTTTACTGCATATACAGGTAAAGCTATAACACTGTTCGTTTTATTCTAACATAGTACATATGAAGGGAGCACGCGTAACGGTGCCCTAGAGATTTTTCACGGCGACTGTACTTTGAAGAATGAATATAGAATTTGATCTTAACTTCCGCTCTCTGCATCTTTATTGTATGAACTGCCTCAAGTCCCAATAGATTTGGCATTTGCGTATCTGTTTTACGGTTTCCATAAAATGAATTTACTAGAAAATGTTACGGTTTTTCCGTTTTAGATAAAATAAATATTGCGACTTTGTACTGAGGGCGCAAAGTTGTTTTACGAAATTTATTTTAACAAATGAAGGACCATTTCAATATTCAAATATGACATTAATAATAGACATAATGAACATACTTTAACATTGATTAAAGTAAAAGACAGCGAACGAAAACAATTTGTGTAGTTAAATCTTAAAATTTCCTGTTTCCGCTTACCGCACACCACACTTCCTGTTTGGATCAATTCTTTTCGAAGTCTATACTCAACCATTTCTGCCTTAGGTCACCCTATTAAATTATATCTTGTGTTTGTTTCAGGTGATAAGAAATGAAACGCAGGCGGTGCTTATTAACCTCCGGCGTGGTATGGTGACGAGTCTGTGTCGCTCTAACCATGGCTCTGGACGACGTCAAAACGATGCGTTGCATACTCTTCTGTTTACTGTCCTTATCTTTCAATAGAAACCTAGCATTCGTACTCGACAAACAGAATCCGTACTCGCAATTCCGCAAATGGAACGCGGGCCTCAACGGCACGTTGGAACTCGAATTCAAAACCGATCAGCCAAACGGCTTATTGTTGTACACCGACGATGGTGGCACATATGACTTTTTTGAGCTGAAACTCGTGAACGGTGCGCTCAGACTTCGATATAATTTAGGAGGTGGCGCTCAGATTATCACAGTCGGGAACAATCTCAACGATGGACATTGGCACAAAATACAGGTGAATATTGAAATTTAGATTTTATTTTCATAGATTATCGAATTGTTATGTGTCTGTGGAAGAAACTTTAAGCTTATACAATCATATATACACTCGCGTGCATGGAATTACTTGAAATTGGTTCCGCGCGTTCTTGAGTACTGAATAATTTGTTAATAATAATAAAAATGGCCACCATTTTAAATTAATTTAAAGTTAACAGTTTAACCTTTAAAATGGTGCAATTTTTATTATTATTAACAAATTATTCAGCACTCAACCACTTCAACACGCTGAACCAATTTCAAGTAAGTGATTCCATACTTTTGCTTGCGAGTATAGTGTGGCGTTTCAATATATGTAGATCTTTAAGTAGGTTTTAAGTATTTGCTATCAGTTGATGGCTATGGTATATAACTCTTGCATAGGTTGCACTGAAGCTCTAAAGGCATACAAGTAAATTACAGAGTGGCAGTAGGAAGCTATATAGTTAGTAGTATCAACAAGATTTCCTTGTAAACTAGACAGTTTTTCTAATACCTACGAGTATATATAATACCAGCGCTTGAGGAAAGTATCCACCCCTCTGCACTCCCTCTATAGATGAAGGAAAGCACTCTTGTTGAGTTTGGCAATATCAGTAATTTAATAGACGACTGTAGATACTACCTTCAAGTAGACCGTCAATTTGCATGACAAGCTTTACATATAAAAAATACGTGTCTGAAAAAGGAAACAGTATATGAGAGGTCTATGATGGAGGGACAGGTCTTTATATAAGTTTTCGTAACATGTAAAATCTTATATCTTATATAAACTATTATATAAGGTGTAAGCCTTATATAAAATCTTATATTTACGACTTATATAAAATTGTCTTTATATAAACGCGTCAGTTGTCGTAATATCATATTACGACGATCAAATAATAATGGGACAAACAGAAGCAGTTACCAATGTAACTACATGTACAAGTAGTTACTATAGTACCAATATAACTTAAGGATAAGTCTGTATTTTCTAGCCAATATAACCCAAATCTTTTCAAAATTCGAGTGAATAGGCATCTTCTGGGTGAGCTCTCTCCATCATAATCCCTTTTAATAATAAAATAACTCTTTTTAACAAAAAATAATCAGACTTTAAACCGTTTTCTCATAAATACCATTGTCAAAGCTGGACCAAATTGAAATGGGACCACACGGGAAGTATCGGCTTTCAAATAAAAAAAGAATCAAAATCAGAAAGTTATGCAGTAACAAATATTAAAAAAATACAGTCGAATTGAGAACCTCCTACTTTTTGGAAGTCGGTTGAAAAATACAATAAAACAATACTATCCTGACAATCCCAATCAGTTAATTTAAGGATAAACAGCGCCTGTGATTCCATACATAAACGTTGCTCATGTCGTAAGGCCGTATGCGACAATACGATTTTTATCATTTAAATAAAAAACTATAACGTATTTTAATAAATCCAACCGATAAATTAAAGTGTATGTTTATACTAATGTACATAGAAAATTTGGAGGTATAAATTGGTCCCGTTTGGCTGTAAAATGTAAATCTGTGTTTTAAAAGAGGTTTCTTTGAATTTTTTTTCTATCTTGTAAAAGTTTATCCATCGTGAAATCCAACCGTAAAAATGAAGTCAATAACATGACGAAACAGATTACCAAACATCACTTTCATATGTTTTGTCATTGCTGAGAAAAATCTAAATCCCTGCCACCAAAATTTCCAATGCGTCGTCTTAATATTTGTGTTTATTTAAATAGGTGGCACGTCGCGATGAGCACACCTCTCTGACTGTAGACGGAGGCACACAGAGCAAGACGTCGCGGGGAAAAGAGTTTGTCTTCGGCAAGTTCAACACTAATTCAGACGTGTTTGTTGGAGGAATACCACCGTCGTAAGTAATTTCTTTATACTACCTGTACAAATAGTAGTAAAACTATACTTAAACTTAGCTTACAGAGTCACCGACAAGTAGGATGTCGATTCGACCAATCATTGCGTCTCGGCAAACGGTCTTATAGTGAAGAGCCTCGACCAACATTGCATAAATATAATAGTATTTCATTAGTTAAATTATTCTAGATACATAATTAACTGTTGATAAAAATATCAATTCGCATAGACGAAATTTTTTTATGCAAAATAAATACACAAACCTTCCTCGTCTATCGACGGAGGATATAGATTTATATATGACTATTTAGCTGGTGCCCGCGACTTAGTCCGCATTGAAAAAAAAAAAAAAAATAAGCAATATAAAAATGCTTGACATTGACAACTTGTTGCTATAAAACTTTGGCCAAGCGTTAGTTTTTTATTTTATTTTAAATAGTCCTTTTTTCTGGATGAAAGGTACCCTATGTCCTTTCTGGTGTCCTAGACAACGTGTATGCAAAATTTCATGGTGATTGGTTCAGTAGATTTTGCGTGAAAGCGTAACATACAAACAAACTTACATTCAAATTTAGAATATTAGTAAAGTAAGCATTAGATATATCTTCTAGGTAACTCCGGCGTTGTAAAGTGACAAGTCTGTGTCGCAGAACTATGAACCAGTATGAAACTAAAGTATAAACAAATGTGTTCACAAAAGAGCAAAGCTGTAGAAACGTTTAAAAAAGTTTAATTAAGTTGGTGGCAACTTAATTGCGTCGCCATAATTGTCAGCCGGCTGCAATGTAATCGAGAAACATGCGCGATTTATTCAAGACAGTTACCGTATTTTGTGGTGATACAATCTGGTTACTCAGCCTCCGAGGGGCTCCATTTAAACTTAGACTCTAAACGTTTAGAGATAAGGACAGTATTTGCGGGGGAGATTTATTGTACGCATTTTTTGTTCGGTCTGTGGCAAAAGGAGAGTCGAACGTGCGGTTTTTTTTATTAAATTGTAACATTCGAAAGCCATTTGGCTTTGTCGCTTGAAATGTGTGAAAAATATATTTCCCAGTTCACTGATTGATTTGCTGTATCTATATATATGTATGTCTTTCACAACTTTTTACGACTAAAAGTTAACCTGGCCATTTTCCAATATGAAAGTCTATTTTAAATTTGCACCTGTCTATCTGTATATCCGCTAAATCCTCCTAAATATACTGGAACGAGTACATCCTTAGAAAAGTTGAAGTTTCCATTAGAATCGAGCGTTCACGATAAACTAGGGTTGGTAAAACGGTTATTATCGGTGTACGTCAAAGCCTACACCCGTTATCCCGACGGCGACAGCCCTAACGACGTCGTCATACAGAAATTTACAATAGGATTACGTATTATTTGCTCGTGAACTACGCGGGGATAACAAAGGTAAACTGTATCCACGGTTTTTATTTCGAAGTATTGTTTACTTGCATTAGGTATATGTTTTTTATAAAGTTACGATTTTTATTTTTATTATATTTAAAGTAAATTATTCAATATCACCATCATCTCAACCATTGGAAGTCCACTGCTTGATATAGGCCTTTTCAAAAATTTTAGAATAAGATCGATCAGAAGCAACCCGCTTTCACAGTCAAATATTATTATTATGATAAAGAGCAATAAACGAAAAGGTTTATGTATATAATTTGTAGAAAAAAAAGCTAGGAGCAGGTCATTAGTCTAAAATATAAGAAAAGAAAAGAAAATTGCTTGAAGTAAGCAGTTGTTATATAGTGTAATGAAATCAGTTATTAATTATTTATTTATTTTGAACATAAACCCAACAGCAAAACAAAATAACATACAATAGACACATTATTACTACTTAAATTGACAATTACAGGGTTTCATTGTGTAGGACTTAAAAGACTTAAAAATTATGTACAAATTGATTACTAATTATTATTGCGTGTGTGTGTGTGTGTGTTTAATAAGCTTTGTATTTCATGTAAATATAAATATATAGAGCTACTGACCATAGTAGAATTAAGGATAAGAAATAGAGAAATGGTCTCTGAAACCTTTTTAACCATTTTCTTTGACTTGTTCTAGTAAATTGAATAACTTTTAATATATAAAATTTTCTACACAAGTCTTGATGTTGAATGACCTGAGGTAGGCAACACTAGGAAACTCTAATAAGACAAGGAGATTCGAAGAAATCTTGTTTAAATTAATTTAAATTTTCCAAATATCAAGTCTTTCCTTCTCCAATAGCGAATTTATTTCGAATAAAAGGCGATTGTTCGATCTCCAATTGTAACAAAAGTTACACACTGTACAAGAATTTTAAATTTTTAATGCGTCCTGAGTATAAAGTTGTGGGAGACGTGATCTGAATTGACTTACGTTGACCTGAATAAGTTTCTATCTATCTACCTTGGCCCGGATACTCAGAGACCAATACGAAACTACACCATCTTACTTCCTATGCTATATATAACTTGTATATAAGTAATTTATTTATACTTTAACAGGTGACAATTATTTTAAAATATGTTAGAACGTGTTAAAATGTTAGAAAATGCGCGTAAAAAAAAGCTACCATAAACTAGTAATACTTGCAATGGCACGGCACAAATTCTTTATCCTATAAAGGTGATGCCGATGCCTATTAGCACCTTTATAGGATAAAGAATTTGAAGACGCTGTTGGAATAGACATCTGTTTCTACTCACTGAAGAAAATTAGCATGTATGATATTTTGCTTCACTGAACAAGCGCATGCGCAAAATATATATGCACAAAAACTGAATTCGTGCGAAGCCGGAGTCAAATAATACTTACAGTTATGAAGTCATAAAAAAGTTCATTAACAAGTTTCGAAGAACTAAGTGAATACATTAAATAAATTTATAAACAATTTACATGTACACTACTTACATAATAAAGCATAATATGCTATGTGACCTTGTTTGTGCACATTTTTTTATGCACAGAGTTTTACAACTACTTTATTGACGTGTCGTGACGTAATAAAATCGTTTGACGTAACTTATGACGTCATAGCATAGTCATTTTAATGACGATTTAATACTATTAACTATTATTGGTTTAAAGACTAGATAACAACAAAATAATCCACTGTATAATGTATATATCAGAGGTGTATTTCTTGTTTGTATATTTCTTTCAGTGTTTTATTTTTATGTAGTTCGCCGTTACATCCATCGTGGTTTTTGTATTTTTTTGTTGACATAGGTACAAAAAGATAGAAAATTTTAGAGCATTCCCACAGTGGGTAGTACTCCATTTATTACAAACGTGTCGGAAGCAATAACGGGCTGCGTAGCGTGCTACGTTGCTACGAGTGCTACGAGTGCTACAGCTACGATTCGCTCTACTTGGCGCTACAAAAAATATTTCGGGTTTCAGCGTAGATGACTGAGATAACTATTTTCAATTATTTTACATATTTACAACATTTATTTACTGTCCAACAAAAAAAACCGACTTCAAACAGGAAACTAATAAGATACTAAGGATAAGAAGAATTCGCTGGAGGTTTAGTGTTGAAATACAAAAGCGTTCATTCTCTATACGAAAACTGACAGAACTCACTGACAGACGGTAGCCAATACGTCACTGGCCACTCAATTTGGCGACCGTGGGTAGCCAACCTGCGTCGCCAGCGTGGCCGAGGCGTCCCGGTGATGTAGCGCTTTAAAGGTCCAAATTTAGAACCGAGATTATCGCGGTAAAAGATGGGCCAACATTGGATCCAATCTTCCAACGCTTTTATCCTGACTAACAAAGGAATACAAATATGCTATATCACGGAGCCCCTCTAAATTTGTGCCATATTGTTGAGGAATGATTTGTGTGAGGCGGCCCCTATGATTTGTTACCTCTATAATGAGGCAGACTCATTCTACTAACGAGCACCAATCTTGGTTCATTCTTACTAGCTATATTGGGTTCCTTGGTTTAACCAGCATAAGCCTTCACAATAACAAACATAGTTTACTATATTTTTTATACTTAGGCGTAGTAGAAAGTGATATATATTTTTAGTAAATTTCACATAACTTTGTAGCCTACATGCGAACCAAAATGTCTAAAAATAAAGTAGCAAAAAAAAATAAAAAGTAAATATTTTCAAGGACATTTTTTTTATAAATAATAAGTTTGCTGTTGACCAGCATCTATGGACAAGACGAGGCCGACTATGGAGCGAATTTTAAAAATATTTGTGTTATACATTACAGTTCACGAATACATTAGGTTGGAATATAAAAGTTAATGTAATAAAACTGTTCCATGTACGAGTATAATATTAGGTGTCCTTCTATTTCAAAAGTAGGGCATCTTACGTCCCCTTGCGATCAAAATCATGTTCGAGATAAGGTACATCGCATAGCTAATGTTGGCTCTTACACTCTCTGACTCAATTTAGCGTTTACTCAAGGAGTCAAAGTAAATTCTCTGATATACATACGTATGATTGCTTATAAAATTTATTGTCATTATAATGACCAAGTAAACTTAAAGGCATGAGCAGCTAATGTTGATGCCCACTTAAAGGATATAATGACATTCTTTGTATAAACAGTAATAATATCTAGAAAAGACAATAATATCTACATATTACATTTATTTCAAGTTATATTTATGCCTATTCTTCTGAAAAATTAAGGAAATCTTTATATTTTTATTAATATTTCAATATCTCTGGAGTTTTAAACTTTTGCCTCATATTTCAAGTCTATCCATTATCAAATATGTAATACAGAAATAAATAAATAGGAATTTTTGCAATTTTGGAACTCATGAGTCAAATGAGGGATGCAAGCCTCAAATAAGTGAATCCCAGTTAAACTCACTAGTCTATAGATATGGGGGCTATCGTTTAAGTGTCGGGACACGTGTGAGACATTTTTCAGAGACAACCCTAGGCTATGAGAGTCACATGTTGGCAAGATTTAATGTAAAGCATTATACAGGAGACCTTCGGAATATTTATCGGAAAGTTGGTCTTATTCAGGTTCTATTTTGTATATGATGAAGGTCTTTAATATCGGGCATTTAAGGAGTTTTATAATAACATAAAAGGTTCATATGATATTGAGTTTACATCTATCTTATTATATAAACGCTCATCTTTTAATGGCAGTTTAGTTTTTGTAATAACTCTTTTGTTTGTAAACCGATGGGAATGAAACATTACCTAAATGTTACGTGAAGCTTGCTACAATATATCAGTTAAACCGCATTCAAATCGGTTAAGCCGTTTCTGAGATAAGAGTGTACAAACACGCAGACAAATAGACGAAAATTCTAAAAAAAAATCTATTTTTAACCCTGTTTTAACCTCATATAAGTAAGTACACGGCTCGTTTACGATTTTATAATATTTATATGTAGATTTAAAATGCAAATACTATTAAAATTTGATAATCAAATTAAAACAAAATAATGATCACTAGACCACAGACTACACGTTTTGGTCGATAATAGTACCGACATTATTTTCGATAGTAAATGTTACCAAAGCCAGTTTTATATGTAGCGCTTTCACGGCACATTGCTCCTAAGTCGTATAATATACAGACAGATGTCTAATTGTGGACCAAATTGTGGTAACCGCCCGCACCGAATGCGGTACAGATTGAGCTGTCCACAAATTTAGCGGCTCTCTGGTTTGTGGCTACGTAACAAATTCGCTAAGTTCCTTCGTTCGAGTGTGGATGTATTGTGGTTGCAATCTGTTTTCAAATTATCAAAAATGCTCTTTTATCTACACTAGCCGGTGCCCCCGACTTCGTCTGTGTTAAAAAATAAAATGCAATCTTTTATCAAGCGATTGGACCTTTATTTTTAGATAGCTGCGGTGCCCGCGACTTCGTATTTTTTTTTTAAATTTGCTTTCTATTTTACTTTATGAATCTGGGCCTTGGACGTTTTAACGATAAATAATCTACATGGATTTCGTAAATATAAAAGAAAGCTTATGAACAGACATCAGAATGGCCAAATATATGTAAATATGACTGATTTCTTAATATTCTTGGATGATTCCTTGGCAACCCAACATTTTTCCAGGATAAAATGTTAATCCAGTTAAAAAACTATCTGTGTGCCAATTTTTATCCAAAGCCAATCACCCACTTTTGCGTTATTCAAGAACGTACTATACATACTTACAAACTTTCACATTTATATTTAGTATGATACATTTGAAAGCTTTTGTTGAATTATTTTAAAATCGCACAATCTATGTTCCCTTTACAAAACATGGAACATACGGGCAGAGTGTGGTACGCATTTTTTTAATTAAATTGTGACTGCGCCAAAAGATTTATGGTTTGTCATAACTTCGGTTTTTGTACGAGTAGGTACCTCGTTCGTGGTTTTTAGTGAAGTTTATTTTTACACTGCCTCGGTTTGTGACCACTCCACATTATTCGGGTTTTATGTAAATTATTTTTAAACTGGCCTTTTAGAGCAGATCGTAAATACATCTATGAAATGTGAATCATTTGGGAAATTAAAATTTAATTTTACCTTTCCGTTTTTAAGTTGCTTTCTTTAAACAAGTGATATACTTACAGATAAATAAGTAGTTGCTTTTTTCTTAATTTTTCTTTTAAATATTATTTTGAAATGAAACTAAAAATTTGACAATTTCTTGCTAAGAGTACCAGATGAAACTGTTACTTACTTATTATTGTTACTTCCCTAATGTTACTGTTACTTAGATGTACTTACACAACATCAGAAGGAAATCTTTTAAAACTGGATGATAAATTCCGTAGAACGTAGAACTTTCAAAATCCAAACTTGCTTCATTGAACTTACTCTTAACCTAAAACTTTAAGCTTTAAGCTTAACTTGGAATATAATATATAATTGGCTAACGGTTTCGTTAGTCAATTATTATTCGTTACTCCTTTTTTTATTTAAATACTATTTAAATAAAAAAAGGAGTGTTTCAAAAAATATAATAACTTTTATACGAATATTATCTTAAACTCGCTTGTGACAAATTCGTTCTGATTGCCTCAAGTTTGGCCTAAACTTGCCTGAAGCTATTAAACTTTCCCACCACTGTTCACGCTTAAAATTGAAAGTTTTTCAATTTTAAGCATAACCCTAAATATTTCAAATATGAAATGTTGCTTCAATTATTTTTTAAATCATTTCTAATCTCAATGAAAGCTTATTTGGCGCTTTAGGAAATAAGTTAAGACAATTAATAACGGTCATGTAATGTTGGTGATTTTATGAAACGGGTTTTTTACGAAAAATTTTTGTTCGGCTCAGTCTATGGAGAATTTTATTCAATAATATCCTAGAATTTTATTCAATAATATCTTAGAATTTTATTCAATAATATTCTAAAATTTTATTCAATAATATTCTAGAATTTTATTCAATAATATTCTAGAATTTTATTCAATAATATCCTAGAATTTTATTCAATAATATCCTAGAATTTTATTCAATAATAATCTAGAATTTGTCGATAAAAAACCAACAGAATCCTACAACGAAAAACGATCAGAAGAAGTTTTTAGGAATATAAAATTTCTCCATTTTTTATAGCCAGTATTGGACTTTTTTTTTTTGCGCAATTTTGTCTAGTTATTGTTTGGGATGACAACAAAGTGCACGTATAACATAATTTATGCACGCGGCTCGCTTGGCGACAATGCTTGCAAATGGAGTTCCCTTGTACACAGCACCTAACAAGTTGCGCTAAAAGTTGTAACAAAAATAAAACGCGAGCCTCGCGAGCCGACTGTCGCCCGCTGTATAAAAAACTACATTTTTTCGACTATTTGCTCAAATGTAGGTATTGGGATTAACACGACAAATATTTCAAACGTAAAGTTATTTCTCGTATTAAAAAAAAAGACAAAACTGGGAACAATTTTTATTGAATTCAAAATTCTTTATTTAATTTTATATTATTTTGTATCTCCAGACACCTATATGTTGTAGGTAAATTTAAAAGGATAAGGTAGTTGTGCCACTTTCTCTCCCAGTCTCTCTAATTCCTGCTAATTTTATTATTTAGTAAAGTAACTTTAATGTTATAACTGTCAATATATGTATTTAGAAAATTATAGTTAGAAAACCATTAGGTATTGTTACCTTTCACAGATAATACTGGGCTAGTAATACTATTACACTATGCTAGACACTCTTATTAGGTATAATATATTAAGTTAGTTAGTATATGGCGATAGTACAGTGCTATTATGGCTAATTGAAAAGACAAGTATAGTACAGAAGAGAATGAATTCTTGCACCTACATTATTTCCACCAGTTTATGTATGCTTAGTATAACCTATTTGTCAATCAGATGCATTAATTTATTGATAATATGAAAATGATGTATGAATTTTGCGGCAAAAGTTATAATATTGGCTTTGCTCTATTCCTACGTTTATCTGCATATGTGATTTACTACACCAGTGACCGCATTTGCCCTAAATATCCGACAGAGCGATCACCGCAGTTGCCTCTGCCGATGACAATTTATCGTCACAATATGGACGCAACTAAGAATTTAACTTCATGTGACTATCCATTCGTGTTATTCTCAGTCTATTTGCTGTAATACAGTTACTGTTGTATGTACCTCTTGGTTATTGAATTGGGAAGTCGTCCTCTAGCGTCTGAGTTTCCGAATTTATATGACCTTTGATATATGATTTTTAAAGTTCGAGTGAATATTGTATTTTCTGGACAAGCTCGCACCATTGTCGGCCTCGTCTTTGCCGACGATGGTCTTTGCCCTCTCTTGCACGCCCAAGAGGAAACCCATTATTATTTAAAAGAATTACAGTCAAAAACTTGGGAACTCCTCTGTATGAAGAAAAGTCCCGCGCACAGAACGCTTGCTTCGTTTCAGCGACATGACGATTCGCCCAATTTGGGCGAGTAGTCCATTAACTAGTATTTAAAGGTGACGGAGTCTCTGTCTAGGAGACCTACAGTCTGCTTGACGACCTTTAAATGAAAAATAATCGAAGAAAATTGACAGACAGACATAAGCTTTCTTTTAGTTTATATTTATTTTTGTTCTCCAGATAAACGAATATTGGAAAACATTGACAGACACTTCAAATTTATTTATTTGTATAAAGTAAAAAAAAAACGTATTAGAGATAGTTGCATTTTTAGTTTTATCTTTTTTATTATTTATTCAATAACGTTTGGAAAATAATGGAACCGAAATGGCCGACTTCAATAATAAATAAGACAATGTCACGCGAATAACTATAATAACGACTTTTACCCGATTTACATGACCTTGACTTCGAAATTATCGTTCAAAGTATTGTCAACAATTGTCTCATAAATCATTTTTTGACGTTGGCATTTGGCATACAGGCTGCTCCAATTAATGGTTAGGAGGTGCTAGGAATTGCTAGGAGGTGCTACATTTTTCATTTTTCAATGCAGACGAAGTCGCGGGCACTAGCTAGTTTATTATAATAGTTTATTATAATGCAATGACAGGTTGACTTGCTTGCCGCTATTTATCATGAAAAAAAATAGTAATATAAAATTATCGCCGTATTGTATTTCGGCAATAAAAAAAAAAATATTAGGCAATAATAAAAGAGAGAACTTTCCATTTATAAAGAGGCAGTTTTCCGACTATACTAGACTATACTATAGTATACTGTAGTCGGTAAGCCAAGCCACATACCATCAAGTGAATTTATCAGCATGTCTCCCGATCTTAGCATAATAGAATTTGTTAGTAAGATTTTCTACTTAAAACTATAATATTAAACTCCTAATAAGCAAATTAATCTGTCACCGAAACAAAAGAAGTAATAAACCTAATTCTTAACCTTAATAGCACCATTAGCCGGCTATTCGCTTTTAGAAAAACAACGTCGATCGTAAATTCTTGAAGCCATACGTCGCTTATTAATAGCTCTAGTGCTGCCCCGTTAATTGCTTGGGATAAGCAAGTTTATTGCGGTATTTGAATTGTCTAATTCAGCTTAGTAACTTGTGCCAACCCCTTTGATAAAGGATACACTAGATTCAGGGTCTCAAACAAAATCACTGCGAAAAAGTGTCCACTTTTCGTTAATTTCTGATAAAAAAATGAATAATGTAAATATTGCATGACTGATTTGAACCTTAACATTTAGTAATAATGGTTCAAGTCGTAACACGTGTTCACCTTAAGGTAATACAAGTTAGTTTTCCTCCATACGAACGTAGAATGTTAATTACTGTTTTATGTTGAATTTACAAAAGTAAGCATGATACCGATTTATCTTGTTGTTAACTAGGTTTGTATGCATTCGAAATTAAAAAAAAGTATTAATTTAAAACATATGACCCTTGAAAAATCCATATTTTATAACACAAGTCTTAATGCAACTTTGATGGTGATTAGGTCAATCCAGTATACAAAAACTCCAAAATACTTTGCATACAAACATTGATTAGTTATTCAAGAGTTCAAATAACTTTACACGAAATAGATATATGCAGTAGTTTTGTCAAAAAGAGTATATGCCCAAGGGTCTGTTTATGATTTTATTTTTGGTATGAATGATTGTGCATCTCAATCGACTTCTCTTCCCGCGCTTTGTGCTGTGTGACACAGGACGATTTTTTTTTATGTTAAGGTCGACAGACAGGCTGACGGTCCACTTGATGGTAGGTGGCTACCATCGCCTATAACACAAGCAACGCCATAAGTGCTACAAGTGCGCTGTTGACCATACAAGGATTAAGAATAAGGGATAAAGGAGAGATGGGGTAATGGGCTCTGGCATCCCTTACTCACTCACCGAAACACAACAGCACATGATGCTGTTATTTCACGGTGGTATTCTGTAAGGTGGTGGTTACTGCCGCCAGACGGGCTGCCCAAATGACTGCGAAACGCAGTGTGCCCTACCACTACTTAAAGACATGAGACCGATGAGTTCGGGCCGCCGACTTGTTTCACCTTAAGGATCACTTTGTGCCACTAATTTGAAATATCACCCAAAGCTGTGTTAGTGCGGTGATATTCTACTATATGGCTTTATCAAAGACCAACCCGGTAGGTATTACTTGGAGCAAGGTCTCCCGCCACTTTATCCCACTGAGGACTGAACACTATTAATCTTCCAACATGTGGTCATTCTCGATATTTTATCCACTGTAAAGTAAGTAAGCTGCTAGCAAGCTTTTTAAATTTGTTTTTAAATTTTTCACTTTTTGATTTGTGATCCAATAAAACCTAATTGAGGTTTTCCTGTGCGAAGCCGGGAGTGGGTCACTGGTTAATTATAAAACACAGTTAATTTTATACCAGAAAACAGAAGTCAATCTGTTATGTAACACGAATAAATTAATGTAAATAGAATTAAATTCTACTTACATTAATTATTCGTATATTAGAAGTTCCTTACAACAAACGCAGGCATTACATGATAAGAAATTGTAGTGGAGTAACCTTGAATCTAACACACAAATCATAGTCCTTATTTGTATAAGAGTAGAGTTTAAAACTACGCAATGGAAGATCGCGTTTCTGTTATCGCAAAGTAAATGTGTTGGATTAATCATTTCGTATTTTCGGGGTCACGGTTAATTTTGTTAAAATCTACACTCTTATACGTTTGCTAAAAGAATATTATTTAAATTGAATAATTTAATCTCAGTCGTATTAATTCCACTGCTGGACCTTCAGTAGAAACTTATAAGAGAAAAAACAGTATAAGAGAAAACTTATCAAGGGGTTTTCAGAACAATTTTTCAGAGAAAAAGAACAAATGTCCTGAAATGGCCTCCATAAGCGAATTGTGGATCCAAGTGGCATAGAAAAATATTATTATTTTTGGACCCCTCGTTTGTGGATCAAAGTGCCATATAAATTATGTTTATTATTGAATCCTCTCTATAGTAGATTTAAGAGGCGATAAGGTATCCGCGGATCTACATGTGGGGCTAAGCTATGGATCCAAGTGGAAGGAGGCATTTATGTTACACCAATATTTAATTTAAATATATTAAACTAAAATTTGTTTCTTTTATTCTATACAATTTTTCTTAACTAAAGAAAACTAGTGTTTTTCTGCTCATCCTTCGCTATAGCTGCGTAGGAGATTGAATTAAACGCTCGGCCGTGGTAATAAATAATGTAGGTAGTATTAATATTTATACAGTGTACGGGACGCTGACACAGAATAAATATGTATATAGAATGTATGGGTGTCGTTTTCATGGGTTTTCGAGCGTGTTGAACCGATAGTGCTGTCAAAACGCAAATCCAAGATGGCGGCTGCAAGAAATTATCAACTTTTTTGACATAGGTGTCGTTTTCATGGTTTTCGAGGATGTTGAAACCGATAGTGCTTTCAAAACGCAAACCCAAGATGGCGGCTGCAAGAAATTATCAACTTTTACGACATGGGTGTCGTTTTCATGGTTTTCGAGGGTGTTGAAACCGATAGTGCTTTCAAAACGCAAATCCAAGATGGCGGCTGCAAGAAATTATCAACTTTTACGACATGGGTGTCGTTTTCATGGTTTTCAAGCGTGTTGAAACCGATAGAGCTGCTAAAATGTAAATCCAAGATGGCGGCTGCAAGAAATTATCAACTTTTTCGTCACCACATAACACAAATTAATGTTTTAATAAAACAACAATATAAAGAAAAGTGACAACCCTATTCCTTCAATGGAGTGTAGGTAATTAATTTATCAACTAGGCTTAGTTTCCATACTGTATACATATTTATACTGTGACGTGAGACGGTGACAAATGACCGGTCCACCGGCCAACAGGCAACACGGATTACTGCTCTGTATATGACTTGAACTATAGACGCTTAGTTTGATACGGATATATGAACTCAAGGCTGACAGCAAATAGTGACGAATTGTCACCCAATGTTTCTAATTTTTTTTAGTACTTTTCTGTGAAGTCCCTTGAAATTATAATTATTATGGGGACAGTACTACATAAAAATAGCGCTTGCAGTACATTCTTAATAAATCTTAAGCATATTGTCAAGTCAAAGGAAACCTGTGTTAAAAATAAGTTACCTAATGAATTGTTGGATTAATCCATTCTTGTTACTATTTTATGCAAAAACTTCACAGCTTCACAAAAGCTTCACAAAGTAATTTTAAGTAAAGAAACTTTTCATAAAATAAATATTAGGCGGGAAAAAGCTAGTATTATAAAAAAAAAAAAACGAAAGTTTGCAAATTAGACTAAGAGAAAACTTCGAATTCGAATTTTAGCACTCTATAACTGATCAGAAAAACGGCCTCGTATATTCGCAGCTGTAACTCGGAAACTTTTCATATGCGTCCGGCCTTTTCATACGAGTATAACAACGGATTAAAGAAAAGCCAATAACATTCTGCCAACGCGTTCCAACATATTGAATCAGCAATATGTTGTCACACACAAGAAATATTTGTTTCATATCCTAAATAGAATTACGGCTTCCGATGCTATGCGGAGGTCGGATTGGGTTCACCAACTTTTCTCTTCATTGTCTTTACGTCTATACATATAGGTACGAATAAAAGAGGAAAGACTTGTCTGTTTGTTTGTTTAAATTGAATAGGCTCCAAAACTACTGGAACTATTTGAAAAATACATTCACTGTTGGGAAGCTGTATTATCAGCGAGTAACATAGGCTATATTTTATAAAGTTACGCGGACGAAGTCGCGTGCAACAGCTAGTATCAAATAAAATAAATTAATTTATTTTTTTGCAATAAAGTTAATTTCTATACTAAAAGAGTGTTATTAGTTTATTTGAATTTTTTGCCAGATATCCGAAATGACTGAATTTTGTTCCGTTCTTTCATTTGTCTGGTGTTAATTTTTTTATTTATATTTTTAGATGATCTCTCGGGACCAGTTTTATACAGCCAAGTGTTTATTCCACTAGTCTACTGTTTTTATTGACGAACAAAGAGAAATTATAGAGGATCGAAACCACAGTTACCTAGTTATAGTGTCGGTCATAGCAACATCGGCAAGTTCCCGTGGGAAAGTATTCGCTTGAGTGGAAATTTCCAGAAAGCGATACCTAGTAGATCAGACGCACACTTGCGTATTGCTTTTTTCTTTATATATTATGTTACCGGCTAAACCCGATCTAAGTCTTAAATACGCGCACATTCCAGAATAAACTAGTACGGCCTAGTCTGAACTCATATACCTAGAAAGCCAAAAATAAATAGATAAAATGAATTGGAAAAATAATTATTTTTCGTCGTTAAAACTAATGGATAAATAATTGGTAATACGATTTTAAATAAACAATTAACTGGGCTTTTGACGAGCCCGTTCGATGAGTGGCAAGGCTGCTTGCCTAACATCTCAGGGACCTCGGCATCGATTCCCGGCAGGGTCAACTGGAAATTTTAATGTACACTGCTTTTCGCAGTTATTCATACATACATACATACATACATACATACATACATACATACATACATACATACATACATACATACATACATACATACATACATACATACATACATACATACATACATACATACATACATACATACATACATACATACATACATACATACATACATACATACATACAATAACTACACTTACAGATTTATTAAAAAAAATAAATAAAAAAAAAGATTGATAAAGAGAGAAGATTTTATTTTTCTATGTTTGTAATGAAAAAAATCAAAAACTATTGGGCTGTTTTTGAAAATTTTTCACCTATAGAAAGCTTCATTATTAGCGAGTAACATAGGCTCGCTGACATTTATAAAGTAACGTAGGTCAAGTCGCGTGCAAGAGTAGAGCTGTTATAAAAAGTGTATATAAAATTATAAAGCGACCCGTTCCTCCTTTTATAATAAGAGTAGCAATAGCTAATCGCAAGTGTGCGCTGCTCCTTACCAGTTGAGTGGAAAATCTATAAACGTCCTGAGGGCACGAACAGTATTTACTGTTCCGATTCATATGTGCACTTCTTTGCCTTTACCAACGTATAAAGTTACTGACAGACTGCAAACAGTTAATATTCCAATGAAGTATAAACGTAGTGTACTATTTCATCAATGAAATCGTTATTAAATAAAATGAAAATTAACATTCACTTTTATATATATATATATAAAAAGAAAATATCTGTTGTTTTTTGTTATCTATAAGTGGAAATTTTTTATTAGGTTAAGTTTGTTTACTCACCACTATTATTAAGTAATTATACCTGTAAATTTCCCTAAAATAAAATAAATAAATAAATAAATTAATTAATTAATTAATAAATAAATAAACAAATAAATAAATATATTTAGAGCAATGGTTATTTTTACTAATATTTCCGAAGCGACAGTGAACTTACTTGTTTTCTTAGGATTTCAATTTTCACGCCTTAATGACTTCTCTAAATCTCTATGACATTGTGCATACTCGGTTGTCAGAGATAACTACAGAAAAAGACATGGGGAATGAATGTTTATATCCAGAAAAAAAATACTGTGTCCAGGGAGTCGGACAAAGTCGCAGGCAGAAAATAGTTGACTAATAAATGACAGAAACAGATTGATCCGATGTCAAGAAAGCGTCCTAATTATTTCGGTTAGTCGTTCACAAAATATTTGTAGGTGTGACTATGATTTACAATAAAAAAATAGTAAAATAATGTCAAATAAAGACTATAAATATTAATAATTCTCATTACTGTTGAAACACTGCAGTAAATAGGCATAAAACATAAAGTTTGTTCACCCTAACAAATCTAATTATTGCTAAGTGCGTCTAGAATTCTAGATGGTTTCCCTAAATGGCCGGAGGATAAAAAGTAATTTTAACTTATCCAATTTATACGGTTAGTAGTCGCTTCGCACTTTAAATCTCACCTAAGCAGAAACTCAAAATAGATTTGTGTTAATTAACCGTGACAATATCATTTCCTTTGTAACTTTTGTAAAATACGACCAAAGTTTCCTTTTTCACGAAATTACTGTAATAAAAGTGGGATAGGGACGTCTTAGGAATTTTAATTGTGTCTACATTGTTAGTGTGTGGTCCAAGTCATGAGAAAACACCGAATAACACAGGTCAACACGATTTTTGGGTCTGGCTTCTGCATATGAAATTTTGATTTCTTTTATGTTAAAAATAAGGGAATAAATAATTTTTTTGATCAAAGTTTGCTTTTAGCACTGGAACTAGAGCATTTTTTTTTTTTTAAGACAAATGATAGATTCATACATTATTTCCATACTTTTATTTTCAATTACAATTAGAAAACTTTTTGTTGAACACTAGAGCCTTTGTCATTTGAGATTTTTGATAAACAACAGGAAATATATGTAAAATAACGGAAAAATTAAGTTCAAAAATGAATATTTTTAGTGTTTCTCTTATATTATGTTTGTATGGGCTGTCTCTTATCGTCATAAATCAGGCAAAAGCAAACTTTAAAAGCTAAAAATGAAAATGTTACTATTTTTAGATGTCTAGAATCAGAATTTAAGCATTAGAACAGAAACCCAAAAAAAAATTTTTTTTGTTGACTAATGTAATTGATTACTAACTTGTATATAATATGTAATATAGCACTCCTGTTAATAAAATAACACAGGAATAATTAATTAATATTTTTATGTCGTAAAATAATATTTTATTAAACTTTTTATACACAATAAAATGTTTATTACTTGTTTACTAACATTATTAAGTATTTGGAATAATTGAAATAAGGGCGTGTCTACAATAGCGCATATTATTTCTATTAATTTCACATTTTTATTTGTATACCAATTGGAATAAAACAAACACTGAATTACGAGTTTACACTTAATTCAAATCAGTAAAATTAAAATTGGATTGAGTTGAATACATTTTTGTATAAGTAAAAAACAACGTTTTAAAGTGGCATATGAGTATCAAAACTTGTCAGTGGTATTAAGCAGATTCAGTGGTATTAAAAAGTATAAAGAAAAATTTGATTTTTTAATCATATCTATTTAATAGTTAATGTTCTGTTTTATACTATTTTGTAAATACTTTATGAATTTTAATCCAAAACGCCTATTGCCCATTGAATTACACCACGCCGAAACATCAGAAAGAAGACGTGGTCAGAAATATGGAGTCATTAATAGAAAATTTTTAAACATTTACCAATTTGTTACCAAAAATATCTTCCGAGTTAAAATGCTTCTTTTTATTGAGCGTTTCGTTGAGTTTTTAAAGCTTACAATATTATTAGACCGTTTTATAACTGCGATGCACCGACATCAATATGTAAGGGTTATTTCATTTAACTAATTTTACTAGCTTATGAATGGAAGCAGCGACAAATGAAATTGTGTAAATGCTAAACCAAATATAATATTTTGACCTTCTGAACCCATTATATAATATTTTGACAGGGTTTTCACTAGTAGAAGGAGCGATAAACGTGTATATAATTTACAGAAAAAATGCATCCATACAGAGCTGGGGCCGGTCGCTATTGTACAATATATAAATATTATCTAACTAGCTGGTGCCCGCGACTTCGTCCTTCGACTTCATCGCGTCTTAGAGATCGGACCTCATACTACAACAAAATTCTGAACGCACCTATAAATATTTGACAACCAAGTGACAATTTTAAACAAAATACATGTTTCACAGCTATAGGAACATTTTGTGCAATGTCATCTTATATCGCTGTGACGCCTAACGCTGCCATGCGACAGTAGCGCCCAATTATTTATGTTCTTATATGATCCCTCGGGAATACTTAGTCCTTTTTTTCTGGATGAAAGCTACCCTATGTCCTTTCTGGTGTCTCAGATAACGTGTATGCAAAATTTCATGGTGATCGGTTTAGTAGTTTATAATATTAGTAAGGATAAGTAAAGATCTTTAGATTTGAATAGAAACACTTAATGCTGAAACTTTAATACCTATTTTTTTGAATAGTATAACTATTGGGCACTCTGGACAGTAACTTGATCAGAATACAATTGAGATCTTTGGTCCAAACCGCCTGGTTGGTTGGCGCAATAAATTAGGACTTGAAAAACCAAATCCAGCTGACCTAGTCCTGAAGATTACTCCCACGGGACCTCCACCTAACTATTGTACTTTACGTTTAAATTGTATTCGCGGACCGACGGGACAGTATATTCCAGTTAAAACTAGTTTCTAGTGTTAATACTTCTGCGTGACCCAGTTATACACAGTTATATCCAGTTCGGAATGGTTTGGCTCGTTACCCAAACACGCTTACAGGCACGTACCGTCCCGGGGCCCGTCTCTTTTTTGCTTCATTATTCACAAACTTGTGCTAAATACGATGGTAATTAAATGTTCTTCTTCTTTGGCTTTGAGTACCGCTGACTCTTCACTGTAACTTCAAGAGCAAAGTTTAAACGGAGTATTTAAAAATAAAGTTGTTTTTCTCCTAATTTGTTTGAGATTGTCTCGAGTTTCATACCTTGTACGGAGTAATTAATCACTGTTTTGCAAAACAAAGCCCACTCTGGACTTGAAATTATATTGCTCATAAAATGCTTGTCATGCACTAGTAAATTAGGCTTATAAAATAAATGATAAACAATAATTTTGTTATCATTTAATTAATTATCATTTATTATTTAAACAATAATTTTGTCACATGGGTGAGCGCTATGTGCGAATTTGTTACATATATTACTTTATTTATTTTACATCATTATATACTTAACTTTACAATAAGGAAAACTAGCTAGAAAGAATAGGAGATTGTTATGACATCACAGCAAAACTTGTATATTATTTTTAATGGCTACTTCCTTATGAATTAAATATAAGAGAAGTTGGTAGCCGAACAATATATCATGTGGAATCTTTCTCCATTCGACCTCATAACAGTGTGACCTGATTTTTCTTCCTAAGGGAGGCAGACAACATGATGTCGGTCTAGATACGGCGGTACTGCTTGTTTATATAAGCAATTTGTTTCCCTTTGTGTCTCGTTTATGGCTCAGACGCTGTGGCGAACGTATGAAAATGCAGCGCTCCTCAAACTTTAAAGGGTTTATTCATACCTTCATAAACACCTTACGGCGGAAACGTTTCAATTTCTCTTTTAATAATGTAAGCGTTATGTTATAAACCTTATTAAAATTAGAAGATATTGTATACTTATTTGAAACTTACGAGGTGTAAGGAGATTAGCTCAGAAAAGGTTATAACAACCGCGTAATCTTTATAAATAAAAATCAATGTCTGTATTATATGTTCCTCCTTATGGACTCCAAAAACGGAGATTTTTGTGCTTTTTTGGGAACTGCTTTTTGAACTTAGTCCGCTTCAGTATTGCGGGCTGAAAATGTATTAAAAGGCTATACTACTCCTTTCTGAACAAGCAAATGATTTAAGAGATATGAGGTACTGATTTTCTTGCATCCAGTACCTTGAATGTGTTGGTATTATCCTGAAGTAATTCTGCTAGCGTTAAAAATACAATAATTTGTGCACGCTCGAGAGAGCTTCACTAACCTAATTAAATTCTAGCTTCGCAGCTTTCCTAGATCTTGATCGTTCATAAAGTTACGGAAGCAGTGAGAGCGAGTTTAAGTGCTTCCAATATTTGAGTTACTAGTTTCAGGGCTTAAAAATCTTTATGTAAAAATTTACGAGACTTTTTCTTAAAGAAGATTTCTTATAAATTTGGCACTTTGATGTTTCATTTCCCCGCATTTTCCCGCGGTAAAAAGTAGCCTATGTTCATCACAGATAATGTCGGCATCTAATCTAAATCAGTCCAGTAGTTTCGGAGCCTATTCAATACAAACAAACAAACAATCAACTCTTTCCTCTTTATAATATTAGTATAGCACATCATATAGCTAAGCTCGTTTTTTTTTAAATATCGTACTCGGGAAATTTCCAGACTACTAACGTGACTATTGAAAATACTTAATAGTAAAAAAAATCGCAACATTTAATGCCATACCCTTTTTCAACTTATTGCCTAGGGATTAGGAAACAGTGTAAAAACAGGCTCCTATTAGCAAAGTGAGTTTTCTTATGAAACTGCAACATTTTATTGCTTTAGAAACACTGGAATGATTCTAATCTTTTACTTATTAGCCAGCTAGAGTGTTGACGATGCTATTCAAGTTTTTTTTTGAACCGATTTTGATGATTATTTTCTTGTTGGTAAGGAGATATCCCAAGGGTGGTACCATGATAAGGAAACCAGGATCAGATGGTGACAACTTAGAGAAACCTTGAAAATCGTAGGTCATAAAATGTACAATTAAAATCATAATTGTTTGCAAATTACTCAATATTATTCCATGTTGTCATGGGATTTTTTCTACACTTCTTGACATCTTGAGTGGTAAGTTTTGATAAAATATTTTATGACGACCTATTCAAGCATCAAGCGATATATTTACAAGAATAAAAGGAAGAAGAAAAAATAGGCATATTAATATACTCAATTCTAATAAAGTTTTGGCGGACCTATCGTTTAACTGTGAACTGTTATTTTACGCAAAAGCAAAGTTAATTACATTTTGTGAACATTAATTTTGATCAGCAATTCTATTAAGGTAAATTGACTTTGCTGGCTTAGACCAAACCACGAATTTATTGAAATGTGTTTCAGCGAGACTCGAGGACTTAGTTTGAGGATTTCAATATTGCAAATTTATTTTGTTATTTTTTTTTTTTTACAAAAAATAATTCGCTGTTACAAACAAATTTCATTTAATAACCAAATGAATTGACCAAATGTATTGGTTTTGGAAGGTTCAAATCGAAGAGTTCAAATCGAATTCATTTTTGAAGGTACAAGTTCTGTTAGTCATCAAATGCTAATAAATTCAAGTGCTAAAAGCCAAACATATCACTGCTTGATATATTTGTATTGGATTTAAAGTTGTTGGTTACTTATTAATAAATTTTGGTTACAGTAATTAAAAGTAATCAAAAAATAGAATTAATTAATCATAAACACTGGCGATAAGCACCGGGTTACGTCCGGTATGCAATTTTTATATAATATAGCCTTCACTATTAATACCTCTTTCCATTGAAAGTGCGCTTAAGGAAAGAACTGGGAAAGAAAGAGTTGTTTTCCTAATGAAAAAAGTTTACATAAGTATAGGACTTAATATGCATTTCACCTATTACCATGTTGAGTCAGTTCTATGCAGACAAATGCGTTTGTTATCCTCAAAGCAATTTTGAATAAAGTGTTCGCTTCGAAAATAATATGTCAAGTTGATATGAAATATTGCCATCTATCTCGCTTCAACGGAGAGGAACAGAGAATATATTGCAGTCCGCTTGAAAACCTATGAATTTAGGAAAACTTATATTTTCGATTGGTTGAAATTCAAAAGTTTATATTGAAAATTACTTTTAAACAATTTCATAATAGAGAAAGTTAATTCCAAATGTTATTGAATGTACTTACTGTAAAAATCTTTTAATCTTATTGGCTTCAATTTAATCAATCATATTTATGTTATATATAATATATATTATTTTATATAATACTGCTGATAAATGGACTATCCAACACAAAAATATTTTTTCAATTGGAGCCAGTAGTTCCTGAGATTAGCGCGTACAACCAAACAAATAAAATTTCAGCTTTATAGTATATTGGTATACCTAGATAATTATAATTATAATAATTTATATTAATTTATAAAAATACACTGGCGAACGATAAAGGATAATATAAGATAAACTCAGTAACTTACCGAAATACAACAGCACAGATGCTGTTCTTTCAAGGCGTCCAAGGCGATGTTCTATCAGGGGTTATTTATAACTGTGAAACACAGTTTGCACTGTAACTAAGAAATATTATTAACATACTTAATTATTTATTTTGTTACAGATATAACTCAAAGTTAACAACTTTGGCATTGCCCTCTGTGATCTTCGAGCCAAAGTTTCGAGGTTCCGTAAGGAACCTTGTGTATTCCGACCTCCCTGGACAACCACCTAGAAGGCAGGAGCTTCGGCATTCAAGGGATTTAAAAGTAAGTGTATAAACATTATGTGAATGAATGAATGAATGTAGGGCAGTTATGTGAATGAATGTTGGGACAGTGAGCAGGAAGTTCGGATTCGCATAGAACAGGCCAGAGGTGCTTTTGTAAAAATGGGAAAGATCCTGGGTTGCAGACGATTCAGCATCAAACTCCGCATGAGATTGGTCCGTTGCTATGTGTGGGGTGTTTTGTTTTACGGAATGGAGAGTTGGACGCTGACTTCAGCATTGTGTTCGAAATTAGAAGCATTCGAAATGTGGATATACAGGCGCATGCTTGGAATATCATGGATGCAGAGAGTAACAAATGTTGAAGTTTTGCGTCGAATGGAAAAAGGAATGGAGGTGCTGAGGACTATAAAGGAGAGGAAGCTGCAGTATTTCGGGCACGTAATGAGGGGCGAAAGATACCGTATTCTTCAGCTAGTGATGCAAGGGAAAATACAGGGGAAGCGGAGCAGAGGTAGAAGGAAGACATCCTGGCTGAAAAATTTAAGAGAATGGTTCAGATTGAGCACTCGCTCCCTCTTTCGCGCAGCAGCTTCCAAAGTGAGAATAGCCATGATGGTCGCCAACCTTCGTAGAGAAGTGGCACGCTGAGAAGAAGAAGTATAAACATCGCAAAACTTGATGGGCTATGGCCATGCTCTGGCGATGTCACGTGTCAAATATGCGCAGTAACCGATTTCGGGACTGTTTGTGAGGTAACGCGACGCGGGGATGGGGGAGCCAGGGAATGAGCGAGACGCAAGATATAACATTTTGTACGAGAGGAAGCAGGTCCGCCGTATTGTTCGCAATTCCACATGCGCAAATGAAAGATCAGAGCTCAAGGTTATATCCCATCAAGTTTTGCGATGTTTATAATTTAAATTAACTCTTAACTGCACACAATCGCTAAGTTTTAAATACTTTTCTGAATTTTGTTTTAAATTTAAATAAAAAGAGGTAAGTACTTACCTATATTTTTCTAATATAATAGTACAATGTAGTTGTAAAACTAATGAGCAATTTTTATTTAACTTGAAATACTTAATTGATTATAAACTATATAAAATATAGAGGCTATATTTTATATAGTTACGCGGCAGAAGTCGCGTGCAACAGCTAGTAAATATAATAAAGAAAATCACAGCAAAGTTTTTAAAAAAAGATAAGCTTTTGTAGCTTTAGGAAATATAATGAAATCTTTAAACAATCCTTAATTCATTTTTTGTAAATCTTTGAACAGCAGATAATTCTATAATATTGTTATCTGCAGAACAACAGTGAAAATGTCTCGGATGTAAAAATGTCGCCACTTCGTTCGCGGTCGACTTTATTGCATAAAATTGTGAATTTTATTCGCTTTTCTGCGGTAATCTTTTCACGCAAGAATAATAAAATCTTTGGTTTCCACAAAGCTTTTCAATTTGGTAGGAGTTAGCCATTTTTTATTATTATAAATTATAATGTTAAATTTTTAAGAGTAGCAGTAGTCAGTATAATACTTTGGTACAGTAAATACAATAGTGAAATAAATAGAATAATATCAAAGCTACGATTCAAAGTTTGGCCCAACAGCGGGAATAAATGCTCATACATAAATACTTAAGACAATAAAAAACAAAAGAGGTCTTCAAAAAGGTTATTAAAACACAAGATTAAATTTAAAGAAACGAGCAATATTCGGTCGGTGTAATAAACAAAGTATTTTCTTTAAAGTCTTCATAAGCATCTCAATTTCCCGCATAAGCGTCGTCACGTGCTAGCAATAAATCGAGCTGCATTCAAAACAGGACCGTAGCGCTTTTGAAATACGGTTCACATGTAAGTGTCCTCTGTTTATATTCGAGTAAATCCAACAAACAAATTCCATTGAGCGTTCTCACTGTAAAATATATCAAGTAAGTTACAAGTGGCAGCGATTTTTTAAAAGAATCAATAAGATTCTTACAAATATGAAAAAAAATGTAAAAAGCTTCTTACAAGTGCTTAGTTACCTGAACACACAATGAAACTTTCAATCGAATACAAATATTAAATTAGGAAAAATAATTATATTGAAAATTAAAAACCTAACTGTTAACAGCGACTCCGCAAATGCAAGCTATTTGAGAACTAAATTTCGTCAAAATACCATTAGAGATGAACTTTCATTAAGTGCTATAAATTCCTGGTAATTGGGAAAGCAAGTAAGTAAGAAAGAATTTTATTCAGGCAACCCAAAGACACAAACATAATACAAATAAAAAACAGGTAAAAGAGTGTGTCCTGGAGTGAATCGAATTTTGATTTTCCACAAAACACTGTAGTTTCTATTTAACATAGGGGGCCTTAGCCATGAGCACATTAATTCCAAAACGCTCCCTTCACGAAGTTAGAGAACGATAGAAAATAAACCCGGTGATTTGTCAAAATTTTATGTGGGCGTTACAACAACCAATCACCGGGCTTTATTGTCTATCGTTTCGTTAATAAACGCAACGCTCCCGTTTGCATTGTGCTCTTGGCTAGGGGCCCAGCTAAGATACAAACGCAGTGCTTTCTATAGTCGTAAACGCTACGTTACGCTAAGAGAAAGCTTGGCGATTTGTTGTTATAACGCCCATATAAAATTATGACCAATCACAAAGTTGTCTCTAGCGTGGCGTAGCCTTTGATAAAGGCTGCACTAGATTCATGGTCTCAAACAAAATCACTGCGAAAAAGTGTCCACTGGATTTTCTCTCGATAAATTCTGATAAAAGATGAATAATGTAAATGTTGCATGACTGATTTGAACCTTAACATTTAAAAATAGTTCAAGTAGTTACACGTGTTCACCTTAAGGACAACTTGGTGCAACTAATTTGAAATATCACCCCAACCTGTGAGTGCGGTGATATTCTACTATGCCACTTTTAGTGAATCAACTCAGAATCTAGTGTATTTTTTATCAAAGGGCGTAGCGTTTACGACTGTAGAAAGCACTGTGTTTGTATCTTGATGGCTAGGAGGCCAGTGCTTTACAAGTATACAATATCAACCCGCTGTACGGTTATAAATTGTACACTCCGCCCTCACGTATGATATCGTGGGTTCGGACCGTAGTATAAATTATTAAGAGGACACTGGTACGTACGTGGGATGACAACTTCTGGTATTTCTCCATCTTTTCCTTTTACAACAGAGTTTTCTTTGTACCCTTAACTTTTATTGTTTGCAATAAATCATTAGTTAGTTAATCATTAGTTGCTTATTCTGTATGGTGACGTAATATTTTTTTATAATGTAGAGGTGGCAGACATGCAGGCGGCTCACTATAATATATTAAACAAAAAAAATAGCTTACTATATTTTTTTAACTTGTATAACAATAGAAGTTATTCCAAAGAGCATTAAATTAAGATCATATAACTTATAAAAGATATAATCTAATATATAAAATTCTCGTGTCGCATGTTAGTTGCCATACGTCTTAACCGATTTTGATGAAATTTTAATTTTTTGGTAGGTCTGAGAATAGGTTTTTATCTATTTTTTATACGCGGGCGAAGTAGCGGGCAGCAGCTAGTAATATCTAAATTACCAAATTAATGTGGCATATAATGTCTTTTTGGAACAACTGCTAGCCAAGAATGCTGAGAAATCTTGACAGGGTAGAATTTGACATAATTCTTTTGACTGTGGAAATAATTTTTTTTCGCTAGCCTCTCATTTTGAAAGTAATTGAAAAAAATTACAAAAATTTTCCCGTTCCATCCATGATCTAGTTTTAATACTGTTGATATTGCTAAAATATGGGGGAAAGTTATGTAAGTAAAGTACTGTATTTATGTTAAAAATATTTTCGTATATTCGTGACTTTAGTCAATTTTGTGAATCAACTGGCGAACGGTCGAAAATATTTCGCTATTATGTAATATACCGAATCCATACCACTATATAGGTGATGTCTTCGGAGATTAGTCTAGTCTACTGACTGGTCTAGGCATGTAGGCTTCTGCTGGGAGTGTTGCTAGTTAATTCTATATATATTTTTTTGTTGATTCTATACGAAACGCTATTAAATGTTGTTATGGCCATATTAGCTTAAACTAATCTAAATTTTAATAGCTTAATTATAAATTTCAAAACAATTTAATCACGTTGATTACGTATAAAGTAATTGGTTAATTTCTATGTGAGATTAAATTTTAAACGAACAACATTAGCTCTAACACGTTCTGTCTGATGCATAATTTGTTTGGTCGTCTTCTACACCAGTTGATTTAAATAAATATTTACTACCCAAAAATAATACAATAGTTTTATAGATAATTATAGATATACATATACTTTATATACCTATTTATAGATATACATATAATTATATACAAATAGACTACGCTGCATTACATGCAGAAGTTACATACAATTTTTATATTTGGATATTTTAAACGATTTCATAAGTATAATTTACAACTTTATTGAAAAATTATTTTTAATTAAATGGTTTCATTATATAGGCACCTACTGTCATTAAGTGGTCGAAAGAAAATTGAACTATGGTCCGAGAGAAAATTGAAAGTCATAGACAACATGCTTCACTATACTTAGTCGTCTTTATTTACTATAGACGACATTAATTTACCAGCACGTGAACAGGCATCTTAGCATAAAAAATGTATCTTTATCTGTAAACATATCAGATAGCCATTCGCTTTTATCTTTGATGTTATTTATTTAGTGCGGGCCCTTCGAGCCCACCCTTAATAGGGCGAGGGGATGACTGACAGTTTGTGAGTACGACGACCCCAACTGTGACTTCAACTTTAGCTATACACGTAACTTTCACTTTGACTAACTTTAGTTAGTTTTTATTAAAACAAAATAGAAAAAAAATTAAAAAAAATAAAACTTGTTCTTATGTTATATCTTGCACCAAAAAAAATTAGAAGCTTAAATTAGGAAAGTTGAAAAAAATTGGAGATGCGGTATTAATGAAATAACTTGCGACATTTTTTAATGAGACACACTTGAACCGTCAATTGAAAACCCTAAATGAAAACTGTAAAAATATTTTTTTTGGTTCAATTTAAGGGTTGCAATCAATCCGACCGGTTCACGAGAAATATAAATCACCAGTTCAGTGGGAGGACCTCTTACCTCGCCTTGCCTCTGATACGCCACACCCCAAGAGGTCACGGGGTTCAATTTTCAGGCGACTTTTTTGTTATACTCGTAATACTCTCAAGTCTTTTTGACGTTATGCGCATTTTGTAAGTCAAACGCTTTTTTTTAAATGACACACATTCCACACAGTAACATCTAGTTCCACACTAAGCAACTAATTTATTCTTTATGTTAAGGTCGATAGACAGGCTGACGGTCCACTTGATGGTAGGTGGCTACCGTCGCCTATAACACAAGCAACGCCATAAGTGCTACAAGTGCGCTGCCGACCATAGAAGGATTAAGGATAAGGGATAAGGAAGGGATAGGGTTATGGGCTCTGGCATCCCTTACTCACTCACCGAAACACAACAGCACATATGCTGTTATTTCACTGTCTGTTATCCATAATACAAGCATACCATACCGTGATATGCTTGCTATACTACATAGATTACTTTCTTTTTGTAAATACATACATATTATAAATATAAAAAATACATGACTCAGGTACAAAGGTAAATGTTAACACATAAACATTTGACCCTAGCGGGCTTCGAACCCGTGACCGTTTGATGGTTAACAGCTAGGTTTACTAGCCACTAGACCAAACGTGTCAATTAAAGCAATAGAATCAATTTCCTGTTATACCTTCAAACTAATTCTGATATTCAGTTTACCTAATAGTTTAGATGTTTTGTTAACCAAGCCATTCAGTAACATATACTCAATCTAGAGTACCTAATCGTTTACAAACCGTAGACTTAAAAGTTTAGAAGGCTATTTCTTTAACGAATGCTGTATCAACAAAATTTAGAAATGCTTTTCATTTCTATATTTCAAATAATATACAACTGTTGTATAAAATTTAATGAAAATGTTGTAGTTTTTAGTAAATTATATACATAAACTTCTTATTTCATTTCTCTTTTACCGTTTTAAAATACGTTAGGTGGTTTAAAAGAAGTTAGCGGAGTAAAAGTATTTGGGACTGTAAAACTAATTTCTTAATTTATTTTTATTCTTCCAAGTGAAATATTAAAATGCAAAGAAAATATATATGTTTTCAATTCAAGTTATAACATTTAAAATGATTTCATGTCTCAAGAAATAATCTAGTGGAATGGCTGAAATTTCTTTGCCCCAGCGGAGATTTATGTTCGGCGCGTGATTTGTCTCTCAAGCGAACTTTTTACACGACATACGACTATAAAGCTTTCAAGCAGTAATATTACTCTAAACTTTTTACGACTCTAATCTCGTGTTATTTTGTGTTATTATTTTTTTAAGTTATCAACACTTAGGCTTCTATTAGCCTATGATATTAAAATACACAAAACCCAGTAACCTCAAATTTAATAACGGAATGGCAAAACAACAAGACAGAATTTAATTTTTATTTTATTCACAATTCACTTTTAGAATAAAACAAGGCCTCCAAATAAATAATAATATAAAGTAGCCTATATCCTGTGTCCTGTACGTCTAAATTTTTATCTATCAAATTTCATGAAAATCAGTTATTCGTTTAAGAGTTATGGAGGAACATACATACATACAATACCTTACAGATTTATTATTAGTATCGATTATTAGTATCGATTATGCCTTAAAGGCAACTCCAAAAAAGTTATGTTTCAAGTTACTAGGAAATTAAAATGATTCATGATTACTCACACCCTCTTTATGGTTTGTTTCAAGAAATATTTATATTTGGATTAAGATTTGGACACTCAGATTTATTATTAGTACATATTGATAAAATAATAAGCATTGTTGTTTATTGTTGTCTAGATGGCGTTAATTGGAATTAAATAAAGAACTGAAAAAAGTACTGCAAAAGTTACAGCAGACAAACTTTAGCTTCAAAGGCTAGCAAACCGAAGACACTGGATTAGATTTTACTATACTCTTAAAAGTCCAGTCTACAATTTGTACAGTCTGCTATTGCACATTTTGCGTTTTGTACATTTTGAGTGTGGTGTACATTTTGCTACGGAGGGCAAAAATGTTACTGTTTGCCCAATATATTCTTACAGCTATCATTTGAAAATATCCTTTTGAGTTGACACTTTTCCGGGTACACGACGATCCTACTATAATTGGGTCGTAGATGCTCGTCTTTTATGTATGAATTATTATTATTAAGTTAGATTTATCTCTTTTTCTCTTTTACATTTGAATACAAATTTACAAAATAGAAATTGAGAAATGTTTTGACGATTAGTAGAAAAAGAAAGAAAATGTGAAATCTTCTAAACTCCTTCCTATAATAGGTTTTTTGGATACAGTAGCTCATAGGTGGCTCTAGTAGCCTAAATAAATACAAAAGACACGAAGTCTATACTAATATTATAAAGAGGAAAGATTAGATTGTTTGTGTGTTTGTTTGTATAGAATAGGCTCCGAAACTACTGGACCGATTTGAAAAATTCTTTTACCATTAGAAGCCGACATTATCAGTGATGAACATAGGCTACTTTTTACGGCGGGAAAATGCTTCATTCCTACGGGAAATCTAAAATAAAAGTAACTACTAGCGGCTTGGCCCGGGAGATAGCGCTATCTATGCAAAATACGGTAGATGGCGTTTATTACTTTTCTACGCAGACGAAATCGCGAGCACCAGCTAGTATTATATATTTTTAATATTATATTCCTATGTAGGTATAATCTAGTAAACTTTAATTAAAATAAAAAAAGTCTAGATTAATAAACTTACATGTCTGTCTGTCACAAACAAAAAACAGAGTGAAGAAAAATCACATAACCCTTATAGTAAATTTCACTCGATTTTTCTTTGTTATTTGAAAAGTTGACACCATAAAAGTTATTTGTCTAGACTGGAGACAAAAATGATAAACAGAATATTTTTATGTTAAAGAAAGGTAGACATTCTGACGACGCAATGATATTAATGGTCTAGAAATACAGGGAACGCAAGGGGGAAAGCATTTGTGTTGTCGACTTGATATGATAAAATGTAAAGATAAGGGTGCGTTTCACTGAATTTTTTTTTTTAAATCTTTTCTAAAAAAAAGAGATGTAGGGACTTAATTTACTAGATTTACTGCAATACATATAGGTATACTATGTTATTATCGGTAACATATATATGTGTGTATTAGAGGAACTAATTGTATTTTTAATTTTTAATGAATGTCACAAAAACAATTCACTTAATAAGGATATAAAAATTAATTTAAAATGTTTTTCGCCAGTATATAATAAATATTTAGGATTGGTAGTAAAATAGGTACATGAAATACATTTTTTACTATTCTTGTTAGTATTAAGAATATAATATATTTTTTTGATATATATTTTTTATTTATACTAAATCTGACAAAAGTAAAAATAAGAAGAGGATACGTGCGGTGTGACTAAAATATATTTAAATACTAGCTGGGGCCCGCGACTTTGTCCGCGTTGAAAAAGAAAAACTAGCCTGTCCTGTGTCCTGTACGTCTAAATGTTTATCTGCCAAGTTTCATAAAAATCAGTTAATCAGACACAGTTTTATTATTAGTATTGATAAAGTATGCTTTTCGCGCATTACGTACTAAATTAAATAAAATCGTGCAAGATGACAGTTAAACCGAAAAATTAGATTTTACTTATATATATTATGTATCTATATTAAATTAATTTCTCGTCTATATACTAATATTATAAAGAGGAAAGATTTGATTGTTTGTTTGTTTGTATTGAATAGGCTCCGAAGCTACTGGACCGATTTGAAAAATTACTTTACCATTAGAAGCCGACATTATTCCTGATGAACATAGGCCACTTTTTACGGCGGGAAAATGCTTCATTCCTACGGGAAATTTAAAATAAAAGTAACTACTAGCGGCTTGGCCCGGGATACACTTGACAGCGCCATCTATGCAGAATCAGAGGAAGCGACTAACATGACAACTGCTTGGTGATATTTTTAGCGATCCGCTTCGAAGTAGATGGCGGTTAGTAAGTAGGTGTGTGGACAACTTTAGAAAAACACCAAAATCGTTTGCAATTCAAAAAAATACAATGTCATTTTAAAACGATAAATATCATTTACATGTAAGATAGAGGGTGCACAGGCACACCTTGCCGTATCTGTTGGTTATACAACCTCATCGCACTGATATTGAGGAGAATCGGGGTAAATGGGCAGCCCATTAAGAATCCATTACCCGCGGTGCATGCTCGATGGCTTTTTAATCTCCTGCATTGGAAGCCGACATTTTTAGAAAAGTCAGCCCCGAAAATGTTTCTCCTTTTCGAAATTCCAATCTCTAAACGTTTTTTTATTCACAATGTTGACACACAATTCTCTGCGCGAAATAAGTTTCTCGAGTGCCAAAGAACTTGACATTGCGCTTGAAGTAACACTTTGATAACAAGGAGAATGATTGCCTTGACAATACTCCCTTTTCACTATTATATTATACTAGCTGATGTTCGCGGCTTCGTCTGCGTTGTATATTTGGATGTTATTTTGTAATTCAATGACGCAAAACGGCTAACAGGTTTGAATGAAATTTGGCGCACAGATAGTCTATTACCTGGATTCACATATGATAGGATGCTTTTTATCCGCAAATAAATATTAGGTTTTCAAAAAAAATAATTAAAGCGTGTACTAAGTCTTTAGCACAGTTAGTAGAAAAACAAACAGAAGCCTAAATGATTGAATTGAATTTTTTAAATCACGTCGAAAACAGTTATATTTTAATTTTCCGTTTATGAAATTATTTGTAGTGTAAACTTTGCGTTTGTGGTAAATTTTCAACCTTCATTTAGATAAAGGTCATTGTATATGTTTTACAAGTTCAACAAACTTTGTAGTTGGACATTTCTGATTGCGTTGTAAATTGTTTTATGCTTGCTGTGACTTCTTATCGGAGTTTAGTATTGCCACATTATATAGATTAGTTATAGTGGCTCCGTTATTCACTAGTTTATGATGAATAAAGTAGCACTATGACCACTATACTACAGTTACTGCGTAAAAGGTCACTGTGGTTATTGTTAAAAATCATGAATGTGAGGCATTTTGTTTACAATATAAAAATGGATATTTTTTGAACTGATACATTTTTCTACATTTTTCTATTTTATCAATTCATTTTTTTAATTAATGCAATGGTACACTATTGAGTAAACTATTGTAAACCAATGCTAAGACTAGTTTTCGTCTTGACACATATCTTTTGACCTTTATCTATGGTTTTCGGTAAAACCTAAAAATAATGGGGCATATTTCTCTCACAGTATCGATTGAAAAATTAACAATATCTATTTCTTAAATTTACATAAGATTTTTTCATATAGATTTCAGTACTAAACTTGATGATATTAATTACGGTCTCCTATTAACACAATTAACATTAGCAATACTGAGTTAAATGGACTGAGGACTTCGAAAGCACAAATGATAAGCGGTAAAGGGCAATGAGTACTGGTATCCTCTATTAGGACACTGAAATACAAAAGCACAATTGTTACATTCCCCCTGAATTGCTGAATGAGCAGGAAACTTGTCACATTAACATACACGTGACGTCTTCCGCAACTAAAAATCACTGGCCAGTGTCACTAACTTTAGCGACTGTGTTACGTGTTACGTCACCAAAATGGTGGCCAGTAGCACTACCATGAGTTTATGACGACCGAAATCGCTAGCGAGAGATGAGCGAGAACATAAAATATTTGTATGAAAAATTGTACAGCGCCTCTAGCGGCCACTCAAAGAACTAAAACCGGTAACATGAGTTGCACAAGTGAAAAACCTATCGAATGTTGTCGCTAGCGACCATTAGCGACTGACGTTTAACTTGACATTTCTATACAAAATCGGTACCATGAGTTACAAATTTGACTGATGCTCTCGAGAAATACCGTAACGTTAATAGTTAAATCATTCACTAGCACATTGTAGGGTGAAAGGTTCGTTATCGACAGAAGTAAACTAACGTAAGATTTCGATAGCAACTCATGGTAGTGCTACAGGCGTATTAGTAACTTACGGGGCATATATATTACGTTACCGTTGTCTCCTATAAGGGAGTGATGGTTACTGTTGAGAATATAAAAACACAAGAAATTATCTTGTTTTGGTTTACACCAAAAACACAATTTATAGTTTGTTAAAAAATTAGTTAACATATAAATTATTTTTGTTATTGACGATAAAAGATTTTCAAGCACAGTTAAATAATGCAATATACGATGGATTAAAATAATAAGTTAAATGCGGAATGTTGCGATTAAAATTCGCTGCGGGTTACTGAGGTTTTCGTGTTGACAGAGAGTGGGCGGTTTGACCAAAATATTAAGCGTCGAATTATACGATGCTTCATTTGGTTTTGAAACGTTTGAAATATATTTAATTTTATCATACTATTTAATTATTAACGACTTAACTGTCTGCTATGATTTAGTTTCCTTATATTTTATCTTCAAATGTGAAATGAAATTTTACCTACAATTTAAATTAAGTGCTTCACAATTTTTTTTATCTAATTGCAAATTTTTAAGAGTTCTCGAACTGTATTATAAATAATAACTGAATTACATTACATGCGGACAAAGCCACGGGCAAAAGCCAATATAATAAGTGTATTACAATCTATTGATTATCTATACTGTCTACACTAATATTATAAAGAGGAAAGATTTGTTTGTTTGTATAGAATAGGCTCCGAAACTACTGGACCGATTTGAAAAATTCTTTTACCATTAGAAGCCGACATTATCCGTGATGAACATAGGATACTTTTTACCGCGGGAAAACGCTTCATTCCTACGAGAAATCTAAAATAATGTCGAAGAAAATACTGAAACAAAGAAAAAACTGGGATCGGAATTTCAAAGAAAATCAGCAAATCCTCATTTTCAAGGCTATTCTTTTAAATTTCGTGTTATATGTTAAGGTTATACTTAATATTTATGCGCGATATACTCCTGTGTTTTTCCATTTATAATCCCACGCGTCCTCCCACGCTTATGTCTGTGTGGGTATAGTCAGCAACTTTTTTCCGTATAATTTATGATAATTAAAGGATTTCATTATATTTCTGCCATTATATTTTTTTGCCATTATATTTCTGAAAAATAAAAAGATGTATGGATGACTTCTTTGCTTATATACCCTATAACTAATCCATCTTAAAATTATTAGGTATGTTGATTTATTTTAATCAAAACAGTGTAATTTCTCATGAATTCAATTAGGAAAAAAATCAATGAATTTTTTAATCAGTTATAGACCTGTACATAGTTTAATTGAAATCGGTTAGACGTGAATGAGCATCGAATCTTCTGATATTTTTTATTGGCTACACTTGACACCTTCCTCGCTTTTTCGAATAATTAAAACCATCCATTTGCACTTGACTTGACTATGACTTGCACTTGCTTTGGACTTGACGGACCTATTTTGGAATACTAAGAAAAATTATAGACTTGACTTGACTTGACTGACTAGTCTCGGGATCTGCTATTTTTGATTTTTAATTCAAAGGCTTTTACAAATTGCTATTTTTACTAATGACACTGGCAAAATCATCGGAGAAGATCTGATGGAGCCAAGACATTAAAAGAAGAAGAAGAACCATCCATTTAAATATTTAATAATTGGAGTGTGTATGGATGTAGAAAGAAACATCATAATGTTTTTCAACAAATTTACTATTAGGTACTATTGTAATTTACTAGCACTTTCCGGCAGGCTTCTCAGACCCAAGAAAGAAATTAAAATTAGTTTTGCAGTACAAAAAAAGGTAGCAAAAACTGCCTGATATATATTTTTTCTAATGCTTAATATAGGTAACAATGTATGGTAAGAATCTAGTTTATTCTGCTGTCGACTGTATCTTATTCGTCTAGTAAAGTTTTCTGTTGGTGAATGTTTTTTTAAAAGGATCCTACGTAGGCAGCAGTGGTAGCAGGTGCCTCGTTTTGTATTAAATAAATCGAGAGTGCTCGATGTTATATGTGAAAATGTTTGCCTACGTCTAGGTGTTTCTTTAGCTAGGCGTTTATTTAATATTTAAGATAAGTATATTTTCAATAATAGAATAGCACAAAGAAGTAGAAACGAAGTATGAGCATTTCTTTCATTCTTACATTCTAAATATACAATAATATATTTACAAATGACAATACATGTCATATAAGAAGATTTAGAAGGATCAGATCGTCTAAATTCAAGATTTAGATTGTATAAAAATATAAAAAAATAATTTTTAGACAATCTATGTGTCAGAGGAATTATATCAGATGTTATTTTTGTCATTTTTTAACATGGATGAAGTCGCGGGTACTTGCTAGTTAAGTTATAATGTAACACGATCTACCCTTTAATACACAAAATTGCGATGTAAAAGGTCGAACAATAAAACATTCGGGGATCAGTAAAAGTTCTCGTTTTATCTATCCGTTGTTTGACGGGCGTCTTCCACAATGAAGAGGGTATTGCTAGATTGCGCCCTTTTTGCTTCATCCACCCTTCGTTTATCATACGATATTTCTTGTTCTAGAATAGTACCTAACAATACTATTTAAAATAATTATACGAAATTTTATTGGGTGAAAATACAAAAAGATACTATTAACCGTAAACAAATAGGATTACAGTAGTTAAATAATGGAGAATGTTAATAGGTATGCAAAATCGTCTAAAACTAGAGTCTCACTAGAGCTTATATGTATACAAACACACTACTTTTTGGTTTTTTCAAAAAGATCCAGTAGTTGTGACTTTACAGACATTTAAATATCGACACCTCTAACAGGCTCTGAGCGCCCGCGTGACGTGACATTCCAACGGTCGCGTCGGTTCGCTCCAATATGGGAGCGCGCGAACTGACAGAGACCGTTGGATTATGACGTCACCGCAACGAGCGCAGGCCCGTCGCGATCTCATTTTTAAAACGCCATATCTCAGAAACTAAAGGATGTATCAAAATATTTTTTTCACAGGTATTTATTATTTTCAATAGAGAATACGAAGAGTTAAAAATTAAAATTAGTGAATATTCTCCATTCACAAAAGATACATAGATAATGGCACAAAGAAGTAGATAATACACACCGCGCTGTTGCTAGATGTCGTTGTCAAGAGAATAAACCCGCCAACATATAATATTGTTACTCGGTATATTTACTGTTGCATTAAAACGACCATTAATGCATGGTTTTTCTGCCCTCACAAAACCATTGTACCGTGTTGGAAACGAGTATTGTCACTTGCTTTCAACGTATTGGTAAATTTTTGAAGGCGATGCTATTGCTTCATTGCAATAAACGGGTCTGATTGCTTTCTCAAGACTCGAAGTGAATAATGTTGATGAGTCAATCTTTTTTAAATTTAAAAATCGCCGTTATACTCGCAAAAACTCAAGAATGGCTAGACCGGTTTTAATCCGGCTTTCACTTACGGAAAGAGGGATACATGCAGTTATTTCTCGGTGGTATTCTGCTTCCAAACGGGCTACACAAATGACTGTAATCCTTATTATATTATAAAATAAAGTCCTCTGCCGCGTCTTGCTATCTGTCTGTTTGTTCCCGATAAACTCAAAAACTACTGCACAGATTTTCATGCTGTTTTCACCAATGGATAGAGCGATTCTAGAGGAAGGATTAAGTATATAATTTTCAAGGTTACGCGGGCAAAGTCGCGGGCAGCAGCAAGTTTATATAATAATATATATATACAACAACTACATATATTTTTATCAAAATATACGAGCTATAATAACTAAAATAGCTTATACAACAGAATAACACATGCCTATTAGGTTGTATAGTAATTTATGAAGATAGCGAAAAAGGTCGCGGGCAAAGGCTAGTATTTATACTAGCTTTTTCCTTTAACACCCTTAAAAGAGTAAGTACCTATTGTGTGATAATAATATTAGTTAAGCAATTCACCTGAACTAAATGTGTATGACGTCATAGGTGTCCATCTGACGTCACGTAGTACTCACGGCTATATTTGGTTTAGAGAGGTCAGAGTAATGACCTTGAGGTGACGCCCACGCGTTATCTAACGAAAATCCGCTTTTCCTACACATACTCTCTGTTTTAGCAGAGACTTAACTTCAAAATCATATATTTGCGGAATAAAATAAACAATCATTTTATAAAATTTAATCATATTCCACTGACAAGCGACGTGCAAATGAAATACAAAAAATATTTCCCATACTTAAATCTATATTTTCAAATTTATTCTAAAATGCAATAGTGTAACCCAAATTCTCTCTATTCATGGTTTTGTTTTTAATTGATTTTGAAATTTACACTTTTTTTGAACTTTTGAGATTTTTAATATTTTTGTATATAATGTTGTTTGACCTGTTTTTGTTTGTAATTAATTTTATTTTTTTCGGAATTTTTCTTCTATTTTTTAATCTTTTAAATTTTGTTTGAGTTTGTGTTCCATCAAGTGGACCGTCAGCAGCCATGTAAAGAAAGAAAGAAAGAAAACATTCATTTCTTTCAATTGCTTAACACCGTCGCAATGTCTATTGTATTTCGCCATACGTGACATCAATATTTAGCCGACGACGGATCGCGTGACACGTTTTTCATCTTAACTCCAAACGACTGACTCGGTTAATATAATATAACTTCGATATATTATGACTATATTAAACTAGCTGTAACACGCGACTTCGTGGGCGTAATTTTATAGAATACTAGCTGGCGTCGGCGACTTCGCCGCAGCGGCGGAAAAAAAATGCAGCGGCAATATTGGCAACATTTTTAATCTTTTAAAAGTGAAATATTAATTTCAAATATTGTACGTGTGAAATGTGCTCATTTGTTTTATAAACTTTAAGATAATATCACAGTTATAAAACCAGCAGCCATTGCGCTCGTTCAGCATAAATTTTATGGCTAAATTGTATAAATTGTAACCAGATTCTGAGCTATAAAATTTTAGTGTTACAAAGAAGGAGTTACCTACACACTGAAGGCTTTTTACACTCTGCGTTTTCCATTTACACCAACGAAGCTTCATAGTTCATTCGCCTTTCACCTCTTGAATAAATCATAAGCTCGCCCCATATCACGAAATCGAGTATTTAAAAACAAAAAAAACTATTATACAAAGATTTCAATGGAAATAGCGCTCTATTGCGAACGCATAAGTTTCATTTCCCGCTACGAAACCTACTACTAAAGTTCTACGAGAAGCTCGTAGCTGAGCTACGAAAATGTCTACACAATACTAATTCTTAGTCCAAATATAATTCTTTCTTGAAATAAACCATATAAAGGGTGTGAGTAATCATGAATCATTTTTAGTAACTTGAAACATAACTTTTTTTGAAGTTTCCTTAAGAATCGATTTGCATAATCAATACTAATAATAAATCAGTAAGTATAGGTATTGTATGTATGTTCCTCCATAACTCTTAAACGAATTAACTGATTTTCATAAAACTTTGTAGATAAACATTTAAATGTACAGGACACAGGAAAGGCTACTTTTTTCTTTTTCAACGCGGACGAAGTCGCGGGCGCCAGCTAGTTATATAATAAGCCCGCGGTTTGAAAAACTGGAGTAAAATCAAAATTGTCACACGGAATGCGATCACGAATGCGTTACGTTCTATTTTTTTATATATTTTAGGATATCTAAAACTTTATGTAACTCTAGAAATAAGTATTAGAGACTTATTTAGACTAGTCTACCGAGTATCTATCGACAGTATATATAATTAACTCTATAGACAAAGTTACATTGAGGTACCTATAGCTTGAGAATGATACGAATTTACTTGTATCTTATTAGTCCGTCTCTTGTGTCAGGTTAATGTCCACAGTTTTAAAGAAGATACGTCTATCCTCGCCTCCTATCCTTTGGTAGACCGTCAGCCTGTCTGCAATCCATTCTTAAAAATACCTCAATATAAAAACCTTTTTTTTGCAGTCGTCTCGGATCAGTAACGCGAGCGGTGATGCGTGCGAGAGACGGGATCCTTGTCAACACGGTGGCGTTTGTATCAGCACAGACGACGGACCAGTCTGCGAATGTCGAGATGGCGATTACGAGGGGGCATTCTGTGAGAGAGGTACGTCACAATATTAAGTAATTAGTTGAAATTTTTTTTATTGCGTATTCCTTTAAAAAGAATATGTTTCGATTGATTATTAATTTTTTTAAAAATTGGGTCAAGTAATCTAAAATTATTGGAAAAATGTGTAATAGAATGTGTGACGTCCATCTGACGTCGAGTTTAGAGGAACATATAAAATTATTGTTTAAAAAAAACCTAGAAACAAGTGTTTTTTTTTGTGTTACACCAGGGTAGAGACAAAAAAGCAAATATAAAAACTTATAGGTATAATATAGGTTATATTATTTTACAATGTTATTTAAAGTGTTCGCCTACTGATTGAAATTCGTCTATAGTATAGTCAGGAAAAGAAAGCTATTTTTTCCAAATCTGATGTTATCAATTAGTGTTTTTTTTTAAATAACAAAAGAAACAAATTAGAAAATGAATCCCGAACGTTCTTTTCACGTATAATAAGTATAATTATTAATTTAGAACATGTTCTTGTAACGATCTGAATTTCCTATTGGTTGCGTTAGCAATTTATGAAGCCGAGCGAGCGCCTGCAAAGTATTACAAGTAATTTGTACTAAACGTTCATTCGTATTGCATTTACTGTATTTAACAGGCGTTTATTCCGTAAAAGTGTAGATAAATATGGGTCTATTTGAATGGAATGAGAGAAAAGTACTAAAATGTTGTATTTTTTTAAAATATCCAACTTCGTTAATTTTCATTTCATTTTTAACTTAGTTTTTGTCTTATTACGTAATTAATTTTCGTCATAATAATCATCAACAGTCTATAGGCGGCCGCTACTGGAAATAGGTAACTCCTATTTCTAAGGAATAGGAAATAGGAGTAGGAATATTAGTAATATACTTTTAACAGAAAAATAATAATATTTAAAGTAGTATTTGAAGGTGAGTAAAGACTCCTTTGTAATGTGGCGTTTTTTTTGGGTTCTGCACACATAATATATAATATTATCCTTACTAATATTATAAATACGAAAGTAACTCTGTCTGTCTGTCTCGCTTTCACGCCAAAACTACTGAACCGATTTAAATGAAATTTGGTATACAGGTAGTCTAGAGCCTGGGAAAGGACATAGGGTACTTTTCATCCAGAAAAAAAGTAGGTACTGTTCCCGAGGGATCAAGAATAATAAAATAAAAAAAACTAACGCCTGGCGAAAGCGTTATAGCAACAATACATCAAGCGTTTATATTTCTTTCGCTGACGAAAGGGGTCATCTATAAATATTATCACATAATTACACCGTATTATACGCGGACGAAGTCGCGGGCACCAGCTAGTATTGCATAAACATTCTAAAATGTATGTTGTAATATTTGATGAGTAAGTAAGTAAAAGTTATCAGAATAAAGTTAAATATGAGAGTGGTTCGACAAATTTCACTTAGCGAGTCACAAGTGTAGCATATATGCAAATTGTTAAAATAAATATTTATACAGCAATAAAACAAAATGAATACGAACCGTGGCTGCAATTTATTATGACTGAATACATCAAGTAAAATCAATACCATTGATATAATCAAAATTGAAAGCTTGTTATTAAAGAAATTTCTTTCTGAAACTACTTTCTCATGTTATCCTAATATTATAAATGTGAAAGTTTATGAGTTTATGAGAGTAAAATGACTTAAATGAAATTTAGCACACATTAGTTTACCTGGATTAACATATAACTGGGATATTTTAAAATATCTGGAAAATGCTAGATTGCCAAGGAGCGTCTAAAAATATAAAACTAGCTATTGCACGCGACTTCGCCCGCTTAGCTTTATGAAATAGCCTTATATACTCGCTGATAACGTAGTTTTGTTATAGGTGAAATAATTTTCAAAATTGGTCCAGTAGTTTTTGAGTTTAATCATTACAAACATACGAATCATCTCTCTGTATAATATCAGTATATTATATTGGGGGCCATTGTCGTCGTGGTGGTGCAACTGTTGTCACAGCGATAAAGGTATCAGATATTTTCTCAAGTATTTTCATTTTTCAACGCGGACGAAGTCGCGAGCACCAACCAGTTATTGACACAAAGTTATTGGTGCTGACTACAAATTTAATAGTCGACAAACTTAATTAAGACTCTCCGAATCTTAATTAAGTCTCCAAATCTATAGTCAGCTGTTTCCCAAGAGGGAGAATAGTTAAACTGCTTCATCCTAATCTCAGTTAGACAGGCCGAAGTTAGTTATGCCCTGGATAACGTTGTTTTACCCTACATTTCGACATTATATATTTTAGATAATTATGAGGGATGTAAGTAACCTTAATCTTGCTAAGATTTATTAAAATTTACATTACATTTTGTGAAAAGTAAATCTGTCTGAAAATCACAAGGTAACATAAATAAATTATTGAGGAATTACTTATTATGTGAAGAGAAAACTTAGTAGTATCTATATGTCTACCCTTTTTTGTCTATATTGAGATTACGGAGAAGTGTGTGATTTGGTAAAATTGGAGAAGTAATTTTCAATAATTTTAGAGTAATAAAATATGTGTGAAATATTAAACATCAGACTCAGACAAACACATAAACCGTATGTTGAACTGTTGCTAAGCGACAGTAGTTGTTATTGAATTGTAGTAGACAATCAACCATATTTTCGAAATAAATATTACTTTTACTTTACTGCATCTCTGATTTAACCAAGTCCGTAAAAGAAAATTGAAAGTAGACTTTTCTACAGACCGCTAATCATAATACAAAACTAGTCCCGAACCTGCCTCCAATGTACCTGGGCTGCTATTTCAATTCGCTTGACAAAGTAAATATATTATGTACATATAATGTTTTTGATAAACTGCGAAGATATTGAATTAAGTATTGATGTACGAAGGACAGATAAGTTAGAGCATGTTTAGTATATTAATTCTGAGATTGCTAACGAAATTTGGTCATACATTTTAATATTTTTCTTTATGTAACCCTCAGGGAGTGTTCATGTCTTTAGTAATATACTCGTATATGATATTTATTATATTTCTATTTTATATATGTTCATGTTTTCATAATAACTGGACAGGTGAAGAGATATCGTTTTCCCCACATTTTTTTAAAGATTTCTAACAAACTTTTAGAAATTTTGCAAAATAAGATATTGTAAGATGTGATAATGAAATTTTTCTAGCTACATTGGGTTCTTCGCGGCCTGGTTGAGGGTCAATTGAATGGCCTAGTATAAGTATAGTATATAGTATATATAGTACAAATGAAATTTCAGGAAAATATATAATAACGCATCTATTCATCCTAACATAAAGCAATTTAACACATCTCTACATATTTATTGATTTATTAATAATTACAAATGATAACACGAGATTAAACCTCAGTGGTTTTTAGTGTTATCATTTTACATGTTATTTTATATATTAGCCCTTAAAATTGTTAAAATTGTAAATAAATAAATAAAATAAATAAATAATAAAGTAGTCCGATCACTCACTCTGATGATAGGACTGATGAGACTTTTTCGTCTCAGTAGTCCGATGATTTAGAATACGTCGGACTACTGAGCCTTTTAGACCGATGATAAAACAATTTTGTTAAATCAATTATTATTATCTTTTGAATCCTTCTTTACACTTGTAGGTGTACCGAGTAATCGGACTACTGATAGGCCTATTGAGTAGTTCACCGCAAAATAAATACAGTGAATTTTATATTATTTAGGTACACATTGTCGTCAAAGAATTTCAAAAAATTTCTAAAAATGAAAAGTATATCTGCTGTTGTATAATATTAACTGTGAATTGTTCGCGTGCGAACATAGCGTTACTCGAGCGACCGCTCGCTAGGCTATTAGCCGGTGGCATGCCAAACAAGCTATGTTAAAAGCTGCTGCTAAAATTAATGGTGCCTTCTGTCGGTTTTGCCAATTGAAAACTCTTTAAAACTCAATTCAATTATTTTTTTAAACACCCATTTAAGTAACTAAATATCCCACAATAATACTTTTTACACATAGTAGATTTTGGTTTAACAACAACGATATTATGTAACGTTGTAGGGTTGGAAAATGCGTTTGTAACGGGATAAGGAGAGAACCCAAAGATGCGCTGCGCTCTCCTAGATACAGCCGCCGTACTTGACAAATGCGGCGTGAGCTAGTCACATTCACGGAGCTATAATGCTTTTAGGTAGGGCCGTATCTAGTCGAACGTAGTGAGACCAATCATTTATCTATGGAAAGAACCCTCTTATAGACTGATCGAAACACACGTGTTCTAATTTTACGGAAATTTTCTGGAAGGAGTGTTTACTGCCATCAGACGGTCTGAAGATTTATGACTGCGAAACGCAGTGTGCCTTATCTATAGTAAATTAGCTTTAAATATTATATATACTGGAATTTTTCTGTAATATTCTTAGGTTAGGTTAGGTTGCCTATCGCCGTAGGTTGCCTACTTGAAGGCACTTGGGACTAAATATAAGATTCAATGGCTAAATTGCGGGCACATAACGCTTTTAGCATTAACATAAACAGCTATTAGAACTTATAACTGCGTCCAATCGCTTTATATAAATTCAATCAATAACCTAGTTTTGAAGCGACATGTGGATAGTTACCCGAACTTCCAATATTCCACAGAACCCCAAGGAAACTAACAGAAATTCAACTACTCAGAGAAACTTCGGCTTAATCTTCTTACGAACTTTGTGTGTTATTTTACTAGATTTTGTCACAAGTTGAGTTTACAAACGTCGGAATATTATTTTGTTTCAGAAGTCTATTGACAAAAATATTTTAAGTAAGTCTATTGTAACCTTTGTCGTATATATATATAAGTACGAAAAGGGAGAAGTTATATTCTTTTTTCGGTAGGTACTATTATAGAAATATAATGGAAAAATATTTGGCTACCAAATTAAGCTATTTAAATATTTTTTATTTACTATCTTATTTTTTATATAGCAATTTCAGTTTCTCTTTAAAAAACACAAACACTCAAAGAAACAGTGTATAATTTAAAGTTTTAACTTATGTTACTATATATTTCTATAACAACTTTATCAAAGTTCCTTATACATAAAAAGAAACAATCGACCATTCTTATGTTTATAACATATGATCCAAGTTTATGGTTTCTTACGTGCAACATAACTTTTTATGGCAGTACCTACGCCCATGAAGGTAAGGATATAGGGAAGGGGTAGGGCATACATAAAAAGCATAAATGCTTTTTCATGGTTATCTTTTGTGATATATTGCTTATAATGTCTGATGCCTGATGTGATGCTGAATTTATAATGGCAAAATTAAAAAAATATTAAGTAAATACATGGAGTTTCGAATTTGAATTAAAAATTTTGAATTTGATTTAAATATTTATCTAATTCTCAGATTGTTCTTCTAAAGCTATAAAAGAACTTCTATTTTGAGCTTTTGAAATAAACTCAAGAATAGAATTGTGTTCTCAGTTAGACCAGACCACATTTATAAATACATACACCTTTCGATATTTGATGCATTAAATATTGCACAAGCCGGCTTCCACGAAAAGCCTGGCGTGTTCTATTAGTGGAATATGAAATTAGTGTTAGGCGCCGCTGTGACAACCACTCGTACTAAAAGGGTACATCCTCAGTGCATAGGCGGAAGCGGTTTTAAGCGTGCAGCAATATTTCTCGTTAAGTATTGAAATCGTTAAGTTCTTCTGGGTGTGCTCGCTCCATCATAGGCCTCATCTTCGCTCCACGGCTGGATGTTGGCAAAGAGCAAACCCATCTCTAATAAAAAAAAAAATCACAAAAGTATGAATTTAAAAATATCCAAATTCATCTGGAATGCCATAAAATATGAAATCAACATTAATTAGTTCATACTAGGATTGAAATAAACAAGACATTATACTATAGGCATATTTTTACAGTAATCATACAACAGTAATTACCTACCTATATAGTAATTTAATAACTAATACACTAATTATATATTGTACAATTTTACATAATGCTCCTTATTAAATTTGATAGGTAGAAAATAACTCTTTAAAAAAATTATACAAAATTCTTTTAAAAATTATCATTTGTATGGCGAGCGACAGTCTTGGTACAGTCGGGGTAAGAAAAGGTTCGTCACTTTAAAGTCGACATTTGCTTGCACCAGCGAAATAATCAGTCATGTCAAAATTTCATTTCAAACGTCTGTCAGTTGTCTGTTCAGTGCTTTAGTTTCAAAAGGTAGTAAGAGTCTACGACTTGATAAAGGAATGAATTTGAAAACTGACAAAGGTTTTCGTACCCCGACTCTACATACTATTTATAAGTAACTGACATCGCTTCGCTTATCACAATCGGCACATTTAAAAATCAATTCTGCTTTACCTACTCTAACTCGCCAACACCATTATTCGGTGACCTCTGCGACCTTGAACCTTTGTAGACCTTATTTACATACCCATTAACGACAAATGTTATATTTTATGATTCCTTATGATTTACCTTTTTTATAGTGGCACATGAAAAAAAAAACACTATATTAGCTAGTTTATTTTTGTCAGGTGAACTGAGTGACTCAATTTACAGAACCTTAATTTTTTAACTCACAGAATACCACCAGTATGTACGGTTGTGTTTCGTTGAGCTCTTTATATTATAATAATATAAATATAGATGTAGAAGATAGCTATTTTATTTTATATAGTGCTTACGTAATAGTTTTACAACAAGGACTTCATAAGTGTAGAACAGATACTCTAACAATATGCAAATTACAAGTAAATGTAACCAACTAATCTTGGTGAAGTTTCTCAATAGGTATAAATTGTATGTCCCTTACCAACTTCAGATTTGGCCTAATCTAATTTTAAGCGGTTTAAACCAGTGGTAGGGGTCTGAAATCTCACGGTTCAGACTGTCACCGAAGTTTGTTACCAAGTTCTGATAGCGGAAGTTTGTGAGTTTTCAAATTCGGAAAGTATTTGGAGGGGAATTTTTGTGGAGGGGAATTTTTGTGGAGGTGACGTGAGACGCAAAATTTAACAGCTCTCTGATTGGAATTTTCATTTGTTTACTTATTTTTAACTTTTAAAACAACTCTTTTATTGTTATTAAACAAAGTAAGATCAAAATGTTTGTTGTTTCGGATGAATATAATATTTTCATGAACTTCCTAAAATAAAACCTTACTACTTATTATAACTACCACCACCATCAAAAATTGCAGTATGACCCAGTTATTATATGTTATAAAATATACTATACAATGCAGTTGGATTTTTTCTTGGGCGTCTTTATCGGTTTTTCACAGTCGATTTGTTCAAAAGAACAATTTTAGTATTCCCATGGCTCTTATGTAAACGCACCGACGCTTCTTTGTATATCTGCATAATCGAGTGGAGTTTTCAAAATGAAAAAGGATTTTCTATTGTTTCCCTTCATACGACTTCGAACTTTTTTATACATTAATGAACCTCCATTATTTTATCTGTAAAATCATGCTATTTATATATTTTTATCAATTTACATAAATATCTTAGACGAAATATTATGTTTTGTTGACGTACAAGTCAACAGTTGACAAGTATCAAGTCTGGCCAGACGAACAGTGTATAGTAGTGGAATTTTACAGACATGTATTAGGTAAGTCGGTTTGGCCATCGTTCCCCTAAATGAAATAACGCATTTGTTGTTTTTCGTTGAGTGAGGAAGACCGGAGCTCACTCCCCTATCTTCCAATCTACTTAAAAAGTAAAGTTGAACGCGCATGAAGTTGCCGTTGTGTGAAAAACTCGTTGGAAAAACGTGTCATCTTATTACAAGATGATTAAAAAATTTCATATAATTGAATCGAAAAGGACTCCCCGATATTTACAGAAAGTTAGTCCTTTGTAATATAATTATGAATTAATTTTAATTACAATCAAACGTAAACAGATGTCAAACGTAAATAAATGTAATAATTTAACAGTAAATGTAATAATATTGTAACAATAATACATTATATAATACAAAGGGAATACGTAGGTAAGTAAGATAGTTAAGAAGTGTTTCAATGTTAAAAGTCCTGAAAATAGTTGAAGTTACTGTAAGAGGATTAAGTTCCATTTTAAATGAACCGTGAGGTTGGAGAAGTCTGGCCGGTAGGAAGTTCCGAGTTCATCCGATCAGTGCGATCCTTCGGATAGCGGAAATTTAGACACAATTTCATCGATATATTCCATCGTTAAAATTGCACAATATAACTCGTTTCACCACACCGTTTTATTTGGAAATGTTTTTCATTACTTAGTATTTAAATTTTGTAATTCACGCTAGCCGCCCAATCTACTGTGAAATGCAGTGTGCCCTGCCACAAATAAAATGAATATTAAGTTAATTAAGTAGTATTACTAAATACCTATTTAGTATTAAAATTATTGCTCATAACCTCCTAATTAATTTTCTCAACTGAATTCTTTAATAATTTGCAATATAGAAACAAATCATACTTTGATTAATTATTGAGTAATTTAAAAATATTTTAATAAACTAAAAATATTTAATATTACAACTAGAATGAAATGAATTTGACTATTTCGCCCATTGAAATAATATATCTCTGATTTCGCCTTGTTTGTATTATTTTTTAAGACATTTAATTTTTAAAAGTAATCGACTAAAAAACGTCCCAAAACGCAACAGGGAAAAACGCGAAATTAAATAAAGATTTCGCATCTAAAAATACGTTTAGCTTGCCTTGAACAAATTAGAAGAAAATCTTTGAACTGTTGCGACAAAGCTTCAAAGCGTACACTCTCCAATTGGCAGCTTTGAACACGAGAAGGTCGCTCGTGTCAGCCGTCTCTGTGCATCCGGATCCGTCATCGCGCCTATTTCCGGTGACACGCGTGGAGCCCATTATTCCGGACGGCGGATGGAGGAAACACTACAACTGTATTCGCAGTAGCTTAACCACTTATTGAGTCATTTGAAAACAGAGATGGTTCATAAGATTTTTTATTTATTACAAGGCGGATTTAACATATTTATGTATTTACTACATTGTATAATGTATAAAACATAAAACTCTTATTATAAAGAGAGTTGCTTAGTCAAGATTTATTATAAATCATAATTACAACAAATTAGCAGGTGCATTTCGTCAGCGTTAAGAATGAAAAATATAATAGAAATGTATCTTTTTTTATATATATAAAATGTTAAATTTTGATTTAAGATTTTGATTCGGTTTTCACATAATAGAAAGAGGAATAAACGAGGAAGATTTTTTATACATAAAATTGAACCACGGGCGAAACTGGAAGATGGTCGCTAATTAGTTATGATCACACCTAATTAGGTGTGCGATTGTAAACAAAATATGGCAGAGAATTTAATGTGTGAACTGAAAATTAAAGAGTGTTAGGTAGACAGACACGTGGAGAAGAGTCGGTGCTGTTCCATTTGTCGTTTGTGCCGGAAATGGCCGAGCTGCCCCGAAGGTGGTTTCGGAAATTTGAATTGGAGCGTTATGTAGCTTGCGAAATTGGCCAGTGTTTGCGGTCGCCACTGCAGATTGCTTTTCGGATTTTCAGCTCAGTTTAAGGCCGAATTTTTCATGTCAGATTTAAAGTTATATACATATATTATAGCACTTTTAATATGACAGTAAAGACGATTTCGATTATTTCAATTTGCACTCATTTTTAATACTAACTAGCTGACCCGGCGTATGTATGAGAAAATACAACAATAACAATATTCCTTAAAAATATTTTATTTTGTGAATATTTCAGATGTTTTAACAGTTATTCCGCTATTCGGGGCGGAGACAAGTTCAACAAATCATAAATTATAAGAATAGGTCCAGCCGTTCTCGAGTTATAAATGATGTAACTAACACGACACTGATTTATTATAGACTAGCTGTTGCACGCGACTTCGCCCGCGTAATTTTATAAAATGTAGCCTATGTTACTCGCTGATAATGTAGCTTTCCATAGGTGAAAGAATTTTCAAAATCGGTATAGTAGTTTTTGAGGTAATACAAAAATACAAATCTTCTCTCTTTGTAATATTTTATAGATATAAGTACATATGAGTGTATGAGTGTTATCTATTACGAAATATCGTATTATAAAATATTCTATTATTTTATAATGCATTATTAAATTTGCAATTATTCTCAGTTAAAATTCACTTGTTATTTAGAGGTAGCGACCAGACAGAAAGAAATTATAACAATACAAATGCTCAACCGTATATAAATGGACCGGTATTCAATAATTCTCAGCGGATCGAGGACGAAGTTTCAGAGCTCCAACTTTAGACAGTAGATAGCAAAACCGGTTTTCTATAAATGAAATTTGAAATGGATACAAATCGGGGACCAGATGTAAAGGTTATTCACATTTATTTCAAATGTTTTCACCGTCTATATTTACTTTATAACTGAATCGCGCGGGATCAAAATGGTAGCTAAAAGTCTATTTCGCTACTATAAAGATAAATTGTTGCTATACTGTTTCAATGTCTATAACTATTTAACGAATGTTTGTTTTAATAATTGTTATTCTAATAAATAAATGTGGGTCCAAATTACCGTATGTAACAAAACATGTTATAAAACATGTTTATATAGCATGTTTTATATGTGTTATATAAAATTTGCGCGAGAGTCGTGTAATCACGTCTATGACATGTTAGATGACATTTTTAGGTAACACCTTTACTTCAACGTGCAGTTTTGAGTTACGTTGCAATTTTATAGTGCCGTCAAATTGGTAAGTATAGGTCGTGCAGCGAATAAAGACTTCTCGGCAAATATGCGCAGAATTTTATTTTTAGGTCTTTAAGGGGGCAGAGGAAAGTGAGAGGGCGTGGTACGCGTCGTAGTGCCGACACATTATTGGTAGACTCAGTCGCTCTTCCCCTCCCGCACTTCGTTCGCGCGTTTCGAGTCTCTTAGGTACTGTTGCGTACAGATTGTTTTATCGTATTAGTAAATACGTCATGGTGAATAAATGCCTAAAAAAACGTTCTTCTTCGACATCCCACGATGATTGAAAATAGTGAGGTGAAAAATTACGAAATAAGAAAAATAAATGTCATTTTTCTTAGCAATTTTGTGCGCAATTGTACACATGCGCCGATTCCTCCACAAGTCTCGCCTTCAAAACCTTAATATAATAATTCACCTATACTTTCTTAAGTTTACTCCTTGTTCATGGATAGACTTGAATAAAATATATGTTATCAAAGTGTAGACAGAATTTGATACATTTTTTTCGTATATTTAAAACAATTATCCTTGTCCGTGGTTCTGATACATTTTATTTATCTATTGCTGACATTATAATGTGAAACTATCAATTCATTTTCCATTTTTTCCTGTGTACGAGTATTTTAATGTTACTTAGAACATTTATGCAGCAGACCTTATGGATTAATATTTGTCTCGCTGCGCTCGACTAGATACCGCCGGCGTACTTGTCAAATGCGGTAACAAATACTATACGCCATACTCGAGACAATCACACTGCAAGCTGTCTGTGACGTGTAAATTTTGGGCATAAAAATATAATTGCACGAAGAAATATAGTTTATATTTAAGCAACTGTTCTTGAAGAAGCATTCTAATGCGAATATTTAGGTCATTGGAGCAATTAAACAATAACAACATTGAAATCCATGACACAATTAACTTGGCTATTCGAATAACAATCGCATTGTATAGCGGAGAGCAATAACTCTGCTTTATTGGCCCCTTAGCGGCATTAACATGCAGATTGTTACTGCCATCCCGCTCTGAGCGGTTTAGAGGGGTTTAGGGCAGTTACCAGCGGCTCGTCTCATATAAATGCATGTTTGGACGTGCTAACCTAATGTACTACTATTTAAAAACATTTATCTATGCGACAGTGTAATATTTTTTGAGTTGAGTGGCATTCAGACGGACTGCCCAAATGACTGGCTAGCACAATGCGTTACTTAAATAAATTGAATTAAACCTCAGTAACCCGCTTTTTCTTATTTTTATTTTTAAACTAGATGGCTGGCGCCCGCGACTTCGTCCGCGTTGAAAAAGAAAAAAAAAATAAGCCTATCCTGTGTCCTGTACGTCTAAATGTTTATCTACCAAGTTTCATGAAAATCAGTTAATTCGTTTAAGAGTTATGGAGGAATATAATACAATACCTACACTTACAGATATATTGATGACCCTAGGAAATACTTAGTATTTTTTTCTACAATTCTATGCTCTTTTCGGTATCCCTGACAACGTGTATGATGATCGGTTGAGTTAGTTAAGGCGTGAAAGCGTAACGAACAAACAAACAATTTTTATAATTTTTAATATTAGTTAGGCTATATACCGTTGGGCGTTTCGTCATATTTTCAATTAATAATTTTCTTGTCCATTAACTTGTAAAATTGAAGTACACACGTCTCCTCATTACACAACCTAATAACCGTTTTGTCCACTCGACAGTCGCTTATTGAACTTAATGTATGAAAAGCATGGAAAGGGTGACAGTGCACGTAACACGTTACCTTGATGTCGCCGATCGATGGAACTATTTGTCACTGTATTGTCGCGACACTTTAATGAGCGCTCTCGTAAGACTTGGACTTGGTAACAAAAAGTTACCGGGACAAAAACTCACAGTTGAAGGTTGGGTTTGTAATAATGAATTTTCTACTAGCTGCTGTCCGCGACTTCGCCCGCTTAACTTTGTAAATTATATACTAAAATCTTCCTTGAGATGAGAACCACTGTATGTATCCATTATCGCGAACAAACAGACGCGGCGGAGGACTTTGTTTTAAAATATGTAAGACTAGCTGGTGCCCGCTACTTCGTCCTTCGCCTTTCTCGATAAATGGATTATCCAACACGATAATCTTGAGATTAGCGCGTACAACCAAACAAACAAACAAACTCTTCAGCTTTATATATTAGTATAGAATCTAGGTCTGTTAATAATTTCAAAAAAATATAAATTGTTAATTTGGTGGTTTAATACTGAGATACTTGGTAAAAAAAATCACTTATTTTGCATCTAAATATTACGAGTAGGTACTTTGTTCTTATAGTATACTATACTACATATATACTCTTAATTTTTACAGCAGTTACGCTATAAATTCAGAGCTTGCTTTATCCTTTTAAGCCTTTTAAAGTTAGCTAAGTAGCTTCTGTTTTATAAGGCAGTTATTCCATAGCCATTAAAAACGATTCCTAAATAGGTGAAGAGAGTAGTTGAATGCTAAAATCGTCACGTACGGGGCGTCCGCGTCCTGAAAATCCTCACTTAGTAATGAATGGAAGTTTCGTTTCTAAACTGTTTTCTAGGGGTGATCGAACTTCCATTTACTGATGATCTATAATAATAAAATGTTGTTCATTTTATAATCCTTTTTATATGCAGTACTTAATTATTTCTTCAATCATAATGATTTCTTTACTAAACATTAGGAAAACAAAATACAGTCAATATATTTTACTACCTAGTCATTCAAAGCCTATTATTACAACTTTGATAACTAGTCATTTTCTGCAGAGTTGTTCATATTGAGATTCAGTCTTTATGCTGTTTTTTGCAGATCTCCAGTCACGTGATACTAACCCCTAAGCAGGATATATTTTAATTAAAAGTTTCACGGATTTTTAGAACAATATCGAATTAAAGAGACATTTTTTTGTTGTTCTTTCGGGATACCACATATTCATCTATCCTCATCTTGTCATTTATCCGTAATCTTTTCGTAATAGAATAGTAATAGCATTCTGGTGCTGATCCTGTCAATAAAGTGGATCTTGCCATCTTACCTGCAGATCTATAATTAAAAAAAAAACTATGTTATCATATCGCTACCAGATCTTTATAGTATATAAATCTATAATTAAAAAGTTAAGGGCTATGTGATCGTATCGCTACAGGTATTTATAGTACACAAGAGACTTTGGACCTCATAGTTCTAAAAATAAATTCCAATAAAAAATAATTAATGATTCTCTTAATATGTGTGCATCGAAATAACACCGTCAACCTTCTCCATAACTGCGTGATTAAGCCCCCACTTGACAGCGATTGCGGCGGCCATGTTGTGACGTCACTTGACAGGTCGTAAGCATCATCAATTAAAAGCAGTGTGATGTTATTCAAGGTATATTATCCATAACTTTTTGTACGAAGAAAACATCGGAAAATGAGAGCGAACTAGTGAGAATTAATCGGCTTCCTAGTTTTCTAACGATCCGTCGAGTTAACGGCGTAACGTGTTTGTAAATACATGTATCTTGTTTACCGTTAAACACATGAAAACATGATGGAAATTGAGCGTTGCCCGGATACAAATCTCGTTATACGCCAAGAATAATGGGCCTTTAAAAATCTCATTTGCTTCTAATACGAAGCAGGTAGAGAGGCAACTCGCTGTACACAATACTCTTTTGTGAAGCACATATTTTTACTTTGATGTCACAGAATTTTGTGCAAAAAAATGCTATAATATTTCTTCATTATCGTGTACAAACTGAAAGCGAAACGCTTAAACCGCTCTATGATTTTAGATGAAGCGTTTCGTCCCATAATGAATCTTATACGTTGGGTATAGTATATATTATATGTAATCATCATCTTAGCCGCAGGAAGTCCACTGCTAGATTCTGAATTTGGGACTTTTACCGTACAAACAAAAGGTCGCGGGTTCGAATTCCGCTAGGGGCAAATGTTTATATATTAACATTTTACCATTGTACCAGAGTCATGGATTTGTATTTATAATATGTATGTATTTACAAAGCACACTGCATTTCGCGGTCAATAAAAAAAAGGGGCTGCCTCGTCTCTCTGGATGCTAATCACCCCTCACATAAAACCACCGCGAAATAACAGAAATTTTGCTGTTATATATCAGCGAATTAGTATGCCAAAGCCTACTTATCTCGATTATTTCCTAATAAAACAATCTCATCTTGTAATTGAAATTGTGTTAACCCATTTGAAAATTAATTGCATTTAGATATATACAAAATAATTATATAAATTGGCAATGGTTTAATTATGCATAGATTAATTGAACAATTGTGATATATTGACAGGAATCATAAAATGTTCAACCATTTGACTCATGTGACTATTTAGTAAAAAAGAAAAAAAAAGTTACTCCAAGTTGTGAGCCAAAGTAATTATTCCAAACACTTCCGCGTGCTAAGTCGTTCCACAAATCACGTTAGTGTTAAGCCCGCATTATACCAAGAATTTAAATATATATTGAGTTTTGACAACTATCGTCCTTGGAATAACGAGGCTGTCCTTGCGCCCCGTAGCCATTAGCATATTTATAATTTGAGGACGTATTTTATGATTACTTACATGTAAAGACCTAATGCATTTTATTTTAAACAAGTTCGTAATTGGCAATACTATTTTTAGAAATATAAAACGTGATAACGGCCACTGCATAGAAAAAATGGTTTGGGTTCATAAAGTCTAAATTGTAAAACCACTTTGTAGACAAAACGTCTAGTCTAGAGTGTATTATGCCATAGTTGGCAATAGGTGTCAGTTACAAAACAGATAATAAGATTGAAATGAGGTTAAGCCCTTGCAAGGATATTATTTCTATGGTTCGACATATTACTCACCGGTTGTGTTGCTCTGCGCGATAGTGTAATTGGGTCACACCATTGGAATACTACCTATATTAAACAGTGTAATCGGCGACGATGACATGGTAGCTATGTTATTCCCGTGGATGCCATATAAGTTGGCTAAGGAATAAATCACCAATTGCGGGTGGGCAGCAGCACACTTTGCGGACCATAACATGAACACGTCCAGGCGTTTAACTCCCGATTTTCTCCCTATTCCTGGCTACGGTATAGGCCAAGGCAACGGCGGTGTAGGGGACGCTTAAGGCCACCATTCACGAGCACTCCATTTGGCAACGCTCCACTCCATCACGACATCGGCGGACGACATCCAAATTTTTTTTTATGTATTCAAGGCAGCGCTTGGCCGCGATCTCACTTGATGTTAGGTGCAGATGCGGCCAAAGATGGACCACGCTTACCTAGTAAGTGCCCATTTACCCTAGACTTGAAGACCTCGAGGTTGTAATTTTGGGGAAACACGGACGCAGGCAATGAGTTCCACTCCTTAGCAGTTCGGGTTAGCAATTATACAAAATTCACGTTTTTTTTTACAATGAGATAATGCATGAATTTGGAGTGGATGGAATGGAGCGCTGCCAAATGGAGTGTCCGTGAATGGTGGTCTTAAGAATCACCGGAAGAAATCCGGCTACCACTCCCGAAAACGCAACATAGGATGTTACACAGATGATCTGATAAGAATTTCGGGTCGACGGTGGATCCAGGCTCCTTCTGACTGATCCTATTGGAAAATTATGGGGGAGACCTATGTCTAGCAGTGGACATCCTACGGCTAACATTAAGAGGTCGTCTGCTTCTGTTTTCTTAGTCTTACTTTAATTTAACGTTATCTAATAGTAGGGACATGATATGGTATTATTGTTATTGTTAAAATGTAGGTATTATTATTAGCTACAATATTATATTCCATGAAACTGTAAATTAGAATATTCTAATATACATTTTAGTGAAAGGTTAGTTTACACAGCTTTTGTGGTTAAATTTAGACCAAGGTAACCAAACGAGAGGTATCTCGGATATACGTACAGAGTTTAATTTCATTGTGATAATTAAATTTATCTTTTACTAGCTGGCGCCCGCGACTTCGTCTGCGTTGAAAAAGTAAAAAGTAGCCTGTCCTGTGTCCTGTCCGTCTATATTGTAGTTATGAGGTCTATACGTCCATAATATATTCTTTGAGTTTGTGAATATTACGTACTTAGCGTCCCGCTCCCTGCTACGTACGGGTGCAATTTTGTTCTGCAAATCTAATATATTATATAAAATGCTAATGTTAGTACGTGAAGAAGGGTTTTCTCTATGACCAACTCCAATCAGCTTCCTCCTGGTGAAAGTAAGGGAGTTTGGTAGCGGTGGGTGGAAGTGGGTGGTTTTGGGTTGCAAAAATGTGAAAAAAATATATATATGTCCTTTTCTAACTCAAATTTCTGGAATCATTTAGTCTAGAAAGTTCCAAAATCGATTGGAAATTTTCTAGAAAAGTCTAGAAACCGACAACTATAATTTGATATACTCTATATACATCGCATGTTTAATGGTCGAATAAGTCTTCCAATATCTAAGAAACCATTAAACATGCGATGTATTTTAACCAGAGCAACGCCGGGTTTCGTTGCTAGTTATATATAAAAACCTTTATCGTTTAACGATCTTTTCATTAGTGAAAACCGCATAAAAATCCATTCAGTATTTCTTGAGATTATCGTGCACATAAAGACATACAAACAGATAGACAGACAGACGCTTCGGGGACTTTGTTCTATAATATTTAAGGAAAAATCTAATTAAAACATTCGGCAGAACAAATGATGTGGAGTTCCAGACCGAAAATTCCTTTTGAAATATCAAAGAGAACATAATATTACAAAAGCTGTAGAATAATGTAAGTAGGTCAGTTTAGTTAGCCGAGTGCAGCACAAGGGGAAATTGTGAATTATTTCATATCAAAGTGTAAGGTAATCTGCGAAATGGCAAAAATTAAACACACTTGAAAGATGCTTGCCGGCTGTAAACAGATGTAAATTAAAAATGCATGACGAAGGAAATTTAAGCGAAGCGAAACGCTAACGGTGTTTGCCACAATTGGGAATTGTGAGGACAAACATTGGAGCTAATAAAATTCCGGAATATCTCGCGATAGGATTCCAGACTTTACTTCATTCAATAGAAACGAATGGACATGTCAGGGCGAAATAAGGCTGTGAGGTGTATAGTATATTTTATGTTAATATACCTATATAATTATATATACTCACAATGGAAAATAATCGTACTGTATAATATATAATAATATGAATATTTTATATTTTTAGCATTTTGAATTTAATTAAAAATGTTATTAATTAATTAATTAATCGTTATTAATTAATTAATAACGAAATTTTAATTGCTAATTTAATATTTTGTATATATAAGTACTTTTTTAAATTTTTTTGTAATTTTGAAAGTATAATTACATCATGTACACTAAAAGAGTATAATGTTAAATGAGGCAGTATTTTTAAAATTACAATTTGCCTACTTATTTGAAAGTAAACTATCTATTTCATATGATACTAAATCTAGCTCAATTATACTAGAAAAAAAAAAATGGCGTCTTTAGCTAGCTGATATCTATCTAAAATACATATATCTTTATATATCTGAAAGACATTTTCATATTACATCAGTGAGTTGACTGGATTCTATGAAACCTTGTATTTAACAGTTTTTCCTGCACTATGGTTTTTTTTAAATTTTATTGATAACATACATATTTTATTTTAAAATTTTTAAACTTTTTTACATTTATTTCTGAGATGCCCATTTAAATTTATATTTTAAACTAAAGATAAGTTAAGTATTGTTTTGAAGTATGCTTGTGGCGAAAATGATGCAATATCTGAACAGGAAGGACCACACGACTGAACTTGACTTATTCCTTGCAGTACAAAACAATTTGCAGTGATGTTCAGAATTTATATTCTAAAATAGAGAGAAAGCCAATGTCTATGAATTTATTATTGGCAGAAGCCATCGTAGTGGACCGTCGAGTAAACAGGGAAAGGGAATTTGCATAGAGAGAATGTTCACTCACGAGGTTCGGAATTGAGTTTCCCCATCTCATATTCAAACTCAATATGGTTTCCGTTCACACCTTTCGATCTGATTGTTGAGGCCGTGCCATTTTCTTTGCGAATGTTATTACAAAAATGTAAAATGTAGGATGGCCGCGAACTTCAGCACAATTTATTTTAGACTAGCTGCGGTGCCCCGCGACTTCGTCCGCGTTCTGGATGAAAGATACCCTATGTCCTTTCTGATGTCCCAGACAACTTGTATGCAAAATTTCATGGTGATCGGTACAGTAGTTTTGAATTGAAAATTACCTAATTCAATTCTTTTCAAGTTTGTTTGTTATATTTGTATACATTGTAAATTACTATTGATAATATTGTATCAAGTAAATGAGAGATACGGTTTATCGTAGTCGTGGTTTCGTTGACTGGTGACTGTAACAAGAAATTCTATTTCAGACTCTCGTGTGGTCATTCTGCAGGTATATTCTATATAGCAGTCTGACCACAAAGCCATTATCGGTTGGTTCACATGAAGATTATAGGTCTTCGATAATATCGGACTCATAGGTATAGGTTCAACCGTGTTCAAACGTGCATTATGTCTATATTTCATAAGTTATTTCATGTGTTTTTAGTCACGAAATGACCATTCCCCTATGAAGTATCATACTTACTATGAAGTATCAGCACACTTGCAACTCTTAGTTTTTATTGATTAAGTGTGCTTAAGGTTGTAACCTGTCAAATTTTAAATAAATAAAAATTGTGGTAATTTTTTTACTTATAAAATATAGCCTATGTTACTTCCTGATAACGTAGCCCTCTATATAGGTGTAAGAATTTTTCAAATCGGTCCAGTAGTTTCGGATCCTATTCAATTCAAACGAACAAACAAACATTCAAATCTTTCCTCTCTATAATATAAGTATAGATTAATGCAGTTGTTAGTATATTTTTAAAATTTATCTCTGTTGCGGTTATACGCAAAATAGCTAAAGAACGAGCCGGGTAACAACGCGTATTTAGGTGGTCCCCTTAATTACCTCGTAATTTCGTAGACGACAGTAACTTCTTTAATTGTGTCGCGGGTAACAGCTGTTTACTCAGTTTAATTGTTATGTTCTAGGACTAAATTACTTTGTTTAAATTGCTTCGGTTGCGTATACGCGTTACAAAGGTAATTGCGGAAAGGGGAATGATATGTGGCGGTAAAGAGTGGACGTAATTTTAACACTGTACGTACTCTAAACTTTTCACTTAGTAATTTAACTATTTTAGTAAGAAACTCAAACTTTAAAGTTATTTTTATAAATCACAAAAGCAAGCGGTTATTATTTACCTAATATTTTGCTGAATTATGTGATGTTCAATAAATATGAAAAAATTGTTTCATATATTAGAACTTTTTTTAAAGTATTGTTTAGCCCACTTCTCAAAAGGTTAATTTATACGAAGCTTCAATAAGTTACCGTCGAACCAATGGCCGTCAATAAATTAATTCGAACCATTTATGTTAAACAATTTGTGTTAAAGCATATCAATTGTTTTTTGAAAAATGCTTGGAATTTAATTATTTTGAAGAATGCAATTACAGAGGTTTCTTCCCGATGAAAACAAGTTTTCCAAGTCATTTATTTACCTACATTGCGATTGACTATTTATAATTATACGAATTTTGAATCATAATTAATATTAAATCACATTTTAAATTAACTGACAACGGGCTATTATGTAATTTTCAATTATTCATTTATTGAATTAAACGTACGCATTAAAGCTAACATATTCCCCAAGAGTGTTTAAGCAAATGGCCAAGCATTTTATCTAGAATATAGTCTAAAATATCTCATGAATAATGTTTTCACGCTAGATTAGTTGGAACAGCTCCCCGGAGTGTGTTTTGTCTCGGAAAAATTTTAAGTGGCGTCCACAACTCGACTGATTTACATTATTTAAAACTTTGTAAGTGCAAGGAATTAAATGTGTTTCTCTATGACATCAGAGTAATTAGTATTCAACAAATGGTCTTTTGTTTCGACCCATTAAATATCACTTTAAACGGGCTCAGATGTTAAAAACGTTTTTGCAATTTCTCTTAAAGAGTAATGATGTAGAGCAGGGGTGTCAAACTGATTTTTCTAAAGGGCAGGAATTTAGTTGAGTGAGTGAGGGATGCCAGAGCCAAATTTCCTATCTCATCCAAATCCTGTAATTATACTAACTTAGGTACACTGGCGTTACGTATAACGGGTGTTGCTTGTGTTAATAGGGGATGGAAGCCATTTGTCATCACGTGGACCGTCAGTCTGCCTGTCAAAATAAGACATCATGGAAACTACTATGAAGTACTAGACAGAGTACTGAAAAATAATTAATTAGAAAGTCAATTAATTTGGGTGTACATACAAAATTTTAAAACTAGCACGGGTTACTATCATCATCTTGTCGAAATCCCTCTTTTTCGGACCAAGCATTTTTAAACATACTTTTAACAAGGTGCACTGCCAAGGTTTGGAACTCCTGCCGGCGTCTGTATTTCCGAGCTCATATAACCCAAATCTTTTCAAAGTTGGAGTGATTAGTCATCTTCTGGGTGAGCTCGCTCCATCATAGGCCTCATCTTCGCTACAAGGCTGGATGCTGGCCAAGAGCAAACCCAAATTTAATTAAAAAAAAACCATACCCTCATTTATACTCATATTATCTATACTAATATTATAAAGAGAAAATATTTGTTTGTTTGTTTGTTTGTATAGAAGAGGCTCCGAAACTACTGGACCGATTTGAAAAGTTCTTTTACCATTACAAGCCGACATTATCCGTGATGAACATAGGCTACTTTTTACCGCGGGAAAATGCTTCATTCCTACAGTAAAACGGGTAGTAAGAATTATCCTTCCGTACTTATCTTTTCCACAGAACTTATAAACTTCTGAACCGATTGGGTTGAAATTTTGTATATGTATTTCCATGGTTTCACAGACACGAATGGTACATTTTATAAAGTTACGCGGACGAAATCGCGTGCAACAGCTAGTGTTGAATAATTTACTTTACAGTGAAATAAAATAAGTTGTGTTTCGGTGATTAAGGGATGCTTGAAACCCTTTGTAATTATCCGACGGTACTCACTAGCCATCTGCCATGAAATGGACTGTGAGTCTTTGACGTAAAGAAAAATTAAACCCTTTTAAAAACTTGCTTGGGGATGTTGGGGATGTTAAACTGCGCTTAAACTTCACGTAACGGTTGCACATAGAATTAGAACAAAGATATTTTGGCTCCGTAGCTCTCTGTATATATTAAAGCTTCATGTTTCTAGGCTGAGTGGTTTGAGATGCACTTTGGTGAATTAGTTGCTCAGTAAGCTCTATAAATTGACACATTAATTAAGTGGTCTGTCTGTACGCACTAATATATTAATTAATACATATTATATATAAATATTCGTTTATATGTATGTATACTATAATTATATGTCAAATTATAAGTCTGTATCCACCAACAGTGGAGCTTTTTTTGCTAGTAATAATATATTTTAATGCATAAAATAATGTTGCTAAGATTGTGACTAATATTTCTTTTCTAATTAGTTTTTGACTAATTTTTGTGTTATGTACATAAATTATTATCTTTGGACTTTTTTCAATACAATTAATTAATATAAATTATATGAAAAAAAAAAAAAACAAATTCAAAAATATTTCCAAATTGCCTTAGCACAAATTTTAATGCCACTTAGCCTTGTTTTTTTCATGTTTATTTATTATTTCATTCTTAACTTATTGCTCAGAAAATGTTTACAGATGACTTTATTTATTGACAAATTTTAAGGTTTTATTAATTTAAAGGAAAAATAAAACAAGATTCCTTGAGAGAGAGCATGACAATTTTTTTTTTTGGATCTGTAAGTATGTGTAGTATTTTTAAATTACAAAAATGTCTGTACGTACAAAAGTACAATAGATTACCGGAAGGTGTACAAGGAGTAGAAGTTCACAAGTAATCTATCGACTCAATTAGCTACAATATTTTATTCGTGTAACATCGGAAGGTAAGAAAAGTTTGTCTATTAAGCCATAAGCGTGAAAGTTGCCGCTATTAATCAATTTCTTCGCGTCCAGGTGTTGTAAGAAAGTTGGGCCACGATTAAAACTGCATCAGGAACTTGGGGGAAACACGTTCGCCGTGTTCCAAGATGTTATTAAATTAATATTTACCATTCATCTAATTTATTATTAAACTGCAAACCCTTTCCGGCATAACTTTTTAAATAATAATATAGTTTTTATAGATAACTACATTTTTTTAACATAATAATATACCAATTCCAATCTCTTTAATTTATTGACCCTAGACTGATTATTTTAACTTTTAACCCTAAGGGCTCTCTTTCACCAATTACAAGTAAAGTGTTAATTAGTTACTTTTAGAAATAAATTTATGTTTTATTGAATTATGCACTCGGTTTAGTGCATCCTTCGATAGGATAAACAAACGTACAAACAAACGTATATCAGCTAAATTATTCCCGGTGACAGGTGACTTTAAATGACGATTAGCCTACTTGACAGATGGTGAAAGAGGCCCTTAATCTTTTAACATTTTGTTTTACCTACTTATAACAAGTTCATGTGTGTGAAAAGGGTAAAGGTGCCATGTCTTTGGGATTCAAAAAATAGTTAATTTTTGGTTCAAGAGGCGCAGAGGTACATTCTGATTGTGAAGTGTACACATTTCTGTAATTTTATGCACTTGGTACAGTCTTGTTCGTCGAGTAAATGTCTCTTTTGGAGAATAAAACTGCCGGAAATAAATTGTTGAGCAATTATTGCAAGAATAAGCTCGAAAACTTTTTCAATATCGAAGCCATTCGGCGCGGCGGCGGTCGAAGCGGTATTTATATTTATATTTGAGTTGCAAAGTCACATAGGAAACTTGGTAATTTGAGTGCTCTGGGTATCACACAGTATAGGGAATAAACAGTAATAAAACTATAGTTATTTTTTTATTTTTTTTTATTATCTTATTATATTATTGTACAGTACAAATGTAATCTTCAATATTGCTTAATTAAGGTGACAAAAATAGCTTACCATATGTGGACTAATATGTGTGAAATATATAAATAAATAAGAAAATAATAAAGACTTCATAAATTCTTTAACACAAATAAGAAAAATAAGCTAGTAGCCTATATGCAAGAGAAATTGGATTCAAGTGGTATATTATTCAACATGTTGGCTCTTTACTTTTATGAATTGCTACAAATAACCATCAATTAGGTTGAAAATATTGAACATTCCACATTAGCCTTTATTTCGAAATGACAGACAACATACACTTCAATTTTATTTGTTTCTGTAGACGATTGAGTACCCAATGACCATACTTTAACGAAGTTTTGTTCACTGTACTCATCAAGTACTGCGAGCACGTATGTAACATTAATTAAGGAAGATGTGCCGTCACTGCTAGCGATTAAAGTGGTCTAGACTTTAGCTTTGATTTAGTCGCCTTGCGTTGCGTAGAGGGCCTTTCCAAGTTTCTCTCTCCAAAGCCTTTTCAACGTACAAGGGTCCTAGCATCCTCCATTTGTATATACGGTAGGACTTTGAAGTGCCTTTCGTGCTTCCTTAATGATATCTGGCACTGCTTTTAGCCTGCCTGTCTTCTCATCGTTTCAGGTTAACAATCATTTTGTATTTGTAGGCCCGTGTTGGTTTTTAAACATTTTGATAGTGGCAGATGAGACATAAATGGTGACAACAAAAATAACTACCTATAGACAGCAAGTATAGACAGACATAAGTATATACATTTTGAAGTATTTAATATGCTTATGTTAACTTAAGGTAGTACAAGTCAGTTTTGAATGTTAATTACTCCGCTGTTTTATATTTAATTTACAAAAGTAAGCATGATACCGATTTATCTTATTGTTAACTAGGTTTGTATGCACACAAACTTAAAAAAAAGTATTAATTTAAAAGACATGATACTTGAAAAATCCATATTTTAATACAAGCTTTAATGCAACTTTGAGGGTGATTAGGTCAATCCAGTGTACAAAAACTCTAAAATACTTTGCATACAAACATTGATTAGTTATTCAAGAGTTCAAATAATTTCACACGAAATAGATATATGCAGTAGTTTTGTCAAAAAGAGTATATGCCCAAGGGTCTGTTTATGATTTTATTTTTGGTATGAATCATTGTGCATCTCACTCGACTGCTCTTCCCGCGCTTTGTGCTGTGTGAGACAGGACGCATTTTAGACATGAGACCGATGAGTTCGGGCCGCCGACTTGTTTCACCTTAACTGTACAACTAGTTCAAATTCATAATTAACAAGAAGAAAAGTCGCCAATATAAAATTTGTTAGGAAAAAAACCTTTCTCGTATATATATCTTTCCATTAGTGGAAAGCGTATCAAAATGCGTTCGTTGGTTTAAAAGAGACAGAAGCGGACGGCGACTTTATTTTATAGGTGGCGCCCGCGACTTCGTCCGCGTTGAAAAATAAAATAGTAGCTATCCTGTGTCCTGTACGTCTAACTGTCTATCTACCAAGTTTCATGAAAATCAGTTAATTCGTTTAAGAATTATGGAGGAACATAAATACATACAATATCTACACTTACAGATTTATTATTAGTATATTGATTCATTTCAAATTTGATTATTAACGAAAACTGATGAAAGTGAGGCGACTCAAGCTTTAATAAAACACGGGAAAAGTGTATGTTAAAGTTTCTTTAGAAAATTGCATGTGTTATACTTATATTACGAAAAGTATAAAGTAGGAAGGAAAGTATAAGGAATATATAAGCTCAACGTAGTTTTGCGAGATAGCAGGTCGAAAGTGATTACTTTAAAACGTTCAACTTAAACAAGTAATTAATTTGAATTAGCCATCCATAACCCAAAAGAAAGCAAATTGTATCGAATAAAAAACCATTTAAATATATTTTTTTAATTAAAAATACTTTAAAGAGTTAAAAATACTTCGTCCGCGTTGAAAATAAAAGATGCAACGCCTGACATACATTGAAGTCTGACATTATACTTTTATCAAGCGTTGTACCTATCTTTATTTTTAGATAGCTGGTGCCCTATTGAAAAATTTAGCCTATGCCATTAAGTAGGAATAAGAATAGAAATAAATTTTATTTGTATCAAAGGACATATAAAAGCATACATAGGTAACATATAGAAAGACAAAAATAAACGTCTCCCGCTACAAACCGGCTCTAATAAGTATGTGTGACTATTAATTTAATTTTTTTTAAATCATTTGAGCAGTTTTGAAATTTATCTCCCACATAAATACATTTTATTTATATTTGGAAAACATACAATATCTCGATACACATTATACAGATACATAGGTACAAGTAAAACATAAATGAGCAAAGTTTCCACTAAATTACTAAAACATATTATAAGTTACAAGACTACAGAGTATATGTACTATTGAAAGCTGAGAGAGAACATATACAAAGGCAATAACATACGGTATCAATAACATTGGATTGAACAATTGGATAACAAATAACATACGGTACCAAATGAATAGATAAACTGGACGGTACAAAAAGAAGACTACACAACTATATTTTCGAGGGCCTGTTTAGGCTTTGTTTATAGGCTCCTATGGGACAAAAAGGTATTGCTAGTATATTTCTTTTTACATAACGAAAATACATATGAAACTTAGCTACTAAGTTTCATGAAAATCAGTTAATTCGTTTAAGAGTGATGGAGGAACATACATACATATATACATACATACATACATACATACATACAGAAAAAAATTGTAAAAATTGTCAATTTTTTTTATTTTTATGTTAAGGTCGACAGACAGGCTGACGGTCCACTTGATGGTAGGTGGCTACCGTCGCCTATAACACAAGCAACGCCATAAGTGCTACAAGTGCGCTGCCGACCATAGAAGGATTAAGGATAAGGTATACGGAAGGGATGGGGTAATGGGCTCTGGAATCCCTTACTCACTCACCGAAACACAACAGCACATAATGCTGTTATTTCACGGTGGTATTCTGTAAGGTGGTGGTTACTGTCGCCAGACGGGCTGCCCAAATGACTGCGAAACGCAGTGTGCCCTACCACTACTTTTCAAATCCAGACCAGAGTCAATTTTGAAAATTATATTAAAATTTCCAAAGTTGACCCCGCCGGGAATCGAACCCGGGGCCCCTGAAACGTTAGGCAAGCACTCTTGCCACTCGTCCAACAGGCTCGTCAATTTAGTTTTAGTATCATGTATAGAGCCTATATACACAAAGTAAATTACTCCATGGCCGACTCATACAGATTTATTATTAGTATTTATGATGATGATGATATACAATCTTTACCTCTTTATAACATTATAATAGTGAGAGGAATTGAAAAGTATTAACTGCAGAGGAATAATCAGTGGGGCCATACGCGCTAGGTGTCCCTCGGTGCCATTCGTAATGAATGTGGCTATTGATTGTACTGCAATTATCTCGCAGCTTAACGAACAGACTGAAACGCCAACGCGATTCCTCCTACATTATTTCGTGTCTTCGCCCTTTAGCACAATTCCATCATTAATTATAGTCAGCTATATATATCTATACTAATATTATAAAGAAGAAAGATTTGTTTGTTTGTTTGTATTGAATAGGCTCCGAAACTACTGGACCGATTTGAAAAATTCTTTTACCATTAGAAGCCGACATTATCCGTGATGAACATAGGCTACTTTTTACCGCGGGAAAATGCTTTATTCCTACGGGAAAACTAAAATAAAAGTAAATACTAGCGGCTTAGCCCGGGAGATAGCGCCGTCTATCCAAAATCAGGTGAAGTGACTAACATGACAACTGCTTAGTGATATTTTTAGCGATCGTAGATGGCGTTTTATACTTTTCAAGGCGGACGAAGTCGCGAGCATCAGCTAGTTAATTATATTATCATAGACTTAATTTATTTATAACATACTAGCTGGTGACCGCGACTTCGCCCGCGTTAAAATTAAGGGACGTGTAGCGCCTGACTAAATGTGTATAGGTTATAACGCCTGACATCTTTGCCGTTTTAAAATTTTCAGGGATTGCATTTTTATTTTTAGCAGATAGCTGCTGCCCGCGACTTCGCCCGCGTTAAAATTATATACTTCAATCTTCCTCCTGAATCACTCTATCTAATAAAAAAAACCGCATCAAAATCCGTTGCGTAGTTTTAAAGATATAAGCATAAATAGGAACAGACAGATGGGAAGCGACCTTTGATTTATACTTAATGTAGTGATAGTGATGACTACTGCATTCTATTTTTTTTTAATAGGTAATAAGCAACGTACAGCTGACTGACACATCAGACGCAGATTTAATTCTCAGTCTGTCATTTTAAAGGATTCGAATCCTGGTTAGGTGTGAGTCTGGGGATATTCAACATCAACTATACCACTTTCCATATAGTATTGTAATATTGATTTGGAACCAAGTAAACGAAACTGTCCGCGTCTGTCTATTTCTCCGCTAACTTCTTCTAAATCACCCAACGGATTTTGATACAATTTTCACTAATGAAAAGAGGAATAAACAAGGAAGGTTTATGTGTATAAAAAATTGCACCCCTGGCGATGCTGGAGCGCTAGAATATTGTATTCCAAATGTAAGTCTTATACTATTGAACAAGAAAGTTAAGTCTTATATTTCTGTTACAGATAAAGCACCCTCCGAGGCTACGTTTCGAGGTGCTGAGTTCCTATCCTACGACTTAACTCAGACTGGAGGCGAACCTATAGTCAGCACGCAGGATACGATTTCACTATACTTTAAGACTCGTCAACCAAACGGCCTGCTTTTTTATACTGGTGAGTATATTTTTACATATATTTAGCTGGAGATTTCATCCGCACATCTTTTCAAATGATGTTCGAAGCTGGAACCAACTATAGACAACAATTCACAAAAATCATTAAAATCGATTACGATTTATTGAAAAATATTTCTCCATAATAAAACAAAAATATTAAAATATTCCCTTGAAGTTTAAAAAAAAATCAATCACTTAAGATATTTCAAAATAACTTGACATTTCCTATTTCCTATTATTCTTTATGGTTTTTGCTCAAGGCTCTCTCTATTCTATAACTACATATATGTTTTATATTCAAATTCAAATTGATAGGTTATGTGTGGTTAATATTTTTAAGTATCAGAAAAGTGAGTTTAATAGTTATTTCTTGACATTAGGCATTAAATTTGTTTTTGTGTAAGTGTGAATTTTGAACCACTTTTATGTCTGCATGTCCAGCTAACTTTGCCAGTATCTCACCTACGAGTATTTGAGAGGTTATTTGAACGGTTATTAACGTTGGCTTCTGGAACTTGCATGTTCATCAAGAACCCATTAAAGCGTAAATTTCAAACACCGCCACCCGTTTACTATATAACTTTGTGTGCTTAGGGAAAATTGAGAAGATCCTTGTACTGTATTTAAGATCACGTATTTTAGGGAAAACTTCTAAACTGTGTACAAATTAGTAAGAGGTTCAGAGCGACGTGATAAAAAGTACCATAGATGACTACGATAAGTAATTAAAATCTGAAAATCTATTTAAGATAATTATGGCAGACTAGCTAATTAATTTGCACAACTAATTTCACTTTAAAAAGTGAAAAAAAAAAAAAAAAAAAAAATGCTTACAGTAGTTTCAACTGTACATTATTCCTATTGTATTTAAATATTTATTACAATATATTATTAAAATATTGAATATTGTATTGAATATGACACACATTCCATACAGCACCATCCAGTTCCACACTAAGCAACCATACAAAACATCCATGACTCAGGCACAAAGTCGAATCCGCGACCGTTTGTTTAAAAGCTAGGGTTACTAGCCACTAGACCAAACGTGTCGTCATTGTATTACAATGTAGATAGAACATACAATAGCAAACAGTTTATGACTATATCTGTTTGTTATTAGGCCACGAAGCTGACTACCTCAACCTCGCAGTGAGAGATGGTGGTGTATCTCTCACTATGGGCCTTGGAAACGGGAAGCAGGAGATGCATATCAAGCCTACGAAGACGAGGTTCGACGATCATCAGTGGCACAAGTTGACAGTACACCGGAGAATACAGGAGGTATAATTATCCTTTCCTTACTAATATTATAAATGTGAATGTTTGTTTCTTACGTTTTCACGCAAAAACTACTGAACCGATCACCATGAAATCGGTTTTGGCATCTCTTTTACTAACTCACCGAAACTTACTTATTCACTTTTTGTCATGTTATTTGTCGGTAGTCACTTGTAGACTTACGACTGGATTGTAATCCTAAAATGATGGTAAAGTCGGGATACAAAAACCTTCATCAGTTTTCAAACTCATTCCTTTATCAAAATCGTAGACTCCATAGATCTAGTATTACTACTGTTCCGTAGTACCTTTTGAAACTAAAGCACTAAACAGCCAACTGACAGACGTTTGAAATGAAATTTTGCCATGACTAGCAAATGTCGACTTTTTCTTATCCCGACTGTACCTACTTTCCCATGTAAAAAAGTGTGGCATTCACCGGGCGAGTCGCACGAGGGGACAGTCGACGAGGGATAACAACTATATAAATTATTATAAAAAAACAAGTCGTAGTTCAATAAATGTATTCCTTGTCACACCAATGACAGCTATACTCGTCACAAGTTAGTCTTGGAATTGTGATTAAATAAGTTACAATCAAATCCTTTTTTAGAATTCGTAGAAAACCGATCGAAGTCAGTGCTTATGACCGCTTTGCGTGTTTCAATAGATGATGAAAAATGTTGATTTCTTGTAAATATATATTTGCCTTGATAATTTATTATTACAATTGATAAATTGTTAGTACAATTTGACAGGCTTCTTGGTCAAGTAGTTAAAGTGTGTGTGTTACTATAACTTTCGACCGATTTTGGAAATTAACTTTTTCATAATTCGCTTCGGTCTGGATGTAATAAGGGTAGGGTCACACTGTGTTTCGCAGTTATTTGGGCAACCCATCTTTCGGCAGTAACAACCCCCTTATAGGAGACAAACGGTAAATAAAAGCATGTGTGCTGTTGTGTTTCAGTGATTGAGAATTGAATGCCAGAGAACATTTCCCTAAATCTTACCAATCCTTATCGGCAGCGTACTTTCAGCACTTGTGGCGTTGCTTGACGGTGGCCACATACCATCAAGTAGACCGTCGGCCTGTCTGACGATCTTTACATAAACATATCAAGAAGACAAAGAAAAAAAATAATTCATCGTTAATTCGTAGAAAAATGTTCCATAAGAATTTATTGTTTACGAAAAACCCTTATTACATCTGTTGTATTGATTTGTCCCTACTACAAATAACATCCATTTGTGATTCGCGGTATTAATGAAAGATACCACTTCAGGGAAATGTGGTGAAAGGGAGAATGTATCGATATTAAAAAAAAAATACATTAACTAAATGAAATGTGATGTACATTAACGAAGATGAAATATCTTCAAGACGATACTTTTCTGTGTTTACAGAAATATGCTTTCATAGTATTTCGAATATTGCATACTAGCTATTCCCCGCTGGCTTCCCTGCTGTCTATTGAATAACTTTTATTGAAAAATGTACATACGAAAACAAATTTCTTCCAGTTTTCCTCATACAAAAATAAAATTTATTTGAAGAATGTCACTCGAAGCTAAAAACTACTTCGTTCAGAAATCGGAATTAATTCTTTGGATCGACCAATTACAATAATAATCGATACCATTCGGGCCGATTGTAATTCAACCAATTTGGGTAACTTTTATCTGCAATCAAATTGATAGGCGCGTTGTATGGAGTCAATTCAATACGTTTGAATTGATTTCGTTTAAAGGTATTTTTTTTGGTTGCACTGACGTATTGTCTCGAATATTCATGTCAAATTTTAACAACCTATTGTTTAGTATGTACAAAGCGAATTGGTGTAGTCTGTTTGCATGTCAACAAAAGCTAAAACTTTAAGTACTTGTTATAGTTACCCCGCGGTAAAGATGCGCGATCTATTCGATTGATAAATTTCGCAAATGAAGTGTTAGTAAACTTCTTAGAAGAAGCAATTATCATATAAGAACGTAACCAATTATTGACGCTCTAGATACGAACAACAAGAATCTTTCTAAGTTCCAATTGTTGTTACCAATAAGTTGCTAGTGTGGTCTAACTTGAATACAAAACTTAAGCTGTCGGAGATATTATATTTAGTAAGTTTAAACTGGCACGAAGACAGTTCCTAACAAGTTCTCATGGTGATAGATTTTAGACGTAGTCCGTTATTCATTTTATATCATTCATGAGAGTAAGCAATACCTAAATCATCGATATTCAATATTAAGAGTTATTCTTTACAGCTTATTGCTTATTATTATATACATTATCTATTTAGAAGCAGGAAAAACGAAATGTTATGCTTTATTACCTGGTAATTTTAAGGTCAATATTTAAGAAACAAATAACAGACGCCCACTGCTGAACTATAAAGTCTCTACTAATAAACCGCCCTCACGCCCTTCTAGCCCACATGTACAGTAGGCCGCATAAGTCGATTAACACATTCAAAATTGCAAAACAACTGAACACTCAATTTACTTATTCACATACTTACTTACTGAAGCTTTTTACGATTGTTTGTAAGTGAAGTTTATTTTGTTCTTTAGTCCTGACAACGACTTATGACGCGTTGAGTGTTCAGTTGTTTTGCACTCTTGAATGTGTTAATCGACTTATGCGGCCGACTGTACCTGAAAATATTACGAGTATTCTAGGCATTATTGAACATGTATTTATTGTAAGCCCGAAGGCTTTTATTAAACAACTTCTTTTGCAAAAATATATGGACTTCAAAATAGTGCTTGAAAAGGTAAAAATTTTGCCATAATATTCCTTATTAATGTATTTTTTTTTTCTTTACAGATAACACCTCAAACAAGCTTCTGCAGAGTAAGTGTTTATACTCTTATTACACCGCCAAAAATATTCATTAGTATACATAAATATACTGGCTTTTGCCCGCGCTTTCGTCCATGTATCTTTATGAATTGTAACCCTGTTTGTTATTGCGATGTATTACTGTATTACTGTAAAGTTTCATAAAAATACCATCACTAGTTTTTGCATGAATGAGTAAAAATCATTGTAAATTTTCTTTTAGGGTGAAAACAAATGTAATTATAATATTACTAGTATATTTAATGCTACTTACATGAACCTGTAAATGTATTTGATGCTAATTTACACAAATTGGTAAACATTTACCTGCTGCATCGGTTAGAGGGTTGAGGTCAAGAGGGACCCCTCCGCTACAGCTCGAGTGCCACACCGACCCTGAACGAATTTAATCAAACCTAGAAAGTAGTTTTATTTTAATCACAAATTTAAAGTAACCCAATTTCACAACAGACATGACATTATATAAATTTACCAGGTACATTCTTATCAATGACTTCGTCCTCGTAGAAAAGTATAAAACGCTATAGATCTACCGTATTTTGGATAGATGGCGCTATCTCCCGGGCCAAGCCGCTAGTATTTACTTTTATTTTAGATTTCCCGTAGGAATGAAGCGTTTTCCCGCGGATAATGTCGGCTTCTAATGGTAAAAATTTTTTTCATATCGGTCCAGTAATTTCGGAGCCTATTCTATACAAACAAACAAACAAACAATGAAATCTTTCCTCTTTATAATATTAGTATAGAAAATAGATTTATTGAAGAATGCTCACACTTGCGCAATAACTTTTTGATCTATTAAATTCAATTAAATGTAACATTTTGTATTAAAAATGAATTAAAAATCGCAATAATTCTATTGATTTGAAACACGAGTGGAGTAATTCACTATAAAGCGATACCCTGGATTTTCTATTTTCCGTGCATTAGGTTCAACAGTGAAGAAAATGAACTTTAATTTCTTTTTCAAATTTAATAGATTGTGGCTGGTGTAGTATAATAGAAATAATGCTGGCCCGAATGAAAGGAGTTGACAATGGCGACTACCACAAAAGATGTCGGCATTGAACACTGCTTGTATTCAGAAATATGATTTTATATGAGGCTCTATGGTGGAGTTATAATAATGTATTATCAGAGCTTACCATTAAACTTATGGTTTCAAAAACCCTTTAGTGTTACCTAGTTTAAAGATTAAGTTGTATTTTAACTGATAAATTAATTTGGTTAAAATAAGGCTTGTAGCATTGTCCTTCACACGTCTTATATTTGTCATTGTCTATTATAAAATTTGCCATAAATTAAAATAACATTTCAATTTACATACCTTGCTATTTAAATTTCTGGGTTTCTCTTCATTTTCTCCTATCTTTTTAATGTACAGTCAGCCGCATAAGTCGATTAACACTTAAGTAAGTAAGTAAGTAAGTTGAATGTTCAGGTGTTTTGCACTTTTGAATGTGTTAATCGACTTATGCGGCCGACTGTACTTATCATTTTTTTTTTCTTTTTATATAGCCTAGATGCTTAGCTACTTTAACAGTTGCAGCAGGTCGGCCAGCTAAGTGAAAAGTTCCTTATATAACCATGCAATTGAAAGAGATTTGCAGAGCTCTCATAGATCACTTCAGAAATGTAGATTTTTTAAAAGAATCAATAACGTATCGTACTGGGAGAACGTGAGGAGAAAGGCAATTTCACAAATACCGGATTTGAAGTATGAAATGTCTGCAATCTCGAACTGTACATAGAGATTTGTCAATAAAGCGAGCATGCATTGCGTTGAGATTATGTACTTTAGGTACTGTTATAGAATCTGAAGCTGGGCATCTTTTATCATTTAAAAAAAGCGTAGAAACAAGTAGATAAGAGTTCCTACATAATATTTTTAGAAATTTAATATGATATAATGATATGATATGACTATACGTATCGCATTGCCAACAAACTAAACTCTTGGCTTGTATATGATTATTTAATTATTTATTTATTTTAGGAAAATTTACAGGTTAATATTATATAATAACAGTTTGAATAAATAACTTACACCTAATAAAAATTTCCACTTATTGATTACAGACTACTCTAATAACAACGATAATAATGCGTAAGAGTAATATATGCGCTGTAATATTTTTAATTTTTACTATGGAACTGTGGAAAGTGTTCAAGTTCAAATTTCAAATAATAAATTCCTTTATAAAAATATATAATTAAAACTCATAACCTACGAGTGAGTGAGGTAGCGAGTATGTGTATGTAGTGAATTTGTACTACACAATACACTTGGGGTCGCAAGACAATAATACCATATAATCAGACGATACTGTAGCACGATATCTATTGTCACCATTTGTTGAATTTTCAATACCAACGTCAAGAACAGTGGTTTCCATTCCATAGAGGATAATATAATTAATATAGAAATGGAAGTGAAATGTGTATCTTATCAAATTTAGATACCCCTATTGTGGTACGACATTCTTCACAAACATCATCATGAAATCGTTTTACGTATTGATATGTACCATTGAATCCAATACAATTTCCCAGTTCAAATATTAAACCAACCCCTGAGGTCCGCTTACTTAACCGACTTGGAATGCGGATAATAGTCATTGATGTATTTGTACTTAGCTACCTATATTATCTATACTAATATTATAAAGAGGAAAGATTTGATTGTTTGTTTGTTTGTATAGAATAGGCTCCGAAACTACTGGACCGATTTGAAAAATTCTTTTACCATTAGAAGCCGACATTATCCATGATGAACATAGGATACTTTTTACCGCGGGAAAATGCTTCATTCCTACGGGAAATCTAAAATAAAAGTAAACACTAGCGGCTTGGCCCGGGAGATAGCGCCATCTATCCAAAATACGGTAGATGGCGTTTTATATTAAATAAGGAAATGTACCAAAAGGTACATAATAAAAATAGAAATATTATAATATGGATGTCACAAGAACATAATTTAATTAGATCCATTAACTTGTATTATTGATACAATTTTTTGCCATGTGTAAAAAATCTCTGTGAATAACAGAACCTTATATATTCATCTAATAAAATCTGCGAGTCTGCTGTAAAGCTACAAATATGTAGGAAGATATATACGGAGAAGTCTTATGCTACCTAATCTCTATGTAATGCCTTAAATTTTATTTCGTTGGCATCTTAGAATACTTTGTAGCATCATTAGGAAGGCTAACATCATCATCAACCCGCGTCTCTGTATGCAAAATGTAGCCTCTCAAGACAGGACTGGTTTACAATTTTATATTATCTGTAAGAGCTATAGAACGGGCTTTGCTCGGAGTTTCCTCCGTTGATGGGATTAGGAATTTTGACTGTCGCCGAAGAATCAAAGTTTTTGATATAACCGACAAAGTTAGCAACCCTCAGTTCTTCTTTCTCAGCGGGCCACTTCTCTACGAAGGTTGGCGACCAATATGGCTATTCTGACTTTGGAAGCTGCTGCGCGAAAGAGGGAGCGAGTGCTCAATCCGAACCATTCTCTTAAATTCTTCAGCTAGGATGTCTTCCTTCTACCTCTGCTCCGCTTCCCCTGTATTTTCCCTTGCATCACTAGCTGAAGAATACGGTATCTTTCGCCCCACATTATGTGCCTCCTCCTTTATAGTCCTCAGCACCTGCATTCCTTTTTCCATTGGACGCAAAACTTCAACATTTGTTACTCTCTGCATCCATGATGCAACCCTCAGTAGCAATGTTTTAATATAAAAACCTTATCACAGAAAAAAAACTAGTTGGAATATTTCTTAAAGATAATAAAGTTGACAACGAAATGAATATTTAGCAGTGCGTATATTTTTATTTAGACGCGAGCAAACAGCGGTTTGTAATAAGATAAATAATTTTCTGTCCAATTAGCGAGACACACTAATTACTGTCCCTTTATCTTGGACAACAATGGCGGCTGTCGTTTTAGGCGTCACGGTTGGAATAATAAAATGTTCCCAGGCGTAAATTCCACTGTTTGGTATATCTGCGCGCAATTATTCTTAATGTCTCTCGGAAACATTGATGCTGCCTTGTTTTTCTATCTGCTAATATATTAATTACTAGCTGGCGCCCGCGACTTCGTCCGAAAAAAGTAGCCTATCTTGTGTCTTGTACGTCTAAATATTTTTCTACCAAGTTTCATGAAAATCATTTAATTCGTTTAAGTTATTTTTTTATTTTTTTATTTATATAATACGGACAGCCAACGTAATAGTGTGCATATGAAACTCAGAAAAGATTGCATATCAAAGTCTAACTTACACACATCACAATTATAGGCTACCAAAACATGCATATTAATTAAACATGCATATTAGTTATGGAGGAACATACAATACCTACACTTACAGATTTATTATTAGTTTGAATTTATTGAAACCGTAATACGCGATATTAAGTTTAAAGCTAATATCGAAGAGTTATGTGACAAAGCCCTCACGTATTTTAATTTGTTATAAATATTACAAGTGAAGCGAAAACTTTGATTCCCTTTTTAAGAAAAATGCGCGAACGGTGGAGTGTGAAATTTGGTACACTTAAAGTTTATATTGAGATGGGACTGGAGAAAGCTATGTATGTATCTATGTTCCTTCATAACTCTTAAACGAATTAACTGATTTTCATGAAACTTGGTAGATAAACATTTAGACGTACGGGACACAGGATAGGTTACTTTTTTCTTTTTCAACGCGGACGAAGTCGCGGGCGCCAGCTAGTATAATACAGCTTCATGCTATAGACGTTTCCAATGTCTATAGCATGAAAATTGCCACGGTCTACAGCTACAGCAGGTCTACAGCTTGAAGAAAATTAATTACAACAGAAACCTCTAAAGGGATTAAATAAAATATTTAAACTGTTCCACTAATTTCACAACAATATTGTGAAATGATATTCCTTATTTCCTTTCATCTCGTTCGCAACCCCTCGGAGTCTCGTTTAAATTAGACGATCGTGACTTTAGTGCGAATCGAACGTTTAACAAATACCTCAACGTCAAAGAGATTATTTTGAAGATATTTTAGCAAAAATCATTATGGAATTGCATTGAATAAATAAAAACTAAAAAACCGCCCGTTCCACTTATCTTCGCTCTTGGTAGGGTTAAACGGATTTTTTTCATCTACCAGTAAAGATCTTTACCCATATTTCTTTTCATAATTTATTCTTTTTTATTATCTTAATTAGTTAGACTTATTACAATAAAAATGATAACTGTAATGGTTATCGATGATAAATATAAAGATATCCATTATAATAACATAATGGAAAAGATGGATAAAATTGCCTATTACAATACAGTTAACATTTTATTAATCAAATGTATCAGCAATTTAGACTATGTAATACGAATCTCATATATTAATGAAACGTTAGCTTGCCCGTAGCTTTAATTCTAAAAGAACGTAAGTAAACATCGTAGTAAAGTAAAGCAACCGTTTCTAATTCAAATTTCCGTGCGTTTTCCGGGAAAAATTCCCGGTCCATTAAATGAACGGGGCGCCCTTAAAAGATAAACTAATAACGCATTTTACGAGATACAACTTCAAAGGAAACACATTTCATTAAATAGTGTCCCGCGGCTGAACGATATGAAAAAAGCTTTTACGACTTTCGATGCCCGACCGAGTATAAACTCTAGTATACACATAATGGATTGTGACGTCATTGCAAATTTACGAGTAATGGTAACAAGTTAATTAAACTTTGATTAGATCATTAACAGCTAAAACACATACAGCTACGGTGCGTTATATGAGGTGCTGCCAACATTCTGTACTAATGTTATACCAGGGCTGTATGATAAATACCTGGCCTAGGCAAGAGATTGCGCTGCTAGTATTTAAAAAGTGTAATTTTTGGTAAATATAACCCCTTTCAATAATACTGTCAAACTGTCAAGTCGCTGCGTGGTTTAGTTTGTAAATGCCAGTCATTTAAATAGAGCTACTTTTGTAATTTTGCAATAACGGAAAAAAATGAATATCGAGCAGTTATAAAATACTTGTTTTTGAAAAAGAAAACAAATAATGAGATTAAAACGGAACTCAGTGAAGTTTATGGGGACTCTGCTCCTTCGTTATCCAGCATAAAATATTGGACAGCTGAATTCAAACGTGGCCGTACAAGCATTTTTGATGATGATCCTTCAGGGCGTCCAAATGAGGTTACCGCATCAGAAATGATCGAAAAAATCCACGATATAGTAATAAACGATCGGAGAGTGAAAGTGCGTGAGATTGCTGAGACTGTGGGCATCTCAATTGAACAGGTACAGAATATTTTAACAACTCATTTGGATATGAAAAAGCTTTCCGCAAGATGGGTGCCGTGATTGCTCACAATTGACAATAAACACGCACGTGTGTCAACTTCAAAAGAATGTTTGGCGATCTTAAAACGCAATCGGAATGATTTTTGGCGTCGGTTCATAACTGTTGACGAAATGTGGATTCACCACAGCACACCAGAGACCAAAGAACAGTCCAAACAGTGGGTTTTCCGAGGCGAATCTGCGCCAAAGAAGGCTAAGGCGACATTATCAGCGAACAAAGTCATGGCTACAGTGTTTTGGGATGTACGCGGCATAATTCACGTCGATTATCTTGAAAAAGGCAAAACGATTAATGGAGAATATTATGTCAACTTATTGGATCGTTTCAACCATGTTTTAAAAGAAAAACGTCCGCATTTCGCGAAAAAAAAATCCTATTCCATCAAGACAATGCACGCGTGCACACATGCGTCGTCGCTATGGCAAAATTCCATGAGTTAGGGTACGAATTGTTTCCACATCCACCATATTCGCCAGATTAAGCACCCAGCGATTATTTCCTATATCCAAATTTGAAAAAATGGCTCAGTGGAAAAAAAATTAGCTCTAACGATGAAGTCATTGCTGCAACAAACGCTAATTTTGAAGGGTTGGAGCAATCTTATTTTTTAGAGGGTATATAAAAGATAGAAAAACGCTGGACTAAGTGTGTCGAACTGAAAGGTGATTACGTCGAAAAATAAAATAAATTTTATACATATTTTTTTCATTTTCTTGTCAAGGCCAGGTACTTATCATACAACCCTATAAAAAAAGGTTTCTAATTTTGTAAATTTTTGAAAATTCTTTCACCTGTAGAAAGCTAAGCGAGTAACATAGGCTATACTTATTTTATAAATTTACGCGAATGAAGTCGCGTGCAACAGCTAGTAATTATATGATTATAAACATTACAATAGTTATTGTGTAAGTAGACTAGATATTGCGATTAGTATAGTGAGGAACATTTTTGTCACTATGTAATTATAGACATAATGGTACGATATTGTATGATGGTTTCAAAATATTGCGAACAAGCAATAATTGTGCTACCAATTATACAACACTGAGGCATCGTGCTACGAAATATTTCTTTTCACTGAAAAGGTCAAGTTAAATTGAGTTTTTTTTTCAGGTATCGGCAATAGTTGACGATGTTTATCCTGAGCATGCTCATGTGGCAGGCTCATTCACTATGCTGGCGAGTTCTCGAGCGCATGTTGGCGGGTCGTTAAATGCAAGAGCTTTGCCCGGAGCTAGGGTTCACAATAACTTTATCGGATGTCTGAAGAAGGTACGACTTTCATTTGAATGTTATTTTTTTTTTTTTTTTTTTTTTTTTTTTTTTTTTTTTTTTTTTTTTTTTTTTTTACATACATTCTAAAAAAATATGATTACAATGTCTGTAAACCTTTATTAGGTTTGTCTAGACATATTAATTCACGCCATGACATTACAGTAAGTAGAAACTAGCAAACACATTAAGACTACCTCATCAACATGCCTAACTTTGTTGAAGTTATTCAGTTAGCAGTACAAAAATCGACCGAGCGAGGCATCGGACACGCACCGTGCGTGTGCAACTCGCTACACAGGATGCTCCATTACATGCAATACTTTTTAACAATTATCATCAATTATAAAGAAATATCAATAATCAAATAATTAATAATCAATTAATTAATAGACAATATTAATAATTAATTAATTAATTAATAAAAATACATTAAATTAAATCGATTCAATTCAAAACCAAGTCAATCATCTAATCAATAAAATCACATTAAACTAAAATCAATAAAATAAAAATAAAAAATATAAAAAATAAAAATATGTTAGATGTCAGATGTTATTTATGTCGTTTAGATAATATTTTTTTAGCGTAGACTTTATGTTATTCTGTGTAATTTCCTTTTTTAATTCAATGGGTAAATTATTGATGAGATGGGGAATAATAAAATGGGAGGTTCTTTTACCGTATTCATTAATAAATTTTGGTTTCCATAGTACCTTATTACTGACCTTTCTAGTGACCATTGCGTGGCTTTTAACTACCTGGATTTCTTCACGAAAATACTGCTCCTTGAGCAATGTATAGTCAACTTTTTTGTGAATTGGAACTACTCCACAGTACTTAAAAAGTCCCATTGGATCCTCACTATACTGATTTTTTATTAGTACAACCCAACTGAGTTTTATTTAAACAGTCTACAATATTATGTTAACAAATATACAAAATAAAAGATGGAAGCGTTAAAAATGTATTGTTTGTATAGGGGATGTCTGAAGAAGGTACGACTTCCAATTGAATGTTATTTAGTACAACCCAACTGCGTGCTATTATAAGAAATGTATACTAAAATGATGAAGGCGTTTAAGATGTATTGTGTTTATAGGTGGAGTTTTCAGCAGACACATTACGTTTGAATCTCATCGATTTGGCGCGCACTGGCAGCAAATTGATCACTGTCACTGGAAGACTTGAGTATTCCTGTACAGCATCAGACACCGCTGATCCTGTCACTTTCACTACCAGAGATGCACATTTAGTAAGTTACTATTTAATTCTATTCACCTTTACCGTTCCTGATCGCTTTCCTACCTATTGATTTGAACCAGGGTCTCATTGGCTGAGGTTTTTAGTACTTTCTGATACACACTTTTTTTTATACTATTAAGAGTAGCAAGCAGGCTGACGGTCCATTTGATGGTGGCTAGTTAAAAATGTCTAAGGACATAGCCAGGAAGTACACAAGTGCGCCGCTGACGCTGCAGGAATTTATTTCTGTAGGCAGAAAACACCTTTTCCAAGTAAATGCGGATAAACTGTGCCCAGTACGATGGTAAAAACTTCGGATCATTAACAACTCATCGAAACATTAAATAATGGCAGAAGAATAATTTGCCTTAAATATTATTCTTCGACCTGGATTGGACAACACTTTGAATTTTTTATGTAAGGTAGGCATTTTCCAGCTCATTATTTGCGGAAAATAGTTGCGATATATAATTTTTCCAAAGACTTCTCAGCTATTTTTCTGCATTCTGGAGTAGCCGATTTTCTAAAAGCTATTGTCGGATAATGAGATGTGTGAAAGTCTATTGTTGTTCGTAGAAAACTGTAAGGTAAGGCGTTTTTTAATTAGAAACGATATGAATACTCCATTTCTGTCTTCAGTGGGGCTATTGTGCGAAATTAAAGCAGTTTAAATGGTCCAAAGACGCGATTAGGTTCATAATGAAGTCGCGCTAAATTAAGAATACGAGAAGTCCCTCATTACCACGTACATGCACGGACGCTTTTTATTTGCTACGTCTATTCGAGTATCTTCAGGTGCATTGGAGAACTTCGTATAGATAATATAGATAGTATATGAAAAATACTAAATAAATTTTAAATGCTATTACTGCTGCCAACTGCTGCCAGTGTCACTATTTATTTTGAGTAATGCTTTCTCGAAATTAATGCTTTCTTTCACTGTAAAGTTGAGTGACAATTCTCTCCAATAATCTGACTTAAAGGGAAATCGAAGTGGTATTGTTCAGTTCGGACAAGGTTTTCATACTGCCCAGTTAAAGACAATCCTCGCAGTTTCAAGTGTCTTTCGAATCGGTGGACTCTTGAACGTAGTCGGTTATTCCGAGTGGTACTGACCTCTGATTAGATTCGGGTTGAGGCGATTGGATTTGAGTTAAGCGTTCGACTAGGGGTGGAAAGTGCACTTTAGTTTCCTGTGATTGGATATTCGCTGTTGTTTGCTCTATACTTAGTTGTACATACGTCGCAAGATCATTTCAATTGACAATTTATTTTCGTCTTAGCATCTAACACAATGACGTTGTGTTTTCATAGCAATCATTCACTTTGATTGTTGTGGCCACATTTTAAGTGTCAACACTAACACATTTACATTGTTGGCCTAATGGTTGTGCGTGAAAGCTAATTTGTGTATTCAGAATGATTTCTCGGTAAATCGCACGAAGCCCATTACCTTAATTCGTACAAAGTATTGTTAATGGATGACATCAGATTAATTTGTGTTCACAATACACTTATTTGTTTATTTATTTTTGTTATTATTCATATTTTTTTTTTTATATTAAGGTCGACAGTCAAGGTGACGTTCCACTTGATGGTAAGTGGCATGGCAACCGTCTAGTAAAATAAAAGCACGTAATTTTGTTATTACATTGGTATGACAGCGTATTATTCCGTATCTATTTTCTTGTATTCTGAAACGTAGACGCAAATTTTATCATAGTCATCAAAAAATATTTTTCTTAATTTTTTTAAATGTAATTTATAATTTATAAATTCACACGCCAGTGACGTCACACTTCTGCCAGCACACACATATTTTCCCACGAATAATGCTCGTGGGAATAGTATTAAGATTTTATAAGGTACTAATTGGTGCAGACGACTTCGTCCGCGTTCTCTTTAGCCTTCTCTATAACCTTCCTTTGACTATCCAACACAAAAATATTTTCTGAGATTAACGTGTACAACTGAACAAACAAACACAAAAAACTCTTTAACTTTATATAATAGTGTAGTATAGATTAACTCCATACAAATTTATATCTTATATGAAACCACATTTGGAATATAATTGAATAACACAAACCCAATGTTCTGGTCAGTAAATAAATTATATGGCACACATTTACATATCGTCAAAAAAGCGGGAAAATGGAAATAACTGATTCTAATGTCGCGATAAGAGAAGGCAAATGGCATCAGGCAATTGGCTTTGAGGAAATGGGAGCGAAGAAAAGCCTCGTCGTCGGCTTGGAGGTGTTGAATTTCTTGTATGTGTGTGTGTGTGTGTGTTTTTTTTTTTCGTTTAATCTTTATTTATACCCATAAGTATAGGTATATTTTTTTTTCACAAATGACAGTACCTAAGTTTCTGTTCGGTAATTTATTTTTTAACTGATCTGAATTTTGTTATCTTGAAATTTTGACATTCTGAGATATTTATATGTGAAAGTTATATACAGAGAGAACAGGAATATTCTAATATATATCTTGTAAATAATATATATTTTGACAAAACCCAAATCATACCTATGTACCACTACTATGGTACAAAACCTACAATAGTAGTGGTAGGGCACACTGCGTTTCGCAGTCATTTGGGCAGCCCGTGTGGCGGCAGTAACCACCACCTTACAGAATACCACCGTGAAATAACAGCATTATGTGCTTGCGTTTCGGTGAGTGAGTAAGGGATGCCAGAGCCCATTGGGGTAATGGGGTAATCTCTCCCTTATCCTTAATCTTTCTATGGTCGGCAGCGCACTTGTAGCACTTATGGTGTTACTTGTGTTATAGGCGACGGTAGCCACCTACCATCAAGTGGACCGTCAGCCTGTCTGTCGACCTCAACACAGGCCTCATCTGCGCTACACGGCTAGATGCTGGCCAATAGCAAACCCATATCTAATAAAAAAAGGACCTACTAATAAAATAAAAAGAAGTAGTTGGCGGATGTATTAAATGATTCCAATTGTAAAATACAATATAGGCATAAAATAGTGGCAGTTTATCGGCAGTTTTGATCTTGAAATATTGTTACCGAAGGGCGAACTCGAATGACCTGGGCCGAGGTCGTATCGACCAACAATTACACTTACAGCGTTTCCAATTCAACATGGCTTTTTTAAATTGATTCTTATGTAAAATGGTTTGGTCGATTTTCATTATATAATTGATACGAGTTGGTTGGTATGGAAGAGTTTTAAGCTTGTTGTAAGGTGTGTATCTTGTTGTAGCTTGTATTGGATCTAAAATATCATAGTGAAACAACAGCACATGTGCTGTTGTGATTCGGCAAGTGAGTAAGAGATATAAGAGTATACCTTTATCATTTATTTATGATTTTATACCATAGATAAGTGATTGATCTCGCTACGTATATCTTTATGTATAAGTAAGGTAAGGCAAGTAAGTATATTAGTATCGTTATATATTATTTCCCTTGGGCCCTAATAACTCTTATTATATCGTCTTAATCACTCCATTCCAATAACACAAACTGGTCAATTATAATCATTTTTTTTTACAGATACTGCCGAAATGGGAAGCTGTCAAGACTGGAACTATATCGTTCAAGTTTCGCACGAACGAGCCAAATGGCCTGATCCTGTTCAACATGGGCGCTAAACCACCAAGGGTAGGTTGCACGGTAAGGGGTGAAGCTTTTGGGGTTGGACAGAGATCACCGGAGGAGATAGAGTCATCATTATCATCGTCATGAACAATCGCCCTCATCAATTACATTCTCAAATTACTTACTGAAATCGGGGATTGCGTTTTTACAAAATATGTACCTTCTACTGTATTTTTTTTTCGGTTCTACAAAAACGGTATACTTAAGGCATAATTACGAATAAAAAAAACCTAATAGTAATTTTTTATTCTTTAAATTCTCCGAGTAACTTATTTCACAGTTTTGTTTATTATTTGTTTATTATATTCCTAATGGTCCATAAGCCAGGCACTAATTTCGTCAATGATTTCCTCTCAGTCGATATTTGTAAAATGCCTGAGAGAGTTGTATCATGATGCGTAGTGAACGTCAGCTGCGGCTCCGATGGTGGGTTGAGCAGTGGTAGCCCGTTACACTTTCAGAGCATCAGCTGACAAGCATTCCACCAAGATATAGCCAGATGACTTTTTTATTTATTAACAGTAATACATAAACTATCATCTGATAAATTTTCTATTGGGAGGTAATCACTGAACACGTATATATTCGTGTGACCTGCAGACGCATAATCCACCATTTTATAAATAGCTGACAATTTTGTTTCTTCAAAATATTAGGCTAACTATAATTTGATGAATTTTTAATCGGAAATAAATGATAAATTTTTTTTTTATTATGTGCCTTACCAGCGGTTACCACTCTACTGCTCAACCCACCATCGGAGCCGCAGCTGACGTTCACAACGCTTCATGATACAACTCTCAGTCATTTTACGAGTTATCGACTGAGAGGAAATTGGTCATGAAAATCTGTCGCTGGCTCACGGACCATAAAGTATTCCAATCTTTGTACGAAGAAACACGAGAAGAAATATAAGAGAAAGATTATGTATGACGCATGTATGACGTAATTAATTAAATAGAAAATTCTATCAGATTAAGATTAAGATTATCAGATAAAGATACCAAATTTCTATAGGAGAAAGAATTTTTAAGAACGATCCATTAGAATTCTTGAGTTTGTTCATTACAAACAGAAATATAAATATTTTATCTTTATAGATATTTTAAACTATTGTGTGAATCGTGAAAAAAATACAACCAAGTCACAGTTATCCATGCCTATTCAAAACGCATTGTTACAACCAATTTTCCACCGTGAAAAAATTATCACAAATAAAATAAAACAAAACACACTTACACACATTATTACACTTATTATTATTATTATTATTACTTACTATTACACTTCGATGTAATTTATCAATGTAATTCAATGCATTTGTCAGTGTCCTGTTTTGTGTACCGTATTAAATAAAATTAAAAAAAAAAAACGCAGTCCCCTATATAAAATTAATCTCCACGGATAATGGAATTTCTCACGTTAATTAATACTGGCATTAAATTAATAGCAGTGACTTTAATAACATGCCTTTAACAATATAACCTTTCGGCTTATTTGAAATTCCGACTTAATTAACTTCCGTTACAAAATTTAATATTGAATAATTAAATTATCCATTGAGATAGGCTGCATGGTAGGCTGATCGGGCAGTAACCAAAATACTAAACGTATTAATGTTGTCGTTGACATTGTATTTTTAGATACTGTACATTTTATTCTCTCTATTTTTTTTTAGATACAGAGAATTAACAAAAGAAACTATTTCAAAGAATTTATGAATTATTTATTTTTAAATAAATATGAATTTTTGTTTGATTTTTACACTAAACTTTTATTATTGAGAATGTTACATTATGCAAGTATGAAAAAAAAAAAAATTACCAATAATTACTAATTTAGATACTGTACATTTTATTCTCTCTATTTTTTTTTAGATACAGAGAATTAACAAAAGAAACTATTTCAAAGAATTTATGAATTATTTATTTTTAAATAAATATGAATTTTTGTTTGATTTTTACAATAAACTTTTATTATTGAGAATGTTACATTATACAAGTATGAAAAAAAAAAAAATTACCAATAATTACTAATTTAGATACTGTACATTTTATTCTCTCTATTTTTTTTTAGATACAGAGAATTAACAAAAGAAACTATTTCAAAGAATTTATGAATTATTTATTTTTAAATAAATATGAATTTTTGTTTGATTTTTACACTAAACTTTTATTATTGAGAATGTTACATTATACAAGTATGAAAAAAAAAAAAATTACCAATAATTACTAATTTAGATACTGTACATTTTATTCTCTCTATTTTTTTTTAGATACAGAGAATTAACAAAAGAAACTATTTCAAAGAATTTATGAATTATTTATTTTTAAATAAATATGAATTTTTGTTTGATTTTTACACTAAACTTTTATTATTGAGAATGTTACATTATGCAAGTATGAAAAAAAAAAAAAATTACCAATAATTACTAATTTAGATACTGTACATTTTATTCTCTCTATTTTTTTTTAGATACAGAGAATTAACAAAAGAAACTATTTCAAAGAATTTATGAATTATTTATTTTTAAATAAATATGAATTTTTGTTTGATTTTTACAATAAACTTTTATTATTGAGAATGTTACATTATACAAGTATGAAAAAAAAAAAAAATTACCAATAATTACTAATTTAGATACTGTACATTTTATTCTCTCTATTTTTTTTTAGATACAGAGAATTAACAAAAGAAACTATTTCAAAGAATTTATGAATTATTTATTTTTAAATAAATATGAATTTTTGTTTGATTTTTACACTAAACTTTTATTATTGAGAATGTTACATTATACAAGTATGAAAAAAAAAAAAATTACCAATAATTACTAATTTAGATACTGTACATTTTATTCTCTCTATTTTTTTTTAGATACAGAGAATTAACAAAAGAAACTATTTCAAAGAATTTATGAATTATTTATTTTTAAATAAATATGAATTTTTGTTTGATTTTTACACTAAACTTTTATTATTGAGAATGTTACATTATGCAAGTATGAAAAAAAATTTTTACCAATCATTCCTAATTTACAGGCTGAATTTGTGATCAGTATTTCAAAGTCAAAATATAAAAAAAAACAAAATATGTTTGTGAATTATTCTAAAATAAATTATTAGAAAATAAATACAACAAGTGTGAACCATATTATTTAACATTTTCGTGGCCATTGTTAGGTATAAATAAAATTGGTTAATATTTTGTTATATGTAACGTCTTTAAATATTTTAGTAGATTTTGAGTGTTCAAGTAACAAATACCTAATTTTTTATATTTAATAGTGTTTTCTAAGCTTTATAAATTTTTGAACTGATTAAATGAAAACAAAATATTAATATTAAATAATAATATTAATATTAATAATATTAATTATTAATAAAGAAAAAATACATCAGATACAACTTATCGTATCGTATCAAACTTACAGCGTATAAAATTGTTAAAAAAAGTAAAAAAAAAAAAAATAACCAGAAAAATAATTTCAGTGATTTTTTTATTTTATTAATACATAATTATATAAAAAAAAATCTCTAAAAAATTTTTACACTATATCTATATGTCAAAAATCACACATTCATTACGCATTGCACAATCTCTAATGGCTTTAAAATAATTTGCATATTATGTTCTAATTGCATAATATTTCGGTTTTTTTTACTACATATTTATACTTCACAGAAGACACTTTAAAATACAAATTTATGTGTTTTTCTAATTTACTTATTATTCATGTGTGAACGAATATGCAATGTCAACAAAACATTAATTATTAATTATTAATTTTCGAAAGAATAAAAATACTATAGAATTATTGTAGGTACCCATTTATTTAAAACCGATCTTAAACAAAGTTACTACGTCTGAATCTCATTTATTATTTGTTATTAAAGAGATTATATATTATACCCATATTATAGGTACACGAGTAAAAGTAGATTAGTAATATCTAAATCTTATAGACGATTTGGGATGAAACTATAATTATTTATTTATCGACGATGTTATACAACGCTTTTTGAATTCAAAGTATAAATTTCAATGAAAAATATGATATGATAATTTTCACTTATTTCCAAAAGTTTTTTATTTTGTAAGCAGAAGTCATTTACAGAATGACAGTATTGTAATAACAGAGAATAAATCAAATTATAAATTCAAATAATGGTAGGAGAGCCCACGATGCTAAATGTGGAGTCACTCGTGGGGACCTATTGGACTTTGAAGATTGGATGGTAAGAAGAAATAAAGGTTATATAAAGATTTTCATTTCAGCGGTGTGGTGAGTGTCTATAGGCCTTCAAAATTTTGTATTTTAAAAAAATCTCCACATAATCGTCAGGTTAAGAATCAGTACGATCACGAATTCAGGCTAAAACCGTCTTATTGAAAATCTGACGCGCTCGACTATTACAAAATGGCAATCATATACACATGATAATTATATACATACATTATAATACATAAACACAGTAATTAAGCAGAGTACAAACAGTTATGAAGCAATTAAAAAAATAAACTTTCTTCATTAATATTTTTCTAACAACTTGTTGTTACAACTTATTTTCGGTATAAATACTATTTCAAATAATTTTCACGAATGTAATGTACAATATTTTATAAAAATATATTTATTACTAGTGGGTGCCCGCGACTTCGTTCGCGTTGAAAAAGAAAATATATGCTAGCTTGACCCGGGCAAACGTTATTTTGCAACTATCACTTACCTACCGAAAAAAAATTCTTGAAAGTCGGTCTTAGAGATCGGACCTCATACTACAACAAAATTCTGAACGCACCTATAAATATTTGACAACCAAGTGACAATTTTAAACAAAATACATGTTTCACAGCTATAGGAACATTTTGTGCAATGTCATCTTATATCGCTGTGACGCCTAGCGCTGCCATGCGACAGTAGCGCCCAATTATTTATGTTCTTATATGATCCCTCGGGAATACTTAGTCCTTTTTTTCTGGATGAAAGGTACCCTATGTCCTTTCTGGTGTCCCAGACAACGTGTATACAAAATTTCATGGTGATCGGTTCAGTAGTTTTTGCGTGAAAGCGAGACAGACAGACAGACAGACAGACAGAGTTACTTTCGCATTTATAATACATATTAGTATAGATATAGATTTTTTTTTATATTATACTAGCTGGTGCCCGCGACTTCGTCCGCGTTGAACGACAAAAGGTCTGTGTCCTTTTGTGAAAAAACGACCGTGTCCTTTCTGATGTGCCAGAGGATGTGTATGCAAAATGTCATGGTGATCGGTTCAGTAGTTTTTGCGTGAAAGCGTAACAAATAAACTCTCATTCACATTTATAATAATTAGTAAGAATATACACGTGTAGGTCAGGTATATTTTTTCAAAATAGTAAATATAATAATATAAATAAATAAAAACGTTTTCAAATTTCAATCTACTATACAATAGTTAATTGTTTTGCGCTTACCTCAAGTTGGCAATGAATATTCTATGAGAAAGAAAGAAATTTCACAGGTGTTCTATTCAACATTAATTTCTTGTGAGAATTTGACTACATTTGCAGGTGGTTTTTCAATACATATTTTGAAAAGTATTATCAAAAGGATAGGATAGGATAGAAACAAAATATCTAAAAAGTGAAACGTAGGTATAGGAAAGAAAATAAAGTCCTGGTATTTTAATTTAACAAATAAATGTATAGAAATTCAAGGAAATAAATGAGATTTACTCACATAAAATAAGCAGCTTAAAGATACAGAAGAGAGTTTTCAAATTTAACTTAAGGCTCTTAGTGTCGTCAAATTTGTACTTTCATAAGCTTACTTCTCTTTTCTGGCTGGACTAAAAAGCTTGAAAAAAAAAATGAATTATGAAAGTTTAGACATTTTTTTGTATTACCAAATTTCCATAAGGATTCTGTTGCACTTTAAACAGAACATAGCATAATTATGACCACTCCGAGCGCATTAATAAATTTGGTACCTATATAAACTTCAAATAAATAAATAAATAGGCCAATCAACCTAGGTTTTAATGTTTTAGGTACATGTAAGAAGTCCTAGAAGAAAACCAACTGCGCTATTGTGTGGAGAATAGTTTCATATGATATACTGACATGTTTTTCACTCGTGTTTATTATTTATAACACTGTTATTAACAATTTTATGGAAAAAAATCGCTATTTTTTTAGATTTTTTGCTTATAAAATTGAAACTATCTTAGCAATCACGATGATGTTGCCAGACAATTTGTATAAAATTGTATACAATTGATGTAAAATGAGATTCATTCGTATAGTGCTTAATTAAAGATATGGGAGAAAGTAAAACTCAAATTTATTTTATAGCTCACGCGACTTTATATCATAAAAGTTAAGTTAAGTTAACTTAAGTGAAAGTATACTTAAAGTTATACTTTAAAGTTTATAAAGTCGCGTGCTATAACGTGCTATCTCTGATAACGTAGCTTTCTATAGATGAAAGAATTTTTCAAATCGGTCCATTAATTTCGGAGTCAACAATGGAAGCAAACGAACAAATCTTTCCTCTTTATAATTATTAGTATAGTATACATATCAGCTATCGTATTTTTATTCCTTCTAAATGATTGTTTAAACGGGCGTACCAGGGTAACATAAATGTGTCGATGACATTAGGTATTGAATAACACTGACTATAGGGGAATTTGTGTATGGTACCTTATAAAGTTTCACCCACTTAAATGTTGAAGTGTATTTTTATTTTGTGTTCGTTAAGTGTAATTTGCACCGTAGTGTGTGAGCACAGAGTTGATTTTTGCCCTAAGCACTGAACACACCATAGAAGAGCAAGTGTTGAGGGGATTTTTATGTAATATGTTGTAGTATTAATACTATAATATAGCTTTTGATAGCGACTTCGTCCGCGTATCTTTATAAATTGGAACTGGAAGCTGGAAACACCCATTCAAATTGGTTGAGTTGGGATTTTGGAGATTAGCGTGAACGAACGTCGTGGTGACACGTGATATTTATATGTATTGAAATTAATGCGTTAAAACGAGAGCAGAACATCCTTTATAATATTAATAAATAAACGAATAATCTTAATTATTACTATTTAGTTTAATATTTATATCGATAAAAAACAAACTGATCGCAATTTTTTGTTAGAAGTAATTAATTATATATTATGTATATTAAGAACTATTGGCACATAGAATACGCGCAGTTCTGACTGAATTTTTTTTTTTATAATATAAAAGATTGTAATAGAATGTATATTAATAACTAGTTATTTTCACTATTATATTGCTCGTAAATTATTCTTTATTTTTGTGAAAGCTACTTGTAACCAACCTAAATTTGTCCTAATATAATTTCTTTTTTACTTTTACTTGTCATTGTTAGCAATACTTGTGAATTTGTACTGTAAAATAAATGACATTGTGTTGGAGCCTGGTCGACTTTTGACTTCTTGGGTGATGATTCGAAATAAAAAATTAGACTTGGTAAACGACGTATATAATTGTTGTAAATTTACGATGCGAAATCGAATGCGAATAAAAAATGAATGTGGCGAATACAAAATTATAGTAATTATGTGAGGTAGAAAAAGGGTATATATATGGTCATATATGGTCAAAAGATTCGTGAGGGGTAGAAGACACACGCGTTGCCTCAGTCCGCTAATAGATGTCGCTGTATGTCTCGAACGCATTGTTACAATTTTCAGTTTTAAGGTCAAGGAAAATTTATCATAAAAAACTTGATCACAATTAGGTACTAACAGTACTATGTAAAAATGCACTCAGAACTTACGAGTAAATACGCAAAAAGAGTTTCAATAATAAATTAATGTAAGAAATAGTAAGTGAAACTTAAATATGAGAAAACTACTCGAGAGAAGATGATGGACAGACTTATATAACATACCAAATATTTTTCATATATATTCTTGAACCAATTTTGTCGGGTTCTACATAATTTTTATTGTATTATACCGTACCCTTTAGCCGCCAGAGTCGGATTTATCGGACAATTATTTTAATGTCCATATTACAAATTTCTCTACTTATATTTGAGTTGCTATTTAGTAAGATATACTATTTAAAATTTCGAATAGCTAGTTATAATATTTTTGTGAGACACAAAAGTCATTGTGTTATTTTCAGCCAGTTTTCATTGCGTTTATTCTCGTATACTGTGTGCCAAAAGTTTTAAAATTGAATTTAGGCTAACTCGTATTTGAAAGGCTTTATTTAATACCTACACAAATTCGCACCGTAATGCACATAGCCTAGCAGAATTAGCTGATTTAATGCTAAACTATTAGATTAACATTTTTATATAAATTTTAAATAAACCCTATAACCATTTTGTCCAAACCCCAACCGAGTTATGTTTAATTTTCTTAAATATTTTCAATTAAATGTTGCAATTTGCATGAATTTCTTATATTTCGTTTAGCGTAAATATAGTTAGTTTATTTTTAAATAATAATATATATTTACTAGTAAAATAATTACTAAATTAAAATAGTTTTTTTTTTATAAATTTTCTATATAAATTAATTATCATTAAAAATAATTAGTTGATTTTTTTAGTAGTATCACATGCACAGCTCTATGCTTGTACTGGAGCATGCATTTCGCTTAAAATTCATTAGCTTATACATTCTTTTGTAGGCGGATTTGTTTGCTGTTGAAATACTGAATGGATATATTTATGTCCACGTCGATCTTGGCTCCGGTGGAGTGAGAGTTAGGGCGTCTAGGAGGAGAGTAGATGACTCCCATTGGCACGAGTTTTTGCTAAGAAGAACGGGAAGAGATGGGAGAGTTACGGTGGACGGTGCTAATGCAGAGTTCAAAACGCCAGGTAAAAACATATTTTATTTTATACTTATAAAATACTAGCTGGTGCTCGCGACTTCGTCCACGTTCTCTATAGCCTATAGCCTCCCCTGATAAATGGACTATTCAACACAAAAATATTTTTTCAATTCGAACCAGTACCTACATGAGATTTGCGCGTTGAATTGCGCGTGCTTTTTGAATATCATATCTTCACAACTCTTCGAGATATAAGGGGATCGCACTTTTTGTGAAATAGGTTTAGGGGTCTATACTGAAGCGAACAAAGACATTTCCAATGTCAAAACAAAGTTGCTTCTCGCAGTCTGTCTTCTGTATTTAAGCTTAAATCTTTTTCATACAAAGAGGCAAAAAAACTGCACCCGTGAGAAGCTAGAAGCGAGTCGCTAGTATAATGTTTAAGTGCAGTGTTTAGCCACAACTAAATATGAAAATTGACATATTTTCCAGGTGAATCTAATCAATTGGAGCTGGATGGCCCTCTGTTCGTGGGCGGATTGGGTGCAGAGTATTCTGCATCTCGAATGCCCCCTGCTCTATGGACAGCAGCTTTGAGGCAGGGCTTCGTTGGTTGTATGCGCGACTTGGTACTGAACGGGAAACCTCAGGATTTGACAGCATACGCTCGGCAACAGGACTCAGGTGGGAATCTCCATATCATTATCAAAGAGTGTGGAACAGATCTCATTTTGTGCAATAATTTAGTTTTCTTAGTTATGATGTGTTCATTATCTATGTGTGGTGTGATTGTACCTAATATTTCCAATAGAAACTCCAATAGAAAGATAAAGTTGAGTTTTTTCTCTATTAACTCAACTTGTGTACCCCATTCTAATGACACTATTTTCTTTTAGTCATTACTCACTACTTTAGTTGATAATATTACTTTTCAGTCTTACTTTTCATTAGCCAAATTATAATTACAATATGTTCGTACAAGAGCTTAGACTTATGAATTTTTTTTAAGTCCTATTTTTTTATTTACTCGTACAATTAGTCAAGTAGCAGTCACGTTTGCATGATATAGTAAACATTAAATGAAATGAAAATTTGATATTTGCGTAACATTTATGATAACAGGACAAAATAATATAACTCTTTCAGCATCTGTGCGTTCAGCTTGTCATGTGCTGATGAAGCAATGTGTGAGTTCTCCTTGCCAGCACGGGGGCGTTTGCTCCGAAGGTTGGAATAGGGCGTTGTGTGACTGTTCGTCTACAAATTTCGGTGGACCTTCTTGCGGACGAGGTAAAATCATTTATTCTCATATTATACGTAATCATCAATACGTTAAACGATGAAACTTGGTAGATAATCATTTAGACGTACGGGACACAGGATGGGCTACTTTTTTCTTTTGCAACGCGGACGAGGTCGCAGGCACCAGCTAGTAAAAAAATATAACGCCTGACATAATATATGAGCAATAAGGTTTATTATTTGTCAAAGATAATAAGTCCTGACATCTTGGCGTTGGATTTATATTTTTAGATGATTTATTCATTGGGAACAGCTTTTCTGGATGAAATGTACTTATCTGTCAGATCACTGAGAACGTGTATTCATAATAAAATTGTATTTTTACTGCAGTAACGTGTTCATCTCACCATGCCTGGAAGATATTTCTTTGTAATTATGTTATTTTATTACATTATCTTCACTCATGGATAGAGGCATTTTTACGTAAAAAAAATGCACCCCGGGCGAAGACGGGAGCGTGTCGCTAGTTTTTAATATTTTTAATTTTTTACTTGGGCCACCTATTCTATAATTTATTATTATTAATTCTTATCGCAGAATCACCAACGATCTTCCTGAACGGGAGTCAACATCTCTCGGCGTCTCTGGGATCTGAGCATGTAACGCAGACTGAAGAACTGATGCTGAGGTTCCGTACGAACAAAGCTGGTCTTCTGCTGCGAACTGCTTCTGAACACACCGCCGACAGGATCGAGCTGGCTGTGGCTGCAGGCAGAGTCAGGGCGAGTGTTAGGCTGGGAGACAGAGAAAAGGTGATTCTTTGACATTTATTACTTCTCGCAATTGTTTAAAATTGAGTAACACAGAAAGAGGTTTACAAACCACCGATTTTTTTTTTGCGAGAGAAGTCTTACCCAATTGAACTGTCTATGTGCGCTGCAGACCTTGCAGAAATATGTTTACGGCACGCTTGAAAAATCCCATATTGTACTTAGGTGGAAACACCTCAGAAGGTAGAAGTTCGTTAGTCCGCGAGACGATGTTTCTACTCATCCGAATTGTGCGCAAAATATTTAGGTAGGCATTAATTGGAACCACCATCAGAGCACTCGCTATTGTACAGCCGGTAGAATATAAAAAAGAGACTACATATCTTCTTAATTGAGAGGTTCTAACCGTTGTGCGAGCATTAGATTATAAACTATTCTAAAAATTCTACACTGAAAGGTGTCAATTCACCAGAATTATTCCAGTGCGGCAGCAATATTTCACATGGGATCTGGGCATTATAAAGAGCATATAAAGGCCTTACGTACGGCTCTCATTAGACCTTTATATGCTCCTTATAATGCCCATACGCAACACAAACGCATTGAGTACTAAAGAAACATCCTTTATAACGCGCACTGCCAAAGTTTGGAACTCCCATGCCGGCGTATGTATTTCCGAGCTCATATAACCCAAACCCTTTCAAAGTTCGAGTGACTATTCACTCTAACTTTGAAAGGGTTTGGGTTTGGGCATCTTCTGGGTGTGCTCGCTGCATCATAGGCCTCTTCCTTGCTACACAGCTGGTTGTTGGTAAAGAGCAAACCTATATCTAATAAATAATTTTTTTTAAAAGTATTGATAACAATAAGTACGTACAAATTTGCAGAATCTCCTGGCCGGCACCAATGTCGCTGATGACAATTGGCATACAGTGAGGTTCTCGCGAAGAGCTTCCAACTTGAAGCTGCAAGTGGACGGGGCGCAGGCAGTGCGCGGTATGTTATGTACGTATGCACGGGACAGCACCCGCACATTTTATTTTCAACCCTATGTAGTGGAGGATAAGGTTAGTCTTGATTTCACTCCGTTAACAACTTCAGTGAAATTGGAATTGGTTTTGTCATGTGTGGCGTGGCGCCCTTTAATTTTCATAACGGATATTTGACAAACAAATGACATTTCTTTAATATTACAATTTTGGTTATTAAAAAAACACAGTAATAGATCCTATAGTAAACCAAGCGATTTAACGAAAGGAATTCCATACTGATCAATACTTGGTTAGTATGTTATGTGTTTATATGTACATACACATATTTAAAGCTCGTCAATAGCTACTAATAAAAATAAAAATAAATAAATTAGTTGACAGATAGAATTCTTTTGTCTTTAATTAATTAATTAATATTATAAATAAATAAATAAATATTTTATTAACAAATTATTCTTATAGCATTTCTTAGTCGTTGAAACTCTACAATAAACTGTCACATTTAATTTAAGAAATTTTTAATGGTCACAAAATTAAGAAGAAATATAAAAATGTAAAAAAATTGCGAAAAGGCGATAACGGAATTAAATCAAATATTAATAGTAAAAAATACTGGAGCCCTTATGAAGGATATGATTAAATGAATGTGCAGCTAGGAAACATTATCAATAAATTGATTAGTAATGTTTTCTGATTCATGTATTTTGCTCGAATATTACAACTGATCTATTATTAATACTAAACAACTAAACAAACATAAAAGACAAAATATCTTTCCTTCAATTGGACTCAATAGAAGAATAAAATGTCTATTATAACTCGATGTTAGACGTCCTAATAGATGTAGTATATAGCAGCTTTTGTTTGAGTTGGTTTTTAGCTGGCACTTGGTATTTCCACCTTTTATTTGAATGCTCTGATTTCTTATTTAATTCTTTATTAATTTTTTACTGTTTTTTTCCAGTAGTTCTTCCTATGTGTATGTGCAAAATTTTTAACCCAGTTTTGAAATTTTATCAACAAGAATTGTGTATGTTTCGTACAAAAATTTTAAAACTAGGAGATTTTAAATTGCAAATAAATTTAATAATTAAATATGAAATTTCAACGCAGGGTTTATTATTAATTCAAGTAATATTAATATAGAATATCTCTTAACTTACATAATGGAACTTTGATATTTAATAGTTAAAAATAAGGTATACTATCACTTTTCTATATTGATTTCGTTGTACAGATTATTAAATTGTAATGCTAATGCTAAACTTTTGAAAGTGGAACTGTTTAGATGTCTCTTTCTTGCTTTTAATCCTTCATCTATAACAGCTACTGTTTCACGAATAGAAAATGTTTGAATAGTTGCTAAAAAGAAAACTCTATGCAGCGTTTGTTTTGCTCTTTCTTTTTCTTTTAGAGTCAATGTTGTCTTCAATGTATCATCGTTTTGAAACCAAATATACTATTATTTTTCAATTGTGTTTATGTGTTTTACAGCTGAAACGATTTTAGGAAAAGCGTCCACTCTGGAGATTTCCACATTGCATTTAGGTGGTCTTTTCCACCCGGAGGAGGAAATACAAATGACATCAACTCTCCCAAACTTTGTTGGACATATTCAAAAATTCGTTTTCAACGGAATCAGGTATATAGATCTAGCGAAGACCATCGGTATAGGGAATAACGGGAAAAGTAACAGTATTATTGATACATCAAATATAATTTTCACTGGAGAATTTGTGAAGCCCAACTCTTTGAATGTGTACAAATCTGTCACGTTCAAATCAAAGCACACATATGTCGGACTCCCATTGCTCAAAGCGTATGGAAACACATATTTGGACTTTTACTTCCGCACGACAGAGATGGACGGGCTGTTGTTTTACAATGGTGGCAAGAAGCAAGATTTCTTGGCTGTCGAGTTGGTCAGTGGCCATATACACTGTGTTTTCAACCTTGGAGACGGTGTGGTCACTATGAAGGATAAGTTGAACAACTTTTTGAATGATAATCGATGGCATACCGTGTCTATTAGAAGACCTACACCCAAGATACACACGTTGCAAGTTGACGATGATCTTGAAATCCATACTACAAGTAAGTGTTGAGTATATTAATTCAATTTAAAATAATAAAATTAAGAAACAGTTATTTTTTATTTGAAAAAGAAACGGAGAACCACTTTACTTTTTGTAAAAAAGTATGTATTTAGAAGAATATTATTTTATGTCATTTTGAAAATTAGCGGTCTCAATCCTAATGAAAATCGCCTGGTTTTGTATCTTTTATAAGATAGTACTTTGGAAAGTGTACCCTTTCTTCATTCAGACGTAAGCTGGTTACCATTCTCATCTTGTCAAAATCCCTTTTTTTCGTACCTAACGTTTTAAAATTTATTTCATAATACGCACTGCCAGAGACTGGAACTCCCTTCCGTTGTCTGTATATAGTCCAAATCTTTTCAAAGTTGTAGTGGCATAGGCATCTTCTGGATGAGCTCACTCCATCGTGGGCTTCGTCTTTGCTGCACGGCTAGATGCTGGCTAAGTGCAATCTCAATATTAATATAAAAAAAGGCGACAAATTCAACAAAGAACTCTGTTTAATTTTTGTCCATCATATTATTAAAAATGATCGATTTCAGGCTCCAACTTGATGTTGGAGTTGGACAGCGTGTTGTACGTTGGCGGTGTCCCGAAGGACATGTACTCGTCTCTGCCGGTCGGGGTGCTGTCCAGGCAAGGCTTCGAGGGTTGCATGTCGAGTCTGGACTTACCTGGAGAATCGCCATCACTCATTGAAGATGCTGTGGTTCCGAGCTCATCTTTGGTTTCGGGATGTGAAGGTACGAGTCACTTTATTTTCAGTAGTATTTTCCCATTAGTCATATTGTATTACAATACGATATTACCCTAAATACTGTATCAAGTTTCAACCTGACTCGTTTCTAGAGAAAAAAAGAAAGAATTTATTGAATTATTTAAATTTATAGCATGGAAGTTAAGTATTAGTAAGTCTTCCTCATGAGCAAGACCTACTAATATAATTAATAGAAATTGTAATAGGAGTTTTTTGGCATTACTAAAAAAACACTGACCATCGAGTGGATTGTCAGCCTGTTTGTCAACTTTAACGTAAAAAATACTATTTTAATGAACTCAAAAAGAAGATTTCTAAAGGCCAGTGCACATACGAGTATGGCGAATCGCAGCGGCCACAATATGCGAGGATGTGCGAACCTCAGTGTTCAACAGACCATTGTCTTGGTTTACAATTTGTGCCGAGTCCAGACATGTTAAATTGATTAAATATTTAAATGGTGGACTTGAACGTGCTGCTGATTACCTTACTTGCAGAAGAAGACGAGGAATTAGAAAATTGAAGAATTATATGGGTTAGAAGTGTTAATTATTTTTATTTTTAATTTTATTGCAACAAGAGCAATAAGTACCTATATTCACTGTTAGCCCTTTTAGCGTCTAGAAATTATGAGATCCTGGGCATTCTGAATGTTGTAGTCAGTCTTAGTCATTAGTCCCATTAGTATTTTTAAAGTCAGGTCATTACGTCAGGATTTGTATTTAATAATCAGTAGTATTTAGTGATTTAATATTTAATGATGATGGTCTGGTCCTTTTGACAGTGGGGCTAATAAACCTCGCTACCAAAATATTATGATCGGGTCCAAACCATTGATAACATTGATCAATATTGAATTTTTAGGTCCAACGAAGTGCACGCACAACGCATGCGCCAACAAAGGCGTTTGCGTGCAGCAATGGAATGCATATGTTTGCGATTGCGACCTCACCTCCTTTACTGGACCCACTTGTTACGATGGTAAGTTTTTCTTTTTCCTCGGATTTCAGGTTGGTTTTACTTGATATCGTCTAGGCACTGGAAATTCATATAAACGTCTGTACTTACCTATATTCTACTGCTACTGAAAAGTTGCACTAGTTCGGTCCACCGGACTACTGCTACTAGGCGATATTTTGTTATTGCTAAGAGATGACGATTTAACTGTTTAATGGTGTGTAATTTATCTAGTCAAATTTTAACTCATTTATATGGTTTTTTTATCTACCATATTTGGTATTCTATTCAGGTTCTACAAAACAGAACCATCCATATTTTGTGTAGCAACTTTATAGATCATAATTTTATGATTTTTTCGAATAATTAGAAAACTCTTTATTAATCGTATCTATTTCATTGGTTTCTCAACACAGACACAATTTAAAATATGTATTCTTTGTCGCTCATAGTGCAACTTGTCGCTTTTGCTTTTTCATGTTATAGAAGTGTCGAATTACTGTAATTAGTCGGTGTAATTTGAACACTAGAATCAGTAAAGTCTGTTAATTTTAAAAACCTATTAACGTTATTAATTTAATGTTGAAATTATTTCAGAGTCAATAGCATATGAATTCGGCCCAGGAAGAGGAATAATCACTTACACATTCCCACCGAGTTCAGTGGCTGACACGGAAACGGATCGCGTCGCGTTGGGATTCGTTACGAGCAAATCTGACGCTGTTCTGCTGAGGATCGAGTCTTCGAACACCCAGGACTACATGCAGATGGAGATTGTGAGTGTACTACAAATTAAGTGGCATCTGGCGGCTACCGGCAATTGACATTTAGCATTTGGCATTTGCCTTTGGCATTTGGCATTTGGTATTTGGCATTTGCCCTTGGCATTTGCCTTTGGCATTTGGCATTTGGGATTTGCCTTTGGCATTTGGGATTTGCCTTTGGCATTTGGCATTTGCCTTTGGCATTTGGGATTTGCCTTTGGCCTTTGGCATTTGGCATTTGCCTTTGGCATTTGGCATTAGACAGTCTTTTGACTAAACTAACCCTATTGTAAGTGTTAAAAAACATGTTCTCGTAGATCCGTGGCAATCTGTTTATGGTGTACAACGTGGGCGGTGGTGACCATCCGCTGGGCGATGAGACTACGAGGGTGGATGACGGTGCGTACCACATCGCTCGGTTCACGAGGAACGGAAGCCGAGCCGCCTTACAACTGGACAACTATGACGTCAACATACGTCATCCGCAAGGTAAATAGTTTTCAGTATGTCTTAGCTTGGGTTAATCAACCGTTTTCGTCAATCAATTGAACAGTCAAAACTAATTTTATCTATTAAATGAATAGCTAAATATAAATATATTTTGTATGAAGTAGCAAAGTCAAATCAAGAGCAGTCAAGTCAAGTAGGTTAGGTTAAAATCATGGAAATGATCTAAATCTGAGACCTTTTCAGAAGAAAACTTCTAAAATATACAATACTAGCTGCTGCCTGCAACTTCGCGCGCTTAGCCTTGTGAATTATATACTAAAACGTTCCTCGAAAACCACTGTGTACATTGATGAAAACAACATGAAAATCGGTGCAGTAGTTATTGAGTTTATCGCGAACAGACAGACAGACAGACGCGGCGGAGGCCTTTGTTTTATAATATGTAAGGATTGTTTTAAAGATTTTTGAATTCTGTTCACCTGAATTACAAATTAACATATTTTGCATAACATTTTTCTTTGTAACGAAGTTTGTTTTATGTAATGTCAATATTGTTGACTTTTCAGACACTGAAGAATTAAAAAAAAAAATTCAATCCTTATTTACGAGCTAGACAAAAGAAACATAATGCTTTTGTTGATAAATATTAATTTTATTATATTAATTATTTTTCAGGAGGTCAACAGTCGACGATATTTAACAGCATGTCGTCAGTGACGGTGGGCGGTGGTCCAGGAGGAGTGAGGTCTTTCGCTGGAGTGGCCTCTGGTCTGGTGGTTGATGGCGTTCGGATCCTTGACGCGGCTGCTTCTGGTGACCCTGCGGCTACGGTCAGGGGGGATGCCAGGAGAGCCAGTTCTCCACTCGACAGAGACATAAATAGAATGCAACAGGTAAAATAAAGGATTTATTTATTTATTTATTTTATTTCTATATTAAAATTATCAGACAAGTTGACGGTTTTTCGAAACTGAGCTGGTTACCAAATAGTTCAAAGTTACCATGGCGACAAAAAGCCATTTTAAATTTTTTAACCATTTTCGAAAGGACTGTTTCAATATATTATGTCTACTTAGTCGTTCAATAATGCTTTAAAGTTAATTTGCACTTTTGTAATTGAAAATAAATATAAAATTTAACATTTTTTTGTTATTTAAAAAATTAATTATTATTAATTAAGTCTTATGTGTGATAATAAATTAAAAGTTAAGCTTATGTTTGCATATAAATGTGTCTGTAATATTTATGGTTACTAAAAATAGATTTTGTAAGATGTTTACTAACACTTTTGGCCAAAGCAACCCGATTAAAGAACTTAAATTTATTATTTACTAGCTGGTGTCCGCGACTTCGTCTGAGTTGAACGATGAAAAGTACCCTATGTCCTTTCTGGTTTCCCAGACAACGTGTATGCAAAATTTCATGGTGATTGGTTCAGTATTTTTTGCGTGAGTGCGTAACAAACAAACTAGCATTCACATTTATAATATTAGTGAGGATTTATTATTATTTATTATTGAAATGTTCTATTTCAATGGTAATTCCAGACTCCGCCGTCAGGGTACGCGGGCCCAGGAGTGCTAGACGAGCTGGTCTACTCCGGCGCAGGATCGGGGTGTCGCGATGACGACGAAGACGCTTGCGTGCTGCCCGACGCTGGCTCCGGAGACGACCTCATCACGCCCGTCTACGTCCCCTCCACCAGAAGACCACCTTCGAGGGTGTACGGGAAGGTACGGATGAAAATAGCACTTTCAGTGGTCTTCACACATTATATACTCAAAAGAAGTATGTTGTGAATATTTTCAATAAATAAATGAATGAAATAAGCCTTTGTTCACTGATAAGTTACAGAAATTTATACCATATGTGCTTCTATATAATGAAAAAAGAAAGAATGTCTTCAGACAACCTGATAAGGTTGCAGATATCTGATTTAAACATGAAATATGAATTTTGAATGAATGAAATATGAATATTTTCAATATTGCCCGCGACTTCGTACGCGATGATAAATATAAAAGCAATTATAACGCATATAATAATTATAATACGCAATTATAAGCAGTCCAAACTGTATAAAACAACCACAAACAGAATTATTACGAAGTAATAATATTTTATAATTTTTAAATAAGTTGGCGTATGTATTGTAATTTTATAACGTTTTTCACAAATTGTGCACTTGTTACAATCAAACAAGGGAAATTTTGAATGAATAAATATTGCTATGTAATTGCAAACAGGCGTTTCCATAATTTTGTTTTCACTATTATTTTACTGCAAATTAAGTATTTGAATGTAAAACAAAACTTGCTCAAAGAAGTTTGTGTGAGAAAGGAATATTTAAAGAGATTTGTTATCATAGAAATTTACAACTGTTCTGAAGTTTTTTGACGAGATTAAGCTGGGGATTTTTCACTACCGATGTGAAACAAATAATTTTAAAATTTAAATTTCAGGGTGACGCCAGCGGTAAGCTGATGAAACCTTGTGATGACGAAGACTGTATAGAAGGTTCCGGCTCCAGTGGTGAAGAGATTACTGAGCCAGAACATCATATCACTACGTAAGTTGCATTGATATTTTATCACATTAATTTATATTTAAATAGGAAAACTTAGGAGAGATAATCCTTCCAAGAAATGGGCTCTGGTATCCCCTACTCACTCACCGAAACACAACAGCACACGTGCTGTTATTTTACGCTATAGGGGTGGAGAAGAATACTGACTACTAATGCGATTAAAACGTGAACTCAGATCGGGCTCGTCGAGCACCCACAGCATGACGTCACCGACCGCGTCCGTCACTTCCACTGAGCATGTCGACAAGTCGCTCGACGGATCCACGGACGGGTCGACGGACACGACGAGGATCGGCGCGAAGAGTACTGTCGCGCACACAACGCCGTTGGACCACGACAACTTGCACGTGGGCACCGGCGACTCCGCCTCCACTCCCGAGAAGAGAACAACTCCTATTGACGGTAAGGTGGTGGTTTTTAAAATAACATCCTTTGGTAAGAGCAATTAATTATTAGGCTAGCGTGGCCACGTGGTCTCAGGGACACAATCGGCAATTTTTGGGTTTGGTTGAATCCTTTCATCATCACAATTGCCCAGCTTAGAGTTAAGTTGAGGTTGTCTAAATCTGAGCTTGAGGAGTCACACCTGCCCAGCTGTTCTATTTAAATGTTATTTTTCTATAATTTTTTTTCTTTTTTTCTTCCTAAATATCTGTTCTTAAATTACCTATTTGTACTGGACACGCTTGTGGAATACGTCTTATTATTTTTTTGTTTATGTTTGTGACACAAACTTTGTGTCTCAAAGATTAATAAAAAGCAACTACTGTTTGCTGTACTGAGGGAGTGGCAGGGAATGTGATAAATATAATTAGCGTTCTAAGGGGAAGAATAATTACCCGTGGTCCACCCAAGTGAGCTATAGGCAAAAATGATTTTCTATGGTACACCCAGATGGACGACGGGAAAAAACAAGTTCCCGTAGTCCACCTAGGTGAACTAGGCAGGTGGACCACGGGTAACTCACGCTAACAATACACATAGTATATTCTGTCTAATAAATAAATAAATGAATAATATAATTCCAGAACATACATACACCGGTCGTCATTACACGCCAACAATAACTGGTCGTCAGACGGAAACGACGCATACGACTGAAGATGACAGCAATCACATTCCGGACTACGAGGACCGGAACGGGAACGAGATAGAAGCGCGGACCCCCACTTACGAGATAAGCGACCCGGACAGGGGGCCCGGGAGAGCCCATCCCGACTACAACGGATACGAACACGAGATCACCACCAAGTGGTATCATCCCAAGACCACGGACAACAGAGTCGTGCCGCCGGAGTCAGAATTTTACGCCACAATCGTTGGTAAGGAACTCTTTTATACTTTTATAAGTGTGCATTGTGACTTTTGTTGTAGCACAGGTCCTTGGTAGTAAAAATCGACAAAAACTTAAACAAGATTATTTTACTGTGTAACAAAAAAAAAAAACGCGAAAAATTTCTCGATTCTCTGGGATGCCACCATCAGATCGACTAGACCTTCATTAAATATAGAATATAAAAGAAGAACTTATTAGATTTTTTGGTGAAAGGATCAGATATATTTTATGTTGAATATTATTACGCCACAAAACTGTGAAATTCAAAATGTTTTGAAATATCGACTTTATATATCGACTTTATTTATATTAAATATCGCAAGGTCTATATTGTACATAATTACGTCCCTTTCCTCAGAGTATTGATTAATTGTGACAGTCAATACTTTTAAAAGCGATTTTCTATCGCGTTTAAGTGATACTCAATGCCTAAAAAGCCATCTAAATAATAAGGAAATGCGTAATTTAAATGTCATATTCTTTTTCAGGCATAGTGGCGTCAGTGTTGATAGCAATAATACTGATTGTTATAATAGTGCTCAAATACATCGTGTTCAAGTTAGATCCATCGTACAAAGTGACGGAGGACAAGAATTACCAACAAGGTGCCAGCGCTGCTTTGTTGGGAAATCAGGTATATATATATTTAAGGAAAATCTAGCACCATTATATATTTTAAGTACGAGTATATATAAATGTTAAGATAAGTACGTATCGAGTCAACGCTGCTTCCCATAATTTTCCCTCTCAACCGCAAGGACCAATAGGAACGGTTGAGATGATGATATAATGTATAATACCTACTTGTATACAAATATTACACATTTATAAAGATTTTTGCAATAAAGTGTAAAATGTAAAAAATCGCAAGCATGATTAAATTATTATGATAATAACCAAAGTTATTTGATTGGTTTCGCTGAGCTCGACTAGATACAGCCGCCGTACTTGACAAATGCGGCGACAAATATTACGCCGAATTCGGCGTACCTAGTCTGCAAACTGTCTATGATGTGTAACGTGCCGAATGTTATATTAAATTTTGGGCATAATAAAATGCCAATTTGCGTAGTGAAACTGTGTAAAAATATAATCAAACTATGTAAAAAATGAAGGTAGGGCCGTATCTAGTCGAGCGCAGAGAGACCAAACATTTATCCATGATAATAAGATTACCTATTTTATTGTTGAACGAAAAACATAAGTGCACAATTGTTAATTTAGACCTAACATTGACTGAAATCGTTATTTTTTTTATGAAATAATTAACCGATATTTTTCCAGGCCCATTCCAGTTACCAAAGTGGGGCATCAAGTGGGACGGGCGGGGCAGTTAGGAATCTGCAACCCCTACCCCTGAACAGAAACGGGTCCACTGTACCTCTGGCCCCCATTCCCACGCAGCCCGTGAAGCGAGACGGCATCAAAGAGTGGTACGTTTAAACGCCGTTGGTTAGAAAGAGACAGGTGTACTTTGCGCAGTGTTATGTGATGTCGATGGACATATCAATAAAAGACGGTAGTTCAATTTATATACAATAGTGAATGTGATTGTACTGCAGTCATCCCGTAGTCGCTTCGATTCCTTTACAACGGTGTCTTACTGGGTGACGTTTACCTTAAGGCTTCTTCTTCTACCAATAAACCTTCATACACTGTTCAACAAAATACTGTTTTGAAGATGCAAAAACGGATCTAAAGTACCAGCTAAAGTCGTTAACGGTGTCGTTTAGATTTTGTAAACATTTTGCGATTTCTCGTTTTTTTATATATAATAAGGTCACAAAGATGGACAAAATATTATAACAGCAATGAAGAACTTAATGAGCATTTTCATGAAGTCGCCTTGTATTATTATTATAAAATATGCTTTACAAGAAAATCAAATAAAAGTATAAAATTTTATTGTATTATTTAAATTCAGTGGGTACTTATTTATTTCAATAATTTTTTAAATGAACTAAATGAGATTTCCAATTTTTTTTTTATTTTTTATTTTTTTAAATATCCAAATAGCATTAAAACTATCAATAATTTATTATTAATGAAATCATTGTAAAATCTCTGTCGTATTAACGTAATTCCTTGTAGATTTGTAAATAATTTCTTTCAGTTTAATATGTTTCAAGCGAAACACACATCATAATGTCCGTTTTATATTTTAAGGCGCGATTTCACCATACTCTGTTAAGTCATTTAACAGACGTTTACAGTATGAAAGTGACAGCGCTATGTTAATATATCTCTGCTTAAAAACTAAAGGGTCACAATACGAAATTACAGTTTTTACAAGAGAACTAATCGAAGAATTAAATTATTTTTTGTCTATTTCTTTCTTATTAGATATATCTATACTAATATTATAAAGAGGAAAGATTTGATTCTTTGTTTGTATAAAATAGGCTCCGAAACTACTGGTCCGATTTGAAAAATTCTTTTACCATTAGAAGCCGACATTATCCGTGATGTCATAGGCTACTTTTACCACGGGAAAATGCTTCATTCCTACGGGAAATCTAAAATAGAAGTAAATACTAGCGGCTTGGCCTGAGAGATATCGCCATCTATCCAAAATACGGTAGATGGCGTTGTATACTTTTCTACGCGGACGGAGTCGCGAGCACCAGCTAGTATCAAATATATGCATATGTATTTTTAAGTAGCATTAAATGTTTTAAGTACTTTTATAATAAATTGAATACTAGAAGAGATATAAGCATATAAAAAATGATCAAAATATAGTAAATATTGAATAAAACAACCATAATAAGTCTTTTGCAACATAAAATATGAAGGATTGTGATTATATTTTTGCAATAAAATCCTTTAGTTTTATGGCCCTTTAGTTTTAAGCAGCGATATGATGAAATATATGTGCATATGTATTTTTAAGTAGCATTAAATGTTTTAAGTACTTTTAAAATAAATTGAATACTAGAAGAGATATAAGCATATAAAAAATGATCAAAATATGGTAAATATGGGATAAAACAACCATAATAAGTCTTTTGCAACATAAAATATGAAGGATTGTGATTGTATTTTTGCAATAGAACCCTTTAGTTTTATGGCCCTTTAGTTTTAAGCAGCGATATGATGAAATCGCGCCTAAATGTCACAAATATATATTATGTTAAATGTCCGTTTTTCCATCTACTCATGGGATCACCCATTAAGGCGTTTACCTCGCAGGCGTTTTTAGCGTTGATATTGAAGAAATCTCAAGTTTGAATGAAACTGTTCAAGTGGCTAAAGTTTCGGTTGCTTTAAGGAATTAGAGAGATAAAGTAAGAGATGATACCGACTGATTCGCAAGTGTTTTAGTATTTGTAAATATTAATATTATTGTAATGTTTATAGTTCACTTGTGCGATCGGATGTGCAGTTTATAACGATCAAATAAATATGTCAATCTTATAAAACATTGATACATGGGAATTGCATTTATTGAATTTTCTATAGAAATTATTATGTGTTGTATTTGATTTTCTATTTGTGTTTTTGATAAAATTGAGCGTTTCTTAAATGTATATTGTGAATGTATTACCTCTTTCATGTATTTTGCGATTTTACTACGACATTGCCTTTAATAGTTACCTTACACTAAGATTTATTATACTAACGTCCGATTGTTCATCATGCAAGTCAGATATTAGAATGTTTGGATATTGATTTGCAAACTTATATTGAATATATCTGATATTTGACAATGTCGATGAGCATAGGACTTCTGATTACCAAGTTTTCTTTACATTGAATTCTTTGAATAATCAGATCCATTGAAACTATATGAACTATAACAAGTAGAAAATATTTGTCGGAATTTTTACACAGATTATAGTCCGTCCAACCATTTATTTTACTTTTGACAGTTCGACAATGCATGACCGAATCGATTTCATATAAAAATCGACTTTATTTTCAGCTCAAATTTACTCGAGCCTTATATTTTATGCTTATTCAACAATAACTATATTTTATAATTATACGGTTAATAGGTGACTAATGTTATTGAGGATTCAAGTTCATATGAAGAGGAATTAGACGACTAATTTTATTAAAATAACTAGCTGGCGCCCGCGACTTCGTCTGTGTTGAAAAAGAAAAAAGTAGCCTACGTCTAAATATTTATCTACCAAGTTTCATGAAAATCAGTAGATTCGTTTAAGAGTTATTGAGGAACATACATACATACAATACCAACACTTACAGATTTATTATTACTGATGATTATAAAGTATCTCAGTTGTTTTATTTGCTAAGTATATATTTTTTTTACATATATTTTATATCGTGTTGTATCGATAAATTTTAGTACGTACTATATTACGTAGCCCTCAACAATGAAGTATGTACCTATGACAATTGTGATTTTTTTTCATGTCGACTTTACTGTAAAAATAATTTGTAATTTGATAGGTGTGCAAATTTCAAAAGTAAGTAAAATGGTTGGACCTAGTATAATATTTCAAAGAATACTCATTCAGTGTGATTTGAACATTCTTAGTAAGTCATTGCTAAAGCGTTGGGCTGCCATCGTGAAAATGAAGCATATCGATCAATTGAAGACTACACTACTTTTTACGATTTCAATATCTCTTTCCTATATTTATTAGGTCTTATACAATATTTTTATGGATAATAAATTGTGGATGATGTTAGTGAACGATGTTGAATCGCTTGGTTCCAAATGCATGGACGGTTATGTACATTATCATAGAACGTGTAACCGAAGTACGAGCTTGTAGGTGTTTTTTTTTGGATATTACATAAGTCCGTATTCACCAACAAATACCTGGAGTTGGGGAACACCTAACTGCTTAGCCGCGGCTATATACAGAAATCCGACTTGCAGTCGGGCGCTTAAGGTGACACAAGTCAGCTTACCTCCATACAAACGTTTTAAGATTATTACTCCGGTGTTTTATGTTTAATTTACAAAAGTAAGCATGATAGCGATATATCTTATCGTTAATTAGGTTCGTTGCTATACAAACTAGTAAAAAAAGTATTAATTAAGGCAAAAAAAGATATGATAATTGAAAAATCCATATTTTAACACAAGTTTTAATGCAACTTTGAGGGTGAATAGGTCACTCTAGTGTACAAAAACTCCAAAATCCTTTGCATACAAACATTGATTAGTAATTCAAGAGTTCAAATAACTTTACACGAATTAGATATATGCAGCAGTTTTGTCAAAAAGATTGGTGGTGAATGTGACTGCCGTGAATGGCCGGCTTAAGTGATCCCTAACTCTAGGTGACTGTTTGTGAAAACGAGTATTAGAAAATTTTTGTTTATATTATTCATTGTTTAATTTTAATAGAAGCAGGTTTAGATTTTGCATAATAAAATAAGTAATTAATGGGAATATTCTAAACCGTAAAGGATTCATAAGAAGCGTTCGATTCTGTGCTACATACGTACAACTAAATCAATTATTATAATTGTAATGTTGTATTTTATGTTTCCCTATAAGTTTAGTTTTTTATCTGGTATTGGCTTAGTAAAGATAATAAATAAATAAAATAAATAAAAATGAAATAATCAGAGATAAGTGATCACAGGTGTGGCACGAGGAGGAAATTTGTGTGCTCTTTGAAATTACACTACACTTGGTTAAAAATCAATTCCAAGTCCACGCAAGGAGGGATAAAATAGTATTATTTTGTTAGAAATATGAATAGAAAATGTAATATTAATACAAATATCTATTAAACGTTTAATATTTACATAATCTCAAATGTGTATGACAAGAGAAAATACTATTTTGTTATCAAAGCCGTCTCTCGATCGAAATGTTCATCGTTTTCTGAAAATATTCCATGACTGTGATATTTCCCTGTCATCGCGTTTTCATTATTAAGTTTGAGAAAAGAAAAAGGTTTCTCTTGTCATGAACACGAAATACTGTTCTTGTTATAAATCACTGCATGAAGCCTCTTCTTGAAACCATTTATCAATAAAGTAAACTGCTTATATTTTTACAAGTTAGAATGTACATCCACCGTCCCGTTTCCTCTCTCCGATTTAAATAAATTAGTATTTAAAATTAAGATCTAAAAACATATTTATATAGATTGTTATCAAGCACAGGTTTTAGGTAAATAACGTTGCATTTATTGTAAATAGTTATTGAGTAAAAAATATTGTAATAAAGTTAAGCTATTGTACGGTATCACACTCGTTTTGCGGCACAAAATGTTAGTTTGTTTGTCAGTCAATTTTAGGGATAATTAAAGCGATTCAATTATTTGTACCGTACCTATGTGTAAAGGGCTGTTTAAATTTAGTTGAAATTTTTGAATAACACGCGGCTGAACTCTACCTTAAGCTGAGGCCACACAGGGACGAAGCTAAGCAGAACTAAGTTCATTACGCTACACTCATGTGAGCTGAGTCAAAGAATAGGTATCACATTGTACGTTGCCATTCCACGTTCATCCCTGGGATCACAGTTTCCCAGATATCGGGATGCTTGAAATACCTGGGTTGATGTAGTTTGGTTCCGCGTTAGTTTAGGTTACCTGGGTTGGGTTGGTTTAGATTTTTATGGGTTGGGTTGGGGAGAACAGGTCAAAGTAACATTTTAAAAACAATAACGAAGTTCGAAAGAATAAATGTATGGGAAGGTATCACGTGATTTAGCGACGGCATAATGTCAATCCCATACATTTTATTGTTTTCGAACTTCGTTATCGTTTCGTTATCATTTTCGATTATTACTTTGACTGGGCCCCAGTTCTTGGTACAAACGAACTTAGTTTCGCTTCGCTCCCAGTGTGGTCTACGCATTACACTCCATAACTTTATTTCAGAGTTTACAGGGAGTTTTTTTTATTTTGTCAATAGTCACTAGTTCCACATTTATTTGTCGATTGGAATGAGACATTTTGCTGTGTGTAAATATTATAATAATTTTGTAAGGTATTTTGTGAGTCAGCTGCGTGTTGAAAAGCCGATGGTGACACAAATTTTTGTTATACCCAACTCGTTTCTGATATTTTGTATACACGCGACTAAGGTCGGACCAAATTTTGATTTGTGTAAAGCGACCGACTTTAAAATAATAAATATTATGTAAATTAAACCAGACGCTTCATTGTTCTCTCTCCCCTTTATTTGCATATAATTTTTGAGCTTACTCATTTCAGAATATTATCCATATTTTATTTAAAAAAGGGATTTTTTTAAATATTCAAAAACAATTTTACTTTTATTTCAAAAAATCGCGTTTTGAAAGTAAATACTACGGCGGATTATCACAATTTTAATTAATATTCCAAAGAATTTCCTTATTATTATTTTGATTAATTATGTAATTACATAAATATGAGGCATACTATGCCTCGACCACCAGCAGTGTTGACTATATTTTTTGTTCGCGATAGGGCTGGTAAGAGATACGCGGTGTTAAAGTAAGTATAGGTGCTTCAAATAAATAATATAATTTTTTATAAGTGAAGGTTGCAAAGGTCAACTGTCCACTTGATGGTAGTGGCTATAGCGGATTGCAGCCAACTTTGATAGGATAAAGGACAAAGAGATAATGGTGGAATGGGCAGACTTGCTCACGCTCAACTTGATGGTATGACCGTTGCCTACAACACAAGCAAGTATACGCTGTCGACTATATTAAGATTAAGAATAAGGAATTATTCTAAGGCTATAGGAAAATATAGGCTCTGGCATCCCTAACTCACTCAACGAAACATAACAGCACACGTGCTGTTACGGTGGTTTTCTGTAAGGGGGTCGATACTGCGAAAGCAATGTGTCCTTTTGTTATCTTGAGAAATCCTAATGGACATCCTGGGAAGGCTTTGTGGTTATGCCAGCTAAAACCCAACGACATTTTAAGGCGGCCGTAGAAGTCACCAGTTTTTTATTGGAGATGGGTTTGCTCTTGGCCAACAACCAGCTGTATAGCAAAGAAGAGGCCTATGATGGAGCGAGCTCACCCAGAATATGCTTTTTCACTCGAACTTTGAAAAGATTAGGGTTATATGAGCCCGGAAATACAGACGCCGGCAGAGAGTTCCAAACCTTGGCAGTGCGCATTATAAAGGATGTTTCAAAGCGCTCAGTCCGAAAAGGAGGGACGATTTCGACAAGATGAGGATGGTATCCAGCCGTACGTCTGTATGTCCGATGGAAGAAAGGGGAAGGCGGTATGTGCTCATGCAGCTCTTGAGCACACTCTCCGAAGTACATGTTATAAAAGACACATAGACTGGCAATTTTGAACTATCCTTGCAGCTACTTAAAAGCGAGAATAGGTATTGCGCTGGGTAAACTAACAACGGGGCTCACAGACCGTACGTCATTGGCCACGATCTCACTTGATGTAAGGTGCAGATGCGGCCGAAGGTGGACCACGCTTACCTAGTAAGTGCCCATTTACCCTGGATTTGAAGACCCCAAGGTTGTAATTTTGAGGAAAAACGGACGCAGGCAATGAGTTCCACTCCTTAGCAGTTTGGACAAGGAAGGTGGAACTCGCTTCGTGTGTTGCGTGATCGAGGAACATCAACCACGAAGGGATGAAACCCCCGCCCGCGCAAAAGCAACGCCTTCAAAAGCCCTCGGTTGTCCGACACGTTGAAAGCAAGTGATAATACTTGTCTCCAACACGGAATAATCCAACAGTCAATTATCAAGCAAAAATATTATACGTTGGCGGGTTTATTCTCTTGGCAGCGACATCTAGCGACAGCGCGGTGTGTATTACCTATATTTATATTAAGGTTACAGGTTACAGTAATTAGTTATATTTACTTTTTTATATAAAGGGTCGCAGGCTAATTGACGGTTCATTAAAATTAATTCAAAAGAATTAACGATTTTTTTTATTAATAATTATGTAATATTAAAAACTCGAAAGTATGATTTAAATATTATGAGTATGAGTTGTAAGTATAATAGGTACAAATATAAAAAGCAAGTTCATGGTCTGATCAGTAGCCGGTCAGTAATTGGGGAATTGAGGTTGTTATGTACTTTTCTTGAAAATGACCGGTTATTGAGAACGAAATGTCAATCATAATAACAAAGGAAAACATAGGTCCAAAGAAACTGAACATGACTTACGAAGAAAAATTTTAATATTTGTTCATAGATAATTTTGATTGTTTACCTAATTATACTTTTGCAAAATTTGATTGAACCTAAAAAGGTTGAGGTTGAAAAACAAGGTAACGGTCCACTTGAACCCAGAAAGTATATTTGTATTTCTGAAACTATTCTTTTATTTCTTGTAAATCATAAATATACTTACACCTTTAAATGTATAAAATAAATAAATGTATATTATGAAATAGCAACGCTCACTAATGTGGTTGTTCTGTGAAAATAATATTAGAGTTATCACAGTTTTGTGATTTTTTATTTAAAACTTTCAAATGCCTCGGTTTTTCCCATTTGAAATATTAAATATAATTCCCAGTAATTTAGATTATCTAAGTACATAAGGTCTAGAAATTAGTTCAGCGAACTATAGTCTATTTAAGTTTATAATATTACGTAGTTTGAATATTACTTTTAAAAAGCGTAGTGTTACATTTTTCGCCGCACATTATTTAAAAAGTTACGCACAATAAGACTTTGTATCCAATACCTACTTATATATTATATTTATTCCATTACCCACTTACATATAATGAAAAAACAAATATTGATGCTCATCAAAATAGGTGCTTCTATGAAATAATATGTCTAATTATGGCGTGGCCTTCGCTATGACGCTTATTATCTTCAAGTTATATTTTCTTTCGCCATTAGTTTTCCATTTATTTCAAGTCTGTTACGTCGTACGTTAAAATGTTTTTGCGCTTCTTATGTATCTTAAATTTAGTTTTAGTGGCGATAAGCGAAAATCCACTACTAATGGCTGCAGGGGAATCCGGACAAACGGCAAAAACTGCTGAATGCGTTTTAAAGCTTTCTGCTAAGTATTTTGTCGAGAAAAAAGCTTTGAGTGGCAGTATCGTTATTATTAACATCAACTCCTACGTGTCTACAACTCAAAAGCTTCTTTTAGAAACCATACATGGAGGTATTAAATATTCCATCATGGTTAAAGATTCGTTTTTTGTTCATGCCAACGCGTCTCATTTCCCAGAGAAAGCCAAGAATTATATGTTGATATTAGAAGATAAATCAGAGCTAACGCAAAATATCTTGCAATTAAATAAATTACCAACATGGAATCCATTGGCGAAAGCAATTGTTTATTATAAGTTGAAATTAAATGAAAATGGTGAAAAGACTGCAACAGATTTTATAAATGAACTACGCTTCTACAAGCTATTTAAGACAATTGTTTTCTTATATTATCCAGATGACGAAGAAATGTTTTCATTTTCTTGGAGCCCCTACAGTGATACGAACTGCGGTGGAGAATGCGATTCTGTTTACATATTGGACAGATGTAAAGATGGGCACGTTTTAGAAGTAGAAAAACTTAGAGAAATGTTTCCCTCTGATCTGAGAGGATGTCCCTTAACATCGTACGCTGTGATAGCTGAACCTTATGTATTGCCTCCAACACAAAAACTATTTAATACTACTTTTCCAGATGCCTACTGGTTTGATAGAGGATCAGAAATTAATCTTGTAAAAATAATATCAAAATTTCTTAATATGACACTTATTGTCAGAACATCAGATTTGTTAGAGGACTGGGGAAGTATACGCCTAAATGGGTCTGCCTCTGGAGCTTATGGAGTATTAAGAAATGAATCTGCAGATCTTGTTATAGGTAATATAGAAGTCACCAAAATCATCAGAAAATGGTTCGACCCAACTGTGACTTACATACAAGATGACATGACATGGTGTGTTCCGAAAGCAAAACCAGCTTCCACTTGGGACAACTTGGTGGCTATATTCCAATGGTCGACATGGGTGACAACATTGGCCAGTATAATAGTAATGGGACTTCTTTTTCATTATTTATACTATCGAGAACACGATTGTAATGTAACTAAATGGCCAACGCATTCCTTGCTTATGACTTTTAGTATGCTTTTAGGATGGGGTTCATCATTTCGTCCGAGGAGTGCAACATTCCGCATACTAATCTTCGGTTGGCTTTGCTTCAGTATAAACATGGGGATTTCATACGAATCGTTCCTCAGAAGTTTCCTAATGCATCCGAGATTCGAAAAGCAGATAAGCAGCGAGGCGGATCTCATAGAGTCTAGAATGCCTTTGGGAGGCAGAGAGATTTACCGATCCTATTTTAAGACTAATAACGCTAGCTCGTTTTATTTGTATCGCGAATATAACTCGACGACGTTCACCGAGGGGATAAAACGGGCGGCCAAGGACAGAAACTTTGCGGTCGTTTCTTCCAGACGACAGGCAAAATATCAAGATCAGGAACTGGGGAGAGGTGTTTCGCTAATTTATTGTTTTTCGGAAACTCATAACCTATATAAGTACGGAGTTGTACTGTTGGCCAGAAAATGGTTTCCGATGTTGAATAAATTGAATGCTATTATACGTAGAGTATCTGAGAACGGTTTAATTGTTAAATGGAATGAAGAGTTATTTAAACGTACTGTTAATGCCGATGATAAAAGTACAATAGTTCCATTGAGCATGCAACACCTGTTGGGCGCGTTCATGCTGATTGGTTTGATGTACACTGCAAGTGTGACAGTATTTTTATCAGAAATATTTGTGGATTACGTTAAAAGATTGAAAGGCAAATTGTGGAGGAGACCATTTCATTACCCAACAACTCAGAGTTATTGAAGGTTATTAGGTATTAGAGTTATCATGTATAAATACTTGTTGTTAAATATACTTAAAACTTAAAAATATTAACGACCAAGGAAGGAATGTGATAATGCGATTACTTTCCTGTGGGAAGATTTTTACTTTTATCTCATGATTTCGGTTCTTTCAAGTTCATTGTATAATGTGTATAATGACGATGCCGGCACAGAGGTGACAAATCTTAAAGAATGTATCTAAAGTTAAGAAATTAAGAATTAAGTTTATTAAAAAAGTATATTGGCGTGTTCGAGTTGAAACACGTCTTCAAAAATTAAGTATCATATACGACTAGTAGAACTGACTAGGACATGAAAACATGTAAAAGCAGTACTAACACTTATCTACACACATACGTGCATGGTTAAATCTTTCCATAGGACAATTAATAATTTTTATCTGGACACAAAGTTACACCTTGCATATTTTCCGTAGAGCGACATCCAGTTGTATTGTGAAATCATTGAACGCTTTTGTTAGAACACTAGCCGTTGCACGCTACTTCGTCCGCGTAACTTTATAAAGTACGGCCTGTTTAGCTCCTTGGTAACGTAGCTTTCTATAGGTGAAAGAATTATTAAAATAGATCAAGTAGTTTTTGAGCTTATTCATTATAAACAAAAATTAAAAAAATATTATTAGTATAGATATTAAAACTAATAATAATAAGTAATAATATTCTGTTAAGAAAAGATTTTTCAAAATTTAACCTCGGGTCCCTAGTAGACAAGACATATAAATTTTTTAAACCTTCAGAAGTGTGTGAACTAATGAAGCATGTTTGATTAAAAAGATGCAATCGTGGAGTGAGCATACATTCATAATTGGAATTCCAGCGTCTGGCGGATTCTAAATATAAAAATGGCGCTTGGAGAGGACCAAGTGAACATCTGTCTCAAAGACCACCTACAGAGAGACAGTAGACATCACCATTCATCTTTATTCAGAGCGACCAAACTCGCAACTCACTCGAAAAGATCCTTAATGCGCCTTGTTAAGGTCTATTTCATCTCACCCCAACGTTCCGAGGCAATATTGGAGTAGTAAGATGCTAAGTAATTTATGGAGAGAGTGGTTCTTACGACTGTTGTGTTAAGGGCGCTTTTCGAAAGTGCAAATGAATAATGAATTATGAATAGATAATGTGGCTGACGTTTTTGTTATGCTGTAGATGCCTGTATGTAAGAGTTGGTACATTATGTTAAAGATGAATTTTCCCTCGTAACTTGTGTTTTCAGTGTTACATATATTGAGTTGCGAAACTAATCAGTTAGGGTAGTTAGTATGTATATTTTTTGTGCAAATATTGTATGTCTTACCTACCCTCAGAAGAGGTCGTGAAAAACTTTGCATACTTTCTTATTTGTATAGCAGTCAAAACACAGTAATTTCACGCGAAATATAACTGTTATTACTAACTAATATTATAAGGGAATTATAAAACGATCGACTAAAAAAAATTAAAAATTTTGCAAAAATTATGTCTTAAATATAACATTCCTATTTATACTTAGATATTTATAATAATAATTTTTATTATAATATATATAATATACCTCTGAAATCCCACTGTCAAAAACATTATGGGGCAGTTGAGCCAACGTGCCATCGTCATGCACATGATGCACATTCGATGAAATTGAATTTTTGTGCTCATTATTTGTAAATCACCATAAAATATAATCATAATAAATCATTTATTAGACGTAAGTTTTTACAAAACATTTATCTTCGTCGACATTCTTTACAAACTACCACCGGTTCGGAAAGCTGTTGGGGGAAGAGCTCGGCAAGAAACCCCCTAGTTGCTCTTTTCATAATTAAATTACAAAGTAATACGTAACAATACATAGCAATCTGCATAACACAATAATCAATTATATTTGACTTCAAGGACAGTCATCATTTATATAATCTAATATCCTATAATAACCCTTTTTGCACAGGGTTTTCTTAATATAAACTTTAAATTTATTCATAGATAATTGTTGTATATTAGCTGGAAGCCTGTTGTAGAAGCGCACACATTGTCCCATAAAAGAGTTGCTAACCCTGTGGAGACGAGTTTTATTCAGTTGAAGCCTATGCTTGTTTCTAGTATACAAACTATGCACATCACTATTTCTACTGAAAGTGCTAATATTTTTGTGAGCAAACAAAAGATTTTCAAAAATGTATTGTGATGCTGATATACTAGTAACACTATAAACTGAGTCACTAAAAGTGCTAGAATCTAGAAGACAATATTGTGTCGTCGATATAAATATAGCTGGATGGAGCACTTCAACGTTCCTCTATTATTCAGGCCGAAGGCATTATCATAACTTTCAACGCTTAGGGTGGGACCAGATGGTCTGACTAACTGTACGGAAATTGTTATTTGTACTGGATTTATTATAATTTATATGCATATACACAAGTGCGAAAAATAGTCACCACCAAAACTCGCAGAACGGATATAGCTTTCTTTTTATGTTTGTTTCTACCAATTGTTTCTCGCAATTTTGGCCGCGCCCCCTTTTTCTTTTTTTAATCTACATTGCTAACATATTTTTATCTGGTGTTGAGTTTTTAATTTTTAGATGATTCTTTGTTATCCTTATCTTGTCCTGAGCGAATGGTGCTCAATGGAATTTTCTGCATCAATGATGACATATACAAAAAATATATATATCGCCAAGCCGTTTCAGCGCCGGCCATTAAATTTCATCGCCATTCGTTGTGGTTTTTTTGTTTATCATACGCAGTATTGTAGAACGCAAAAGAATACAAGAAAAGTTCGATATTTAATGGTTTAAATCTTAAATATGTACATGTCACATCTCTGTCTATTTTCTGAAAGATTTTCGGTAAATAGTCTCGAGACTAAGTTTTCAGAATCTTCCTACTTTTTATAATATAAAACAGTTATTTTAATTTCTTACATAAAATATGAAGTAAGGAACGGTTTGCTTACGATAATAAAGTCAACATATCGGGCTGCCGTATAAACTTTAGTTTCGGACGGTTTTAAGTTGTTAAACTTTATGATGAACCCGGATAGAGTTGAAGTTAAGCTCAAAGTTAAGTTACTGTGTACTTAAACTTTTATGTTTAAGGGGAGGTTCGATTGATTCATTTGTTAACACATTTATAGTAACGGTAACCGTTTGAATTATTTATAGAAGCTTCAATATTTCGGATACGTAACAAGGGGTGAAAGATATACCTTCAAGATATCCTTCAAATAGCGATGCAAGGAAAAATACAGTGCAAACCATAGATAAATGATTGGTCTCGCTGCGCTCGACTAGATACGGCCCTACCTAAATGCAATAGCACCGTGAATGGCGGCAACTTTTTATTGTAGTGTAAAACATCGTCACTTATATTTATCACTTTTTACACAGTTTAATTAAGTATATTTTTATTTTACACAGTGTCACTACGCAAATTGGCATTTTATTATGCCCAAAATTCAATAAAATATTCGGCACGTAAACATCACAGACAGTTTGCAGTGTGACTAGCTCGGGTACGCCGAATTCGGCGTACTAAAAGTTTGCCGCATTTTTCAAGTACAGCGGCTGAATCTAGGAGAGCGCAGCGAGACCAATCAAATATCTTTGGTGCAAACGTAACAGAGGCAAGAGAAAGACGTTGGACTCGCTGTACGAGTATGAGAAGTCAGTATTAGGTAAGTATATGGGAATTTTTTTTGTCTCAAATTACTTAAATATGAATAAGCGAAATACTATTATAATTATGTGATAATAATAATTATTATTTGCTTGTATTAATAAATAATGTATCAATAAAACAAATGATAAAAAATCTGGTACATATTATTTAGGTTTATGAAACTATACTAACCGATTCTGAAAATTATTTTCACTTATGGAAAGAGCGTTAAACGAGGAAGGTGTTTATTATATAACTAGCTGATGCCGCGACTTCGTCCGCGTTGAAAAAGAAATTAAACGAGTGAGTAACTGATTTTTATGATACTTGGTAGATAAACATTTAGACGTACAGGACACAGGGCTACTTTTTTCTTTCAACCCGGACGAAGTCGCGGGCGCCAGCTAGTTTATAATATTTATAACCCGTAAGAGGTTCGTTAGTTACATAATAAATTGTAAAATCTATCTACAGTCAGAGTAGAAATAACTTAAGATTAGTTAAAAGCATTTTTGGCGTGTGGGATACACGTCTACAAAAATTATTTGTTCTCGATAGCAGACTTCTTCTCAGAAGACTGCTTCCGCCCTCGTAGAACCTAGAATCAAAAATCGATTAAGGAACAACTAAGGCACACATATACAGGCATGCAGCACATTGGTTAAATCTTTCCATTGGACAAATTAATAAATTTATTGCGACACAAATTTATATCTTTCACATATTCACGTGAGCGACATCTAGTGACATGTGAAATTATCGAAAGTTTGTGTCTGAAAATATATAAAGGAAGAAAATATTTCTTAAAATTAAGATATTTTTTTATACGCATAATACATTTTTTTTTCATTTTGCTAAAAAAACTATTAGTACTAATTAACTATATTAATCAAACAATGAAAATTAACAGGAATTATCTGTGTAAGTACAGTGAGAGATTTTTTAAACTACTTCTAATAGTAAGTATAACTAAAAAGTGAAATATTCAGTAGTGGCATACTGCGTTTTGCAGTCATTTAGGCAACCCATGTCTTATAGAAGCCCACCGTGAAATAATAGCACATGTGCGGTTGTGTTTCTTAGGGATTTCGGTAAGTGAGGACGTACGGGACATAGGAGAGGCTACTTTTTTCTTTTTCAACACGAACGAAGTCGCGGGCGCGATCTAATATTATATAACATAACACTGGGCAGCGTTCGGGAAGCTCCGAGACATCTTCTCTTCCAAAATTCCTCAGTGTCTTAAGACAAAAGTGTTCGACCAATGTGTGTTGCCAGTGATGACATATGGCGCTGAAACGTGGTCTCTAACCATGGGCCTCGTAAGGAAGCTCAATGTCGCTCAACGAGCTATGGAAAGGGCTATGCTCGGGGTTACACTGCGAGATCGAATCAGAAATGAGGAGATCCGTAGACGTACGAAAGTTACCGACATAAGCCGTCGGATCAGTAAGTTGAAGTGGCAGTGGGCAGGGCACCCACAAGGTGGACAGACGACCTAATAAGGGCCGCGGGTCGACGGTGGATCCAGGCTGCTTCTGACCGGTCCAATTGGAAAATTTTGGGGGAGGCCTATGTCCAGCAGTGGACGTCCTACGGCTGAGATGATGATGATGATGATAACACTGGTCTAAATTTTTATATTGTAACATCGTTTATACATTATGGTTTGCAATAAAATATTTGAATTTTGAATTTTTGAATTTTGAATAAATATGATGAAGAGCTTCTTTGGTTGTACGCGCAAATCTCAGGACTACTGACTAAAACTCAGGACTCGAATTGAAAAAATATTTTTGTGTTGGACAGTCCATTTATCGAGGAAGACTATAGAATACAGAGAACGCGGACGAAGTCGCGGGCAACAGTTAGTGTTCAATATGTAGGCTTATGTCTAGCAGTCAGCAGTCGATGTCCCACAATTTGAGATGTCCTAAAAATACCTAAAATTATACGTTCTTTGTTTAAAAAAAGTAATTAAAACCGAGTGTAAATGTGTACGTAACACGGAATGCTGTGTTAAGCTTTCCAGCCTTATTGATTCCTTTGAGGTGTCCGCAATTTTCAAGCTTCCGCGAAACTACAAAACCCCGTATGTCACGCACCACCAGTCATATAAAAGAGACAACGTCAATAAACGCACGCGTATCTGGCGCCATTGAAAAGCCGATGCTGAAGAAAAAACTAAAAAACATCTCGAATGACACAAAGGCTGTATCCTGGTACGGAGTGAGGCTTCGTGCGGGAAAATTCTGTTTTAACCGTGTAACTTTATGTCGTGGTACAAGTGAAGGTTTCAAAGCAAAGCAAAAGTCGAACTTCGATTCTGCATAGTTTTTTTTTTATATATATTTTACAATTAACCGAAATATTTAAGTGTTAAAAAGTAGTTTGAATATTTCTCTGATTAGTTTCATACTTACTAAAGAAGTTACGTTGTTTCTTGCCATTGTTAAAGGTTAAAGTTCCACTGGATGGGTAAGAAATACTTTGAAGTAAAATTTTCACAAAAATACCAGGAAAATCTATATTACTACTATTATATATAAAGCTGAAGAGTTTGGTTGTTTGGTTGTACGCGTTGGTTGTACCGATGTTTTCAAAAAGTGGAAATTATCCAATTTTGTATACTTGCATATTGGTATAAGGAGTTAAGATCGTAAAGGAAAAGATACTTTAAAACTTTGACTTGGACCAAACGCGAAATGGAACGTTAATCTTATGGTTCAAAAGAGAAGCGTTAGATGATATTCCCTTTCTTGTTTACCACAGATACAATTTGTTGATGAAATTATAAATTAGGTAGCAGTACAGCCGTGTCAAAATTGACGTTCATTATGTTAAGAATACTTGTATGGTAGTTATTTGAGAAGGAAGACCAAGAAGTTTGACGTGGTATTCTCAATTTGTTTATCGATCTTGCAGTTTTACTTGTCTAATCTAATCGATATATTTTGAACGTAGATAAAAATTTTCTTCGAACACAAGATGCTTACTTGCGTAGGACAGCCTCACCCGTATAATTTTAAGTGTAGCTTGTATGAGAACATTCGTGCAGGCCATTGATTTACTATGGTGCAGGCTGGGTGCGCGCGCGCAAAAGATAAGCTTCTCTTGGTCCTCTCGCGAGCTGCGGAAGCTCCGATGGATCGTAGTGCAGCTAAGCTTAAGACGGATCGTAAGCTCCAATGCAAAACTTGTCAGACAAACTAAAATCTAATAAAACAGCATGAAAATTCGTTCAGTAGTTTTTAGAAAATCGCGAACATACAGCCAGATCAATAAATCATGACATGATTCAGTAGTACCTCTCTTATTATAGCTTGAAGAATTAGCTTAAAAAGAGGCAAATCTATTAAAAATGTTAACCATTTTATATTTACACGGATAACATATTACGGTTGCAACTAAAACTCATTATAAATAAATTGTTACGATTATGACTCGAAATTAGCTCTTAAAAATATCAATATTATATAAAAAACAAAGTCTTCCGAATAATCACATAATTTAGTCCTTCGAGTCGCTTGACCTCTGGATATGTCATAAAATTTGCGACCAGTTCAAAAGCAGTGAAATGATTTAAATATCTCTCATCCAAAATTTCCCAAAGGTAATGTAACACGGCATATTTGCGATGTTAAATCACGTTGCTTTATGAGGTACCAACTACATTTTATAGATGTCGGTTAACTCTATTTCCCCACTAAAGTTGTGCCATGAAATGAGTCAATTATTTAGTTAGGTGGGAATATTAATATTATATTAAATGTAACATTCAATTAGTTGATGAGATCTATATATTAACTCGCGCTTTTTTTGAGTTCATGTAAACCAGAATGCTATCTACATTTATAAAATTTAATAAGAAAAAATACAATTGAGTAAGTATAATATTTGTAGTAAAAATGGGTTGCTTAAAAATAAGTTTTAACACAGAAAGTGAATCAAACTTTGTTATGTGTTTATTATGAAAAAATGTTATGATCTCTGACTAATTCAAAGGCAGAACTGCGCCCGTAGAAAGTTATGCAATCTGTGGTGGGATCGCAAGAAAGATGTTAGATTTTCACTTCTGTTGGTCTTTACAAAATTCTTTCAATGGAAATAACTTTGAAAACGAAGAGACCATCTCAAACAGCACTTAATGCTGTTTTGTGTAAGTCAAGACAGGTTCATCTTTGATGAAAGGAAATTCTAAAATTAACTACCCGAACGATGATTGATTAATTTTCGATATTTAACTTAGGTTCTTTAATTTAAGTGCTCGAGTGCTCGATTTAGGTTTTAATTAAGTTTTAAACAATTGCTTGTTTTCTTACTGTTTCGCTAATTGAAGATGCCAATTTTGACAGTTTAACATACTGTAAACAATATACATATTGCAATAATATAATATTATATTATAATAATAAATATATCTACACATTCTACACAACTACACACAGACTCACACAGTAAGCAACTAATGCTTGTATTATGGATACCAGAGAGTTAATATACTACATTGCATTACTTTTTTACAAAACATCCATAAATCAGGTACAAAAGTAAAATGTTAACACATAAACATTTGCCCCTAGTGGGATTCGAACCCGCGACCGTTTGGTTAACAGCTAGGTTTACTAGCCACTAGACTAAACGTGTCGTCTATTTATAATCATGTAAGTACTTTAATAGTTGATTAGAATCCTAAAATGAGTTGTGCGAGTCGGTCGTGATGTAACTCTTAAATTGAATCCCTCATTGAGCGCGACAGTTCGCAGCACTATTTCGTAGCTAGTGTCATCACACGTGCGTGACCTAATTATTATTTAACCATAGTCAGATGTCTTTAATAGCGGTGCCGTGCGTACGTCATTATCCCGACTAATCGCAGTATAACTGTATGCCACATATTTTAGGGGCTATTGTTGTGAACTAGTTGTGGAGCATAACATTTTAAGGCTCGTTTGATAAGGGTATGGCTTGAGGTAAATTTAATATGCCTATTAAGCTGTTCGCTAAATTATAAACTTGTATTAACTATAATTCCCAACTATAAAATAAATGCCATTTTGCATCGCTCCTGTAAATTTTTTAATGTACACTTGCTAGATCTGGATTTTTTCAGTTGTCCTATAGGAGCCTATAAACGAAGCCTTAAAAAAGCTCTCGAAAATATATAATATGTGTATAATGTGTATCGAGTTAGTGTATGTTTCCCTAATATGAATAAAATAAAAAAAATCAAAACGATATCTGATTCGGACGCCAAGTGTAAAAGAACTCGTCAAGGGAATAAAAAAAATAAATATGTAAATACGTGGAATACAAGATTAAAACTTAAAAAAAATATCGCAAACCTTTTAAAAATCGCTTGCAAGTGAATGGCCTGGAATGGATGCAAACACTTTGTTCTGTTTTCAGAACCCCTTATACGTTTGCCCATTTCGTTAAGGAACACTAAAAATAAATGTACTGAACCAAACACTCCCGGGCTGTAAAATCGAGTTTTACGCTTTTATGAAGTACCATTGACGTATTCGGGATACAAGAGCTTAAAACTATGTATACATCACGACCGAAATTGTCTATCTGGAACTACATTTAGGGTGGTATATAGTCTTATAGTCCTTATAGATATAGTTTTTCTTTTCTCTCATTTAGCTGCAGGTTTAATATACATTACACGTTACCAGTGGCATGCTTTCTGTAGTTCCTGACTTGATTTTTCTTAATTTTTCGACGAGGGCATGTTATTGATAAAAGCTATTTCTTATTAGCTTTTAGCATAAAAGAGAATAACGAAGAACTAAAAAACGGAACAAACAACAAACAAACCTAGAGAATAAAAAAATAAAATTATTTATATACTAATTCGAATCTTCCATCTTTCATAAGGAATGACTGAATTACTTACGTCAGAGTCAAAATGTTGGTGAATTTGATTTACTAGTTTTGATAAATAAACAAATCAGGGGTTTCGGCGAAAAAATTAACTGATTTTGAACAAAATTTAAGGATTTTATTGCGTTTTTAACTTTCCTTCGGCGATCAAAGCTTGCACGCTTTTAAAATCGTCGCAAAGTACAACTATTTTATCCATTATTAAATCAAATCAAATTAATTTAACAGAAAGAAAAAAGAAACCGACTATCGTTATTGTCATAAGTCAACACAACTGAAGTAAGATACGAATTACGAACGTACGAAACAAATGCACAACACAAGCGCGCTAACTTCATTACAGAGCATGCCCTCTCTCATACTAATCGCTATATACACTAGCTATAACTATATCTAACTATTGGTCAACATTTCATACATTAGACAGAGAGAGAGCGATTACATCTGCAAGCCCGATAAGAAGCCCATGTGTGCGAGTGCGACAGCAATATAACTCTACTTCTCTTTTAAGGTTCTCTTTGTTTCTACCTACGGTGTTATCGCCCGTATAGAGCATTGGTTGGATAAAATAAAACGCGCGAACTTTGAATTGCTCACGCGTTTCGTTCGACGCAAGAAGATAGTAAAGTTGTTATTTTTCTACAGTGCGTACAGTTAGGCATGCCGGGTTTTTGGGCTTCTATGAAGCTACCGCCACTGCATGTTACTTAGAACATTCATTGGTTCAGACTGTGCCTCTTGTAATTGCGGCGATATCCGCCAAGTATTACTCGATTTGACCGATGACGATTTTGTTTGATGTCTGCCTCGTTGGAGACCTTGTAATAATCATTACTAATAATAAACCTGTAAGGGTTGGTCATGGAGTAAGTTATGTTTTCAGAGATATCGTGTTTATAGGCTCTGTACATGATACTGAAACTAAATTGACCATTTTTAGAATTTTTTTCTGTATGTATGTATGTATGTTCCTCCGTAACTCATTAACAGATTTTCATGAAACTTGCTAGATAAACATTTAGACGTACAGGACACAGGACAGAGGCTACTTTTTTCTTTTTCAACGCGGACCAAGTCGTGGGCACTAGCTAGTATAAAATATAAAACTGTAACTAACGCCTGGCCAATGTGTTATAGCAACAAGGCGTCAAGCGTTACAATTGCTTCTATAATTTTAATTTTAATCTGTAAGTAGGTATTTTGTGTATGTATGTTCCTCCATAACTCTTAAACGAATTAACTAACTTGGTAGATAAACATTTAGACGTACAGGACACAAGACAGAGTACTTTTTTCTTTTCTTTTTAACGCGAACGAAGTCGCAAGCACCATCTAGTAGTAAATAAATAAATATCAATTTAGCACACGCATTTTAAATGGTATTAATTAATACATACATCTCACATAACTTAACACACACACAAAAGTAGTGGTAGGGCACACTGCGTTTCGCAGCCATTTGGGCAGCCCGTCTGGCGGCAGTAACCACCACCTTACAGAATACCACCGTGAAATAACAGCATTATGTGCTGTTGTGTTTCGGTGAGTGAGTAAGGGATGCCAGAGCCTATTACCCCATCCCCCCCTTATCCCTTATCCTTAATCCTTCTATGGTCGGCAGCGCACTTGTAGCACTTATGGCGTTGCTTGTGTTATAGGCGACGGTAGCCACCTACCATCAAGTGGACCGTCAGCCTGTCTGTCGACCTTAACATAAAAAAAAAAAAAAAAAAAAAAAAAAACACAGGCAAACACACGTTCTGATCAGCAGAAGGACGTCGAATCCATCCCACCCACAGCAAAATAAAGAATTGTGTGGCTATCAGTAGTTATATTATCAGCCTTCAAGTGTTTCAAGGCGTTATTCTGCCTCCTACTGAAAACGGAAAAGGAAATATGCATCCCTTATACCTACACGTGCTAAGGCGATCTTCGCATTTATATTATTACTCAGATTCGCTAACTAGATATTAATTACACATTTTAAACATTATTACATTATTAATAATTATTAAGCTTACCCTTTACACTGGTTTCAGATTGTTATTTATGTCGTAAGTACTGGCTGTGCCAAGAAAACAGCCTTGAGGCTTGCGTTTGGCGTTACATAATGTTGAACCGTCTAACCTTGTTCAAGACTCAGACTCAAGGTTCTGACTAAAAGCCTCGTATAAATTCTCTGTACTTTTAAAGTTGTTATCAAGCTTCACCTGCTTATCCACTCAAAACTAAATTTGGAATAATTAAGAGCCTGAAATAGTCGTTCACTGAAAAAGGCATTCAATTTAATTTCAAAGTTAATTTAAGCAAAACTGTTGGTGACAAAGCATGTGGACATGCGATATGATGCTACCACCAGTGTGGCCAACTTTCAGGAAAAAAGTATAAAAAGACGCGGGAAACGACGTAAAATTCGTCGTGACGGTCAACAAATAATCTAAGATTGAAAAGCGTAGATATGCCATTAGGTATAATAGCTCTTTCAGTAAAGAAATGTAATGAAATTTAGAGAAACTTGACTAAAAATAAACAGCTTCTGAAACAATATGGGAGCCGACCGTGGTCACGATTAAAATAAAAAACCTTAAACTCAAAATACTTGTTTATTAAATATACAGAGGAATAAAAACATAAGATAAAATAAGGTTACCTCAACAAATATTAGAATAAAACCATAAATAAAAAAATGGTAAAAAATGTGGGGACAAATGAAAACTCAACTTAAAATTGAAACTTAACTTAAAATTGAACTTAAAGTTGGCTCAGGTCTAGACTTAGGTATCCTGTCTTAATTTCTTTTAATTATGGCCAATTAAGTATCGTATATTATGTCTCTAGCCGTCTTTAACCGTTATTAATTGACGCGTACAATCGTCGGTATTATTCATTTTGATTGCATATCTAATCAGCATCTTTGAGACCTTGATAAACTTACGTGTCGCATGTGAAGACAAATAATCGACCAATCTACATATACGAGACAGTTTAATGACGATGGGCAAATCCTTTATACGGTCTACCAATATATCGCGGGAGATATTTTCGTAGAGACAATTTTTGAACAACCCACAACGAACAATATGTCGCGGCTGTTTCGTTACTTAGTGTTTGCCACATGAAACGCTTCGCTTATGCATGGCTGTAAAATTTAACGGTTCACAATAAAGTACTGGAGAGGAGAACTAAGTCCGTGCACATATTGTGGGGCCATAACTTGTGGCGCATGTGTTCGACCGCTCCGCTAAGATAAGTATCGGAGTGGTTTTTAGATAGCCTTGTCTTTTTATCGGCAATTAAATCGACATCGCTGAATCTGCGCGAAATTTTATAGCCTCTTTTTTTAATAAAATCCGGACTTGGAATTCGATTTTTAAGATACATACTCGATATTCATTTAAACCTAGTTGAAAAAGTGAAATAACGTTTGTTATATTTTGATTGCATAGATATATTCATATAAAAACAATCACAAATGTTGCGTGGCAGTCATCACCATTGTTTCAGGCGTAGAACGTCAACAGCTGGACACAACCCTTCCCCATCATTTTCCAGTCGAACAAAAGACCTTATTTTATTAGCTATAATGTTATGCACATTTTTAGAAGTATATTAAGTTTACACAATTCTGTATAATTTTGTCATTATTGTTAAATTATTTTACAAATTTATTAACACAAGCGGTAACCTTATTATGACCGTTATAATTTTAATTAATTGTATTTGAAACTAGTTTGTGAATTAATAATGAACAACTCGATTAAGTAAACTAAAGTTGGCTACTGTTTTGTTGTTCGTTTAATGTTTTGGAAAATAAATATCCAATTACATATAAGAAAGAAAACATAATTCAAAAAGGTAATATCGCCGAAAAATTCGTCTAAACGTAATATTTTATAAAATCAACAAAACAAAACACACAAAAATACAAATCTTCATTCTTTATAATTAGCAAAGATGTAGATTGAATTTCCTAAGGTGTGCTTTCACTGATTATTTGAGCGACAAAGAAGCCTGGATTTAAGCTATTCGGAGTTCGTACTATGTTTTGTATTGTAAAACTATAATTTGTATATATATACTTTAAGTTTGTTAGTGTTAAGTGATGTGTATTGTACTATTTTACATTTTAATGATGACAAAAAGAATAGTATCCTGAGTTTCTTTCGGGGTTTCTTCTCAGGATCGTCATCTTGGTTTTTTTTTTCCGAAACCCTGGTAAATTTAAACTTATAATGACGATCAAAAGAGTTTCTTGTAGAAACCTAATTGATAAATAAATATTTTGATTTTGATTTTTGATTTTTTCCTCACATACTGTCACAATTTACTAATAAATACGAGATTAATACGTTTTAAACATAGGAATAAACGTCGCATAATTTATACATTTAGATTAGAACAGCTATGCAAAAGGAGTCTTTGAAATGCAAAAAGGAAATAAAGTCACTCTTTGCCACGTTCTACTCTAACGAAGACTTAACACGGGTATACTTAATTACTTACTTCCATTGCAAAATAATCTAGTACAAAATGCATTTTTGTTACGACACAAATTTATAACTTTGTATGTGAATTTGTATGTGCGTATCTGTACCCATCATTAACCATTCATTTTCCAATTAGTTAACCATTAACCATTCGTGAAAAATGTAAAAAAATGTAACTGTACATTGTCGATTGAGGATCGAAAACTAGATCCTAATAAAGTTCGAGTAATTGTAATTAGTTAAAAATAAGCCACAGTATTGTACCTACTTAAGGAATGAGGAAGTCACCTTTAAAATGATTTCTTCATTTTGTTACCCTTTATTTTATTTTGCACTAGCTGGTGCTCGCGATTTCGTCCACGTTGAAAAAGAAAAAAAAGTAGCCTGTACGTCTAAATGTTTATTTAACAAGTTTGATTGATGATGATAACTATAATAGCTGTAAACATTTTGAATACAACACTTTTTGAATTATTTAAAAGTACCTAATATTGACGAAGTGACAAGCAGTCAAATTTTAAAGCGACCGTCAGCTACCGCCCGCCCGCCTAGCGACCGAGAAAGGCGGACGGCGCGGCAGGCGGCGGGCGGGGCGAGCGGTCGCGGTCGGCTGACTGGTGACGTCTCGCGTACTCGTCTATCGCGCGCTCACTTTGACAGCTAGTAACTTTTTCATTTTTTCAGTTATTACATTTTTTTCTTGTTGCTAATAATGTTTTGTTATCATAAAAAAATACAAGAGTTTTCCTCATTATTTAGAGTTACTAGTATTTGCGCTTGGCATTAAAAATAAGTGTTTTAGAAGACCTCCTAATTTTGCGTAAAACAGACTGAGGCGGGCAAGGACTTTAATTTTTAATAATTACCGATATAGATTATATACATTAATATCCAATCAGTCTTCCCACTAAGTAAAGTCACACAGTATGAGTCTATAATGGGGCAAAGGTTAGTGAGGCGATGAATAACAAATCAATCTGAAGAAGTGTTATGATTTTTTTTAATGATGTTTAGAGAGAATAATAAAATTCACGTAACATTATTTAAATATTTGTTAAAGTATTCGAGCCAGTTAATAAGTTTGTAATGTTTTCTTAACACATTATGAACATGTCGAAAACTGTTTAATTGCACTATCTCAGTTCTAGTGAGACTAATTAACGGGGTATGAGTAAACAAACAACGTCAACAGAGGACTTACAGCCAATTTGTTGAGCAAATGTCATCTTAACTTACGTTTTCCAACACAAATACACGATAATTAGCATCTAATGGCGTCATCCAGCGAAACATTTTAATAGTACCTACAACTTAATTAAGACGTCCTTAACTTGTATGACGAAGATATTTTAACAAACAAACTGGAAGAAAATTATTTTACAAAATCCCGGGCCAGCAAGAGGATATTTCGTTTATGAGCTTAAAATAGCGTAGCAAATCGAAGGGCTTCAAATAGTGTCTTCTGTAAGGTGGTAGCCCCTACTAACGCACCTGCCAAATATATAATATTTCAATGCTATAATTACAGCGTGTCCTGCAACTACTTAAATGCTATTATTATTCAAGTATTTCTTTTCTATCTTAGATTTAAATTTATGACAATATAAATGAGGACTGCCGACAGAAGTGAAAACTTAAAACTGAGCGTCCAACGCACACACAAGACACACATACAATCGGGTATATGCAATGTGTTGGTAAAAATAAAATGAACTATAAACTCATCATATTCCGTCAGTTTTTCGGCTAGTTTATGATAGAAAATTATATCAAAGGGCTCAGAACTTCTAGTTGCATTCTAAAACTCATTTTTTTTTACAATTCAACATTGTCATCTATCGATAGTCCTTCATCTTCGTTACACAAATTTTCTAATAGTTGCTTACTGTAAACCGCATTGAAGAGGAGTTCAATAACTTGTTTTTTATTTTATTTATAAAACTGCAACGGCCCTATAATTTTACTCGTGAACAGTTACGAATTCGGTGTTGTACTGGTTGTACATTCAGTGCAGTAGTTCGTACAGTTAATTTATTGGCAAAGTTTAGCGAGCTGCTCGCCGCTGACCACTTGCACAACAAGGAATGTATGAAGGCAAACACATGAAATGCAACGCGTTTAATTAGATTACAGTTTGATTTATGTTATAAATAAAATAGGAACTGGGTCTAAATAGGAAATTTATTGCTTTCCTTTCTACGTCCATGTCAGGCGTTATAATACTCATATATTTTTACTCAGGTTTCATGTTTTTAGTATTTCAACGCGCACGAAGTCGCGCGCACTAGCTGGTTGATAATATATCAGAAATAACACATGGGCAATAATTTACAAATATACGCGGACAAAGTAGCAGGAATGGAATGGGAAAGTTGGTCGCTCTTTCGCGCAAAAACTACTGCATGGACATTGAAGAAACTTTACTGTAATATCAATACATATAACTTTACACAGATAAAATCGCGGGAAAAACTAGTAAATTTTTGACTTGAATTCATATTCACTAATAAAAAATTCATTAATAATTTCAATTATCTAAAATCCAAATACAGTTTCTTATGGTTAAATTAAAGAAGTAGGATAAGTGTTGAAATCGTCATAATAATCGTGTACCTATTCATTTTTGAGAAATTTTAGAGAAAGTGTGAAAATCGTCATAATAATCGTGTATTCATTTTTGAGAAATTTTAGAGAGTGCGAAATCATCATAATAATCGTGTATTCATTTTTGAGAAATTTTAGAGAGTGTGAAAATCATAATAATATCGTGTATTCATTTTTGAGAATTTTTAGAGAAAGTGTGAAAATCGTCCTAATAATCGTGTATTCATTTTTGAGACGTTCTATGTAATACATTACTATGTATTCGAGGCACGCTGTATTACGGGTGGCCGTACAAATTCGCCCTCCACATTCATTTATAAATATTCAGACCGGGTCAGAAGTCTGATTGTAAGGATTTATATATACCCGCGGCCATTTTGTTTTTAGCGTCCTGCTATTATAGCCGACGTTGACATTCTATTTTAGATATTCCGAGAAGATTGCTAACGATAATCTCCAACATAAAACAAAGAGATAGGTATCTTATATCTAGGATCATAGTATGCCTAGATCTGTGTTTAAAAAATAGATTCTTTACAGAATGTCACCATGTAAAATAGCACTTGTGCTTTTATGTGAGTGAGGTATATTATAGCGAATTTCGGTTATGATTATAGGATAAACAATCATAGGAATGAGCAGTTGCATTTCTCTTGGCGTTACTATGTGTTTACTAGGTACTAGTTGTACCTACTTCTTTCGTACTAGTAAGGTTACTGAAGGACAAAGTAACAATGTTAAATTATATGACGAAATCCATAGTGCAGTATGATAGTTATTCTAAAATCCAACATGTGTAAACTATCTTTGAATAGAAATGGGTCATTTGTATACCGAAATATAAACAGACGAACACGTATTTGAAAATAAAGCAATGACATTTAAAATTGTATGAGAAATATTTGTCGTTTATTTGTTCTTCAGTTTAATGAGGGATATGTTTTTTATTACCCTCTATTTCCTAGAAAGTACAATATGATTTACTGCACCGAATCTCGGACTCCCATGTTGCGGCCACATGCGATTGAAACAGATATAAAACTTATAGAAGTGCCAATGAAAATGTATTTTCTTCATTGGAGTTATATTTTGTAATTTAACAGTATTTTTTAAATGAAATCTATACTAATATTATATTATGAAGAGAAAATATAGAAAAAAATAATTAAAATTGGTTCAATAGTTCCTATAACACAAGCAACGCCATAAGTGCTACAAGTGCGCTGCCGACCATAAAAGGATTAAGGATAAGGGATAAGGGAGGGATGCGATACTAGGCTCTGGCATCCCTTACTTACTCACCGAAACACAACAGCACATAATGCTGTTATTTCACGGTGGTATTCCGTAAGGTGGTGGTTACTGCCACCAGACGGGCTGCCCAAATGACTGCGTAACGCAGTGTGCCCTACCACTACTTTTGAAATCCAGACCAGAGTCAACTTTGAAAATTATATTAAAATTTCCAAAGTTGACCCCGCCGGGAATCGAACTGAATCGAATCGAATCCAAAACATTTTTGGATTGCCACGGGGTGCCCAATCTACATATAACAGAGAAACGCAATGTGCTTAGTAACTTCGTTGGTTGATATCTTACGGATTTTCTCTTACCTACATACAGAACTTGTGAAAAATTATAAATGATAAGACGTTTAATTCTCTTCTTAATGAGGTTTATTTCAGTCGTTCAGAAAAAGTGAGATCCTGTCGTCAAGTACTTTTCAACTCGTACTTGAAAGGAGTCTGTCGTTGAATCCTTACAAAACTCACGGAACCGAGTTATAGAGATTGACAAGACATTTTACACGATCTAATTAATGGACCTGTCTTTTTTTGAAATATTTTTTATAACTTCAAGAAGAATTAGTTATCTGATTGCTTCTACGGATCGCCTGTAGATGAATCTTGGCTTACCGGATATCAATTGTTTTATTGTACACAACATTCTATTTTAGTTCCTTCCAATAAAAAAATAAATAAACTGGCTATACATAGATAGAACCAAACTGAGTACACAAGCAAATACTCAATAAAAATGAATACGTTTCAAGAATTTTCTTTAACATTTTTTAAGGTTAAGGCAACACAAGATATGTTATATTAACTGTCATTACCCCCCAATGGTCAAAGGCGTGACCTAAACATGATTTGAATATTAATAATTAGAAGTTTAATATAAGCAATTAAATTATATAATATGAATTACACAAACATTAAATAAAAAATAAACAAGTTTCTATAACATCCTATAACATGCTATCCTGTTATGTCACCTTAGATGATATATTTAAATTCACCTTTAAATATAAGCATCTCATAGAATACGAATGATGTTTACGATGCATTGACAGGATCAAAGAGAAAGGGATCCCTAACTTAAATGTCTTCTATAAGGTAACGGTCATTGTATCACAAGAGCTGATGGCAGCAGTGGTTTTTAAGCAGATAATAATATAAACTTGGACCCGTCCATTAATTAAATATTAACGTAAGTTAAGATGGGATTTATTCAGTGGAGGCTGCACCGTTCGTCGCCGTCGCGGGGCGCTTAAATGGAAACCCATTCCGTACAAGTGCACCGTGACACCTGAAGCACTAGATTATAGTCTAGGAGCGGTGGAGAAAACATTTCCTCTCTTGAAACTGATACCTAACTTACTTTAGTCAATGTAAACGGAAAAAAGCGTGGATTTATTTAACATTACAAGCTTTTCGAGGCGACTTGGCATTTTTAAATGGTTATTTTTTTATATAAGTGAAGTTGTTTTTTTGTGAAAAGTACCATATATTTTACGGGAAAGTATGGCATTTGAGGGTATTCGTATTATTTGAGGATATTGAACCTCGGGTTTGTTTCCCAACAAGATTTTCAACAAGATTTTACTGCAGTGAAACGATGTTAAAATATCGTATGAAGCTCCTAATCTAAGAATGCTGCACGTGCGAGCATTGTCAGCAGGTACAAGCGATTGTCACGCGAACGTATGGATTTATAATATTGTAATAACATTTACATCACAATAATAATGTATTCCAGGTGTGTTTCCAGGTGTTAGGGGTACGGAGAAAATATGCGACAATATTTCATTTACTGTTTAATGCAATGAAAGTGAAATTTAAGTAATGAGTGTTTCATTAAATTGGCTCTAATACATTAAAAATAGTTTTAGAGTCAGCGATCCAATTAAATAGATCTAATCTGTAAATTTTGTTTTGACATTTTGTTCAAATAATATTAATGACAATAATGTGATTGTGAATTTTTGATCTGGATTTATATTAAATTTTTATTGTTATTACTATGACTTGTATAAATAATTGAGCCATCAAGTGAGCCGCCTGCCTGTCTGCCACCTCTATATTATAAAAAAAAAAATAAAAAAAATATGATTATTATTCATTCATTCGTAGAATATAATTAGTGTGAGGGCTCTCGATTTTATCCTCACTTTCCTCACTTCTATCCTCACTTCTATGAACTCCCACTGTGGGAGCAAATGCAAATTTCACGTTAAACAGAGCAATTTTTTTAATCTAAAGCAGCAGGCAATAACTGGTTCCGGTCCAGATGAAGAGGCGCGAACAAGTCATAATAACAACCGTATATCATGTCTAAAACAGTTCACGATTCATATTCGTGAACTTTCAATTACAAAGTTGGGGCCAAAGTTGGGCATAAAGTTTGTACCTGGAGTGAAGCCAACCGCCAGAGGACCCACGTGAATTTTGCGAGCCGCTCCTATAAATTTTGTTATTCAATTCCGTTTCCATTTCAGACAGACCAACTTCTGGATATCTCGTTCATTATAAGGTTCGGTTGTTTATCAACATTGTTATCTCTCAAGATAATTTTGACCTGGAAACTTATGAGGAAGACGAATTGCTTGTGTAGGAAGAGATGATGGAATCAAAATTGTTTGTTGAGTACTTTTTGGAATACTTAACAAATTGACTTATTAGTTGGCCTAGTGGCACAGAATAAGTAGTAGTAGATACAGTGGTTTAATTTGGCGAATAACTTAAAAAAAATCGGATTCTATTTCACTTTTTGTCTTTCGATACTTCTTTATTAGCCATCATCTTACTTTCCTCTTTTTGCTCGGCTCCTAAGAATCGGAGAATAATGTTGTGGAAATCACGAGAAGTATAATAACCGGCATATAACTTGGCAAGATTTTACCGTAGTGGGAGAAAGTTTGCGCACGTGAGATAAAACTAACGCAAGTGTGCGAAGGAGTGCGCAGGACATATGCAAGGTGCGAGAGGCACGGGGCGAGTGGCGAACCAATCGCGCGGTCGGAACTATGTTATTTTGCCCCTTTGCCCCGCTTGATACCCGACCAGATCTAAAAAACGACTTCTGCGCATCTCGCCATTCTTGTCAAGTTACGTGCCGGGAATTATACACAACTTGATAAAACAGTTTAGTCGATGCAAAAGTTGTATGTATGCGCTTGGCCTTACCGTGATCAAAAGAAAGGCTCACTGTACGTACCAACACAGATAATTCCTGTTGATTTTCATTGTTTGGTTAATGGTTAACTTATAGTTTTTTTTATAGTAAAAATAGAAAAAAGTATTTTGGTAATGCGTATAAAAATCTCAATTTTAAGAAATATAAATATATAATTTCTTTATATATATTTTTTAGACAAAGGCGTTCGATGATTTCACATGTCACTAGATGACGCTCTCGTGAATATGTGAAAGATATAAATTTGTGTCGCAATAAATTTATTAATTTGTCCAATGGAAAGATTTAACCAATGTGCTGCATGCCTGTATATGTGTGCCTTAGTTGTTCCTTAATCGATTTTTGATTCTAGGTTCTACGAGGGCGGAAGCAGTCTTCTGAGAAGAAGTCTGCTATCGAGAACAAATAATTTTTGTAGACGTGTATCCCACACGCCAAAAATGCTTTTAACTAATCTTAAGTTATTTCTACTCTGACTGTAGATAGATTTTACAATTTATTATGTAACTAACGAACCTCTCCCGGCTTCTTACGGGTACATTCATACATACTAATCCATACTAGGTAGTATTATAAACTAGCTGGCGCCCGCAACTTCGTCCGCTTTGAAAATGAAAAAAGTAGCCTAGCCTATGTCCTGTACGTCTAACAATTAAATCTGTAAGTGTAGGTATTGTATGTATGTACATACATACATACACTTACAGATATATTGTTAGTATTGATGATGATGATTCCTATATTGATAGTACTTACTCGCAATGTTGTATTATAAGTTAAAATTTATTATAAAAAAAAATAACAAAATACCGTTTTTGATTCGTTACATTTAATCACTAAACAAGGAAAGCTAAGGACTTGTAGAACTTGTTACTAATTTTTAATTTTTTTTTTAATCAAATGCAAATGTCTTAACAAACGCATAAAAAGTACTTACACGAGATAATGAATTCGTCAGATTATCAGTCGCGTTTCATCGACGGCTCCCATTAAATTGTTCGAATATGCATGTAAATCAAAAGACGAAAATTGGATAACCAGTAGCGATTCGAGACTCATGAATATTGAAGTGAATGTTATCAGATATAGCTGGCAATTAGTGCGAAAGCGCCGTTTATTAACTATTTTACACTTTGCAGTGTGAAGTTTATCAGAAAACGTGATTTTAATTAATCGCTGCTCAAAAGAGTTCCACGTATTTTATATCTTGACGACACGTTTGGTCTAGTGGCTGGTCAAACGGTCTTGGGTTCGAATCCCGCTAGGGGCAAATATTTATGTGTTAACATTTTACCTTTGTATATATGTATGTATTTACAAAAAAATAAATAAATATATTATTATATTCAACTGTCTGGTATCCGTAATACAAGCATTAATTACTTCCACACGGAACTAAATATTTATTTATTTATTGTTTATTTATTATTTATTTTAACTTAAGCCACGACCAGAAAATATTTAAAAAAGTTCTGGAAAAGTAAAATGTAAATACAGTATGTTGTAAAATTATTACAAGGCCAAATACAAAGAGAAAACTACTTACAAAGAACTGTATTTCCTGTAAAGTGTTGCAAAAAGCAAAGTTGAAAATATTCTTGTAAGTTCAAAGTTACTTAGCTATATTTTTAGCGAACCTTTAGAGATCAAAGCGATTTAAAATAGGTTTAACTTAAGACTCTTAAATAAACAAACAATGTATCAAGACTGCGCTAAATAATTTTCTTAATAAACATGATTCTAGTTAGGAAGTGGACAACTTTGTAGAAGTGGTCAAAGTCAAAAGGTGCGATAATTTTAAATGAGAAAATTTGTTTATGTATGTAGCTAAAAAAGCTATTGAAATTACTGTGAGTCGTTAGGCGGTTAACATTTTAATTGAAAAAAATATTTTATTGTAAATATTAAAAAAAAAAAAACTAAAATCCAATACAATCAAATAGTTTGGTACAACCAAGTGTATAAATCAATAAAGAAAAAGAAAGTATGAAATTCTAGCCTATATATAAAGAAGACCAAGAAAGTTTCCAGGTCTTTCCAGGCTCCATTTACTTTAGTACTTTAATAAATTGAATCTCCTTCAAGGATTTTTTACTGCAAATAACTTTCCAATAAGATGTTGTGCTCAGATAATATTACTGTGTTATTACCAATAATTGAGCAAAAAGTTGACCGCACGCGGGAACTGTGGGAGAATAGATTGATTTAAAAGATTCAATTCCTTTAGTCTTGGTATAGATATTTCATTGTTTAATAATAAAATTGCTTTGTAAGATTTTTTTGGGAGGAGGCTGACAGTCTATAGCGAGCTCAAAACTGCATTTTGCGTACCATCACTGATTTTATTTATTTATTTATTTATATTTGGGAAACATACAATATCTCGATTCACATTATACACATACATAAAAGTAAAACATAAATCAACAAAGTTTCCACTAAATAACTAAAACATATAATAAGTTACAAGACAGGAGTACATAATATTGAAAGCTGAGAGTAAACACATACACAAAGGCAGACAAAAAAAGAAAGAGAAAAAGAAACAAATACACCAGATAACAAATAGCATATAACATATCAAATAAATAGATAAACTGTCCGCTACAAAGAGACGATTACACAACTATATTTTCGAGGTCAAGAATCTTTCAAGAACGATAAAATCCATCAATACCTGAACATTCCCACTGTTTCAGATGTGCTTGTATAATAACCGGCACATAACTTGGCAAGATTTTAACGTAGTGGGAGAAAGTTTGCGCACGTGAGATAAAACTAATGCAAGTGTACGAAGGAGTGAGCGGGACATGTGCAAGGTGCGAAAGGCACGGGGCGAGTGACGAACCAATCGCGCGGTCGGATCTATGTTATCTTGCCCCTTTGCCCCGCTTGATACCCGATATCAAAAAAACGACTTCTCGCCATTCTTGCCAACTTACGTGCCGGGATTTATAAGATACAGATAGCGCCACATTGAGCGCCTGCGCAGGCATACCAATAGTCTTGCCATTCAGCTGTCCAGCACCACAAATCAAATATACACACTGAAGAGACAGCAAGTATCATCTCCGTCAACAGATCCGCTTGATTAGTCCTGCGGTCTGATTGCAGATTTAAAGCAAAGAAAAAATATTCTTTAATTATTCTCTGTAATAAAATAAAATAAAATAAAAATAATAATAAATTATTTTAATTTAATTTGGGCGCCCGCGCCAGCGTCATGGTACCGGCATTTTTTAGGTTTTATTTTAGATTTTAGTTTAGTTTAGATTTATTAGTAATTTTATGTGCTTATTTTATATTAAAAAACAAATTTAATTATTTTATATTTAAAAAAAAAAATATTAAATATTTTTTTTTTTAGATTTAGGTTTAGAAATACATAATATATATTCTCACAAAGAATTACAAATTCACTTACGTGAGCACTTAAATAAATACTTAGTTAACAACAACATGATTCACATTGCAAACGACATAGTAAACAAAATTAACAACAAAAGTAAGAAAACGCATCTACAAAACTTATAATTTTTATTTAAATTAATCAAAAATATTTTTTTATAATTTTCCCCACAAAAGACGTACAGTGTAAATGTCCTTGCGTAAAGTTACACGGTTCTGTAATTAACTAGCATTAGAAACACTTCAAGATAACTGTTTATCAAGCACGGTTGATTCATGTAATTACACGTTACTTGATACTTTACCTTATCACTCAGGTAGGAATGACATCGAGTCCGTGTCCTGTTGCTATTTTTCACATTAAAACTCTTTATTCTTACAGAAGTTTTGGAAAGAGTTATCTATTTTTTTTACATGACTAACGTCGGTATTCAAGCTGCTGATACACTTATGCCCATCGTATAAATACGAGCAACGCCAGGGGGGGATTAAGTGGAATTAAGTACTATTAAGTGTACTGAGCCTATCTGCTATCTTTACTTAAAAATATGTAAAATATGAAAAAATAGTAGGAAAATAGTAGGAAAATGTATATGGGGAATTGATCTTTGCGTCATTATATTACTTAGGCACCAACTGGGTGATCCCGTTAGACAGGTTAGCCCTGTGTTTACATAATGCTAATGATAACTAAGCAAAAAGACAAGTTATGTCTTTTAGGTAGGTATATATTATAAATGTGAATGTGAGTTTTTTGTTTGTTTGTTTGTTACGCTTTCACGCAAAAACTAATGATCCGATCACCATGAAATTTTGCATATATACACGTTGTCTGGGACACCAGAAAGGACCTATGTCCCTATGGTACCTAATACCTTTCATCGTTCAACGCGGACGAAGTCGCGGACTAGACCAGCTAGTATACTATAAAATAAAGTTACTGCCCGCTTCTGAATATTTTCGCTAACTTCTTCTAAAACCACTTTTCATATGGTTTTCACTAAAAAAATGAGCAATACCATGTAATACCTAAACGAGGAAGTTTTGTGAAAAAAATTTGCAGAAAATATAAAAAAAAAATTTGAAACTTGAAACACCTTCAAGTTTTTGAATCAGCACACTTTCAAGTTTAAAATAATTTATTTATTTAATAGTTATATTAAATAACTAAATAAATAAATAAATTAATAATAAATTAATAAATAATTAATAAATAATTAATAATTAATTAATTAATTTATATTAATTAATTAATATTAATTATTTAATAAATTAATAATTAATAAATTAATAATTAATTAATAATTAATTAATTAATATAAATTAATTAATAATTAATTAAATAATTAATAATTAATTAATAATTAATTAATTAATAATTAATTAATAATTAATTAATTAATAAATTATTTATTTATTTTACAGCATTTATTATTTTACAAATACATAAAATAGATTAAATTTAACTTTTTACAAGGTTAGGCATCTTAAAGTTTGTAAGTACAAAAAAAGTGCTAATAATAATGAAAATATTTTACAGTAGGTATCTGTTTGACATTGTTTTCATTCAGTGCTGCAAGCAAGAGACGTCCGTATAGGGGCTTAAGTCTTTAAAGGACACATATTTGTAACACGCGACAAAGCGTATAATAATAATCACTAGTGACGTGCACAGTGGAATTCTCACTATAAATATACCACTCAGTTTACAAAGAGTAAATATTTTGTGTAGACGATACACTTTTTAATTCTTATAACAAATATTTTAGTATTATAACAAAAATTCACGAAAGGTCATATTTTACAAACGTTTCGCTAAATTGCAGTGGTGACAACTGTTTACTTAGTAGTTTTTTTTTAATTAATAAAAAAAAATCAGCATTCAAGCTGACGCTCGTCTCGATGGTAAGTGGCTAGTTGGCTACCGTCGCTGAAGCACAAATGCGAGTAGGTAGCTTTTTGCTTTGATTACAAATAACTTATACATTACACTTGAGACTATAAAATAGTTAAGGTTAACTTATTTTAAAGATGAAAAAAAAGAATCCTGAATCCTGAGTTTCATTCGGGATTTCTTCTCAGGATCTTAGGTTTTTCCGAAACCTTGGTAAATTTAAATTTATAATAACGATCATAAGAGTTTCTTGTAGAAACATAATCGATAAATATATATTGATTTTGATTTTGGTTCGGTTTCGTTAGCAACTTCGGTAACATGCTAAAAATAGGTAAACTCAAAGAGTTATAAATTCAAAGAAGTTAAGTAATTAGGTGTTCACACAAATTATTCAAAAGCATCTTGAAAACGCCTCGGTGTTTTGTTAATATTATTAGCAAAGTTTGAAAGTTTAAAGCCTTAAGACGTATCTATTTTGGTTAATCCATGGCCAGACTAACACCAACTGTTCACAAATCAGTCGTTAGCGTATCGGCACAAAGAAATACCATTTACAGTTATTTATTTGAGTATTTAAAGAACGCGACGTGAGTTGCAGTGTTTATGTTAACGGAGCTATTTAAATAGGCGCACTTTTAGTATCTAGACATTTTATTGTTAACAGCATTTCATTTGAATGTAAATATTTAATTGTAAGGTTTCGGGTTATGAATTTATGATGTTTATCTATATCTATACTAAATAAATTATAAAGAGAGATGATTTGTATGTTTGTAATGAATTAAATCAAAAACTACTAGACCAATTTTGAATTTTTTTTACCTATAAAAAGCTACATTATCACCAAGTGACGTACTTAGGCTATATTTTAAAAAATTACGAGGGCGAAGTCGCGTGCAACAGCTAGTGTTTTATGTCTATTTCTGGTGAAATATGGAGTACTAAATCTGAATAAAGATATATCTACTAGAGAGCAGAATAACACTTAGGGCATAACTACACCCTCCCACCCCTATCCCTATAAGAATTAGGGAAAGGCTCTGATATCCCTTACTCACTCACAATAGCTCACGTGGTTGATTCACGGTTATAATTTCAAATATAAGTAATAGACATTTCTTTAAATAAAATAATACATTGACTTCGCATTCCTCGAAGGAAGTAATAAAAGACATTATATAATATATTCACAGATATTTTTTTACAATTTTCTATCAATAAATTTCCATCAAAGAAGCAATTTCGTCAAAGCAAGAATTTTATTAGAGTAATGGAAATACTTTCGCGTTTATTACATATTATAAGAAATTATTCCGTTTGATATTTCTTCAATTAATTTCCTGAATCCTCTGGCGGCTTTGTTAGCGTTGTTATGAAATTTGTACTTGAATGGATTCTTTTATAAAAACTTAAAAAACTTTAAGGGTAGTGTTGATTCTATACTGGCACCTTATTATTTTTATAAAGACGCCAGTCAGTTAATATCGCAAAATACACACACTGCAATAGCATACGACTTTTTATCTCAAAGTGATTTACTTTTATTAGTGTGTGGTTGGTGTGGTACCCATTTTACACTACAGAAAGCAGAAAAAAGCTAAAATCCCTAAAAAACCTCCGACTTTGTTGTCGGAAATAAAAATTCCTTCCATTTAAATTATCCCCAATTGTGATTATTTTACTACTTATATTAAAACTTTTAAACAAGTGAAAAATCTCCACATTTGAAATGAAATGAAATCTTAAAGTAGGGGAAGGAGAAATCGAAAAAATAAATATACCTACTATAATAATAAATACTTTGAAAAATAATCTTTTGATCTTTTATATATAAAAGGCGATGTGTGTATGTACGTCCCCTGTAGACCCCAAAACATCTGAACCAATTTAGATAAACTTTCAGACAATCTTTAGATTTAGTACTTACCTATAGGGAGTGTTCCTGTGAAATTTGGTAGCGATCGGACGCGGACGAAGTTGCGGGCAAAAACACTAGTATAATCATCAATCAATCAATACTAATAATAAATCTGTAAGTGTAGGTATTGTATGTGTGTATTCTCCTCCATAACTCGTATACGAATAAACTGATTTTCATGAAACTTCGTAGATAAACATTTAGACGTACAGGACACAGGATGGCTACTATTTTCTTTTTCAACGCGGATGTAGTCGCGGGAGCCAGCTATTATAGTAATATAATAGAAATAATAGAATAATGTAATAGAAATAATAGAATAATTATAATAGAAGTAATAAATACTTAGAGAGATCTACTAGAAAACACCGATGTCGTGATAGGCGAATATCCGCATTGGATACTCAAGTAATTTGGCTGCGGAATACGGAGTGAGCTCCCAGCGGACGACATGACAAATGAACTGTGTAGACAGATGTTTTGCACAATTTAGAAGGTTCCTTCATGCGAGAACAAGTCAATTCGGCATCCAAACAAACAGAGCAAATTAAACACATGGCCGACATAAAACTAGAGGAATATACAGAATTAGTAAGCTGAAGCTAAACACATCGATAAAGGGCCATTGTTTACGCCTCGAACTAACACACGGACACATACGTCTGCAATGTTTTCATGGATTCCGACGAATTCAAGGCTAAATAGGGAATGGTCATGTTTTGCTTCATAGATGAAAGAAGCGACCTGTGTGTGTATTTTTACTCCAGTGAGTAGTTATTTATTGGTATCGTTTCTTTTAAAATAATATTTATATTAAAGTGAACTAATTTTTTTTCTGTAAATAGATGATTTCTTTAGTACGCTCAGTACTGTGTTGTTTATTGGTATAAGCTCTTTTTCTATTTATATTTTTAATTAATTTTAAGTTGAATGAGTTATTAAGACGGCCGGGTTATAATGCGATTAAAAATTAAATAGTATTTATATATAATATATTAGTTATATAATTATTAGTATATATAGTATATTAGTTTTAACCAGCGAATTTGTGCTTGCAAAGATAGGTATATTATTTCCACGGTTTTAACCCTTTAGCTGCCAGAGTCTTATTTATCCGACAATTATTTTAGTGTCTATTCTTTCAGTAACTTTCTTGTGATGCAATATACTCCTGTTGAGTAATGTTGTTAAGAAATCCATTTAAATCAATCCCAGAAACAGCTTATTAAACATGATATCCGTGTAACTTGCTGGGTCATCTCCTTTTGTTAACGGGTATGATGCGACCGATATAATTGTTAGACATGTTAAATAACATTGTTATGTTGCACTGTTTTATGTTGCAATGTGGTCATGTTATACAACAACAATAACAAATATTATGTTATTTAATCTGGACGCACATTTACGCAGATTTGAAATTCCCATCTATTCTACCGAGTAAGCCCAGGAACGTATAAGGATGCGTTTTTGATTAATCTGAGTTCCAAAAAGGAATTCCACACCATTTCAAAATCCGCCTTTTAACCCTGATTGAAGTGCCTTTTATAACGTTTTGGCTTTCACCGTTACACTTTGAAACTAAAATTGAAGCCGCCGCGGTTGCATTGCGTTTCAGACTTTTTTACTTTCATTTATTGCTAACTTTACCTACGATGTGTGAGCGGCCTTTAGTTAGAGAAGCTTTTTTGCGGTCACGAGCTTTTGTTTCTCCAACAATACTGCCAATTGCCATTGTTCAACTCAAATTTAACCACACCTAAACGTTTACTTGTGTGGATGTCAAATATTCTTCTTTGTACAAGCCCAAACTTTTGGCACTTGCTTCCAAGTTTTGGCACTCTTGCAAATCTTAATAGTTAAACAACAAGCAGTAACAGCAGCATGTGTGTTTAAGTAAGTGTAAGCGAATTACTCAATAATTAATAAAAAAAAATAATTATAAAAATTGTAGTGAACCAGCCCATTGGAAAATGTGGTTATTTGAAAATGGCCACAAGTCGTTAAAATGTAAATTTACATTTTTCGTAACCGCCTCCCGGGCGCAGTACATTTATTACGTTCCCCGAACGCTTTGTTTTAGTTTTCTCTCGGATCTCTTTTACAATAGCGCGGAAGCTTTTGTGGGCTATCGTTTAATTTATTTTCGGGGAGCATTTTTGCTTGTAAATAACATTTTCGCTTGATTGTTTTTTTATTTAATAAATAAATTAAATTTGTTGTCAAAATCATTATGAGACAACCCCATAATTTCTAAACGCTAATCTCTTTATTGTTTTAAGGATCAGCTGTAGGTATGAAATTCTGGACTGTATGTAAGAATTTGGTTTACGAATTGGTAATATTTAGGAACGATGATAAAAATTATAATGACTATATACCACGTATAAAGTTGCTGTGCTGTCATTTTCATATAAAAATGCTATCCAAATTTATCAGACTTTCTCAGTAGATTTAAAAAGGTAAAATTAATATAAACATTTTCCTGGCAGTAACGAACACAATAAAAAATACAGCAAAATCAGTAGTGAATGAATACGAGTATAATTATCAATTATTTCACTATGTAATCTGAGACTGCAGATTCCACAAGACTTTAAAGGAATTTTTACAAAATTTCCGGTCTTCTGGTATACATGACTTGTACATTTTCCTTAGCAATAAATTAATTGATCATCAATTACCACAAGCAATGTAAAATGAAAGTAAAATACATCTGGTTTATGAGAAGTTAGCGGCTGACATATTCCCTCTTCATATTCAAGCCTCTAATTATATGAATTCGAAAAGCTCTCAGTTCCAAAAGCTATGTTAAATATCAGCTGCTACAAATAGACACAGAAATAAATATATTTTTCTGTGAACTGTTCGCAATGTTTGTTTGTACGGAACTCGTTATTGAGAACCCTTTACACAGGGGACTTAAAAAAAAAAACTAATATACCTAAATAGTTTGATTTCTCAATTTTAATATTAATAATATTTTTTCAAATATTATTAATTTTCATGTGTCATGCGTTTCCATGTGTTAAATAACAAATAAATAAGTAATAATTTTTTAAACAGTTATATAAAACTATTATAACTTCGTTTTTCAATTTGAGTTACATATATTATGTATAATTTACATGTCTAATATGTATTTATCCTCATTACATAATTATAAATCAAACTCTGTTGATGCGTCTGTCTGTTTGTCTGTCTGTTCGCGATAAACTCAGAAACTAGTGCACCGATTTTCATACTGTTTTCACCAATGGATAGAGTGGTTCTCGAGGAAGGTTTTAGTGTATAATTTACAAATATACGCGGGCGAAGTCGCGGGCAACAGCTAGTTACAATATATATCATTTCAAATATTATATTAAACATCATAACAAGTTGAAAAACATAAAAAAAAAAATTTGTTTGTTAAAGGGTGGCAGGCAAGTTGATGGCGCATTTTTGATGGTAGGTGGTTACCGTCACCCCACACAACGCATAATGCGCATCCTATCCCAAAGAAGTTTTCTGCAACAAACTTGCGGAACATAGATATTAGCTAATTTGAAAATTGGTGCACTTGTATTTGCAATATAAGCTAATCATGACTTTAATCAATACTCAATGCTAATAATAAATCTGTAAGTGTAGGTATTGTATATTTGTATGTTCTTCCATAGCTCTTAAACAAATTAATTGATTTTCATGAAACTTGTTATTTCTTTTTCAACATTTTTCAACGCGACTTTGTACACCAAAATAAGTTCATTAGTTTTTGCTTGAAATAATAACAGACATACAACTACACGAATTTATAATATAGTGAGATACGTACAATGTTTTTGTTTTTTAAAATTTCCATTACAACTTAAAAAAAAAAACAATTTGAAAATATTTATTTTGAAAAAAATTAAGGCAGATGGATTATCGAGTGTCGCAATGTCACTAGATGTCGCTCTCATGAAAACGTACTCAATATAGTTTTGTGTCTTCATTAAACTTATTTTTCAAGAAAATATTTAGTATAGTAATGCATTGCTTGGCTAGCTTTTGTGTTAGTGAAGTAATGTGTGCATGTTCGCTTTGATTGTGCTTGAACAGCAATGTTTAGGTCATCGGGCGCAACACGGGTATTCTTCTAACCTTTAGAAGTAATACAATGGCACGACAATTTTTTCTGAGACGTGTTATTGCTTTGTAGCAATCGCACACGTCTAATTTACTTCTTAATTAATGATGTCATTTAAATTTTTAGATACATTTTACAGTTTATGTTAGGAGCCTCTTTCACCATCTGTACAGTAGGCTATGACTAGACGGTAGATAAAAATTAATTCGCCTATCGAAGTATACAGTAAACCGAGTGCATAGTTTAATAAAACATAAAATTATTTCTAAAAGTAGCTTATCAATACTTTACCTGTAGTTGGTGAAAGAGGCCCTAAGAGACCTCTGTAATCGTACGAGTAATTGGTGCTTGCCTTAACGCTGGTTCCCTTTTAACCTACTCTGTGCTTTTAACTTTGAACTTTTCAAAGTTGGCGCTGATCTGAATTTGAAAGGACATGCAGCATTTCACAGACGAATTAACTGATTTTCATGAAACTTGGTAGATAAACATTTAGACGTACAGGACACAGGATAGCCTATTATTTTCTTTTTCAACGCCGACGAAGTCGCGGGCGCCAGCTAGTTCCTAATAAATGAATTATATTCCAGAAATATATATAAAAAAAATCACCATTACAAATACGAGTACAATTTGGTGATACAATTTTGATTTTTAATTTACCATTAATTTTTTGCTTTGAAATCATAACTTTAATGAATATAATATATAATAAGTATTTTTTTTTTATTTAAAAACTAGCGACCTACCTCCGGCTCGTCTTGGTCTAATATCGAAAATATGTATATAGAAAAAAAAGCAAGTGTGTCCAGTCCTTAATGGCACACATTTTTAAAGTAATAAATGTAACAGATCTCATTTCCTTTGATTGCGTTAATTTCATTTCATTATAGTCGGCGTTATGCGTTATGCGGGTATTAAACTATTTCGGGACAGGTCTTAGTTATTTCGAAATTGAAAACGCACAGATGCGGAACAGACTATAATACTCGTATATATCGTGTGCATAATTGAATATTTTTCTAAAAAATATTCCATATATTTAATACAATCAAATTTAGATTTTCAAAGTACAAAAATTGTTTAAAGAAATACATTCATAATAATTATTTTCACTAGCTTTTACCCGCAACTTTGTCCGTACTCCCTCTTTCTTAGTTTTTAGAACATTTCTTCAATCGTTATTGTTCATACATTTTTATCAGGCACATAATTTTTTTAGATGCTAAAATGCTAGGGTATTTTATTTTCTAGATGATGTGTGTTTTTTTTTTATATATATTTCTGACAACATATATATACAAAATTCTATATTCATGATGATCCCTTCTATAGTTAAAGCGTGAAATATTTACAAACATGTTGTTTGTTGGAATATTACATTCTATTTTAATTTCTATTGACAAATACAATTACTGAATACTTATGACAGCTTTCTTACTTGGAAAGTGCTTAAGCAAAACAAAAACGCTATAAAAACATTAAAAACCATTTAGAAACAAAGAGACAAACTGAAAAAACCTCGTTGGCTTCGGAAAAACACTACTGAAAAAAACAATCCAATCAAAACCAATATTCGAATGCAGTAACTCATTTAAAATTGAACTTTAACCGTAAACAAATAAGGTAGAGGAGAATGCGAATCACAATTAGCAAGGACTGTAACATAAACAAACTTAAATTTGCCGTTGGCCAGCGGAAAGTTGTTTCTTTAGACAAACGGGAACATGTTTTTCGAACGGGAAATGCTAAATTTGTTGCTTAAAGAAATGCTCCGCCGGGAGAGAATAAAGAGATTTCAATGGGTATTACAAAAGAGACCGCAAAAATCGAAACAAAAGCGGCGAAACAAAAGCTGTGACGAATTGTAGTGTGCTCAAGATCTGTACGTTTCAGATGAACTTCAATTTTAGGGACAGAAAACTCTTAATAAGTGTCTATGCACTATTTGATCCCGTAAAAGGCATAAAGGTCGCCGTAAAATAAAATAAAAAATGCGTGTCAGCTCCGAGACACGACATTTTAATTAATATTAGCACAATATCTATGAAACTTCATATATTCTAAAATATTAAAAAAAAATACAACGTAACTATAAAGCATAAAATAACGCATTTATGTAAAAATTTTGATTTTAATCCCATAAAATTTCATACCACGGGTTAAATTATGTGGAATTTTATATGCAAATCGATTCTTAAGGAGTTAACTACAAAAAATTGCATACGTCCGAATCCGGTAGCTAATCTAATATAATATAATTTAGTTCAAAATAAAGACTAAATAAAATAGTTGAAGTAAATTTTTATGAAGTCTTCAAGTTTGGTGTAAATGAAACGATAATTATGGTTTGTGTTAATTCAAAGTGTGCAGTAGACCCTTAAGTGGAGGTGTAGCAAGGGGTTATTTAAATAAACCCTCCGCACATTGGTACATTAAGTATGACTTACGTTTATGTATTAAATTTAATGTGCGTGTATGATAATCAGTTGGTTTGGTAGAATCACGTTGCTGCCTCGATGAGTCTCGCCTAATGTTTGCTCATTTTCTTTGAATTAATTACAATGGGTACATACGGTGTTCTAATGCGTAGAACATGTTCGAATGGTGAAAATATAAAAGTCATTAAACTTTCATAATAGGTACTACATAGTTATTAATTCAGACGATATTCTGGGACATCGCCTGTATTGTATACTCCTGATGATTATACCATGAGTGAGTTAGTTAAAAAAAATAGAAGTGGTATATCTGTTAATCTACATGAAGATCATACTACCATCATATAATGTGTGAAATACATAATGTCATAGACCAACCAGTAGATGGTTGTTTAAAAGAATAAAAACACTGGCATAAATGAGCACATATATTTGCACTAATTGGATTTTAGCTGACTTACTATCGAAGAGACAGATTTTCTTAAGCAAAACTCTGCAGGTTAATAGCCCGGAGATCCACTCAAAGGTCCTGTCACAGGGGACGTTAGGTAAATGCAAGTGCGCTGCCGACATTATAGGATAAATACATAACTAGGAAGAAGCTACGGATACGAGAATGGGCTCAAGCACCCCATTTTCAAAGTTTTCCTACAAGAGGATGATTGTCTATCATCAGGTGAAGTAGCCTAGTTTATAACTGCTGAATGCAGTGTGCTTGGCCACTACCATAACACCTATACATAAAATACATATGTATCGCGTGTCTATACATGCATGTAAATTATTAAAAAAATTACACAGACAGTTCGTTCAAGCGGGACTCGTTATTAGTTTTAGTTAAAAAATATTTTTTGTTTTCGCTTATGTGTATGTTAGGATTACAACATACAAGTACCACCAAAATGACCGTCATCGATATGGGTGGCATTGCAACACATCTACAGGCGATTCTCTGAAGCATTCCAAACCCTGGGAAATGTATTTTCACATGAGAATTAATCTAAGTCACCGCACACCTGCACAATCGGTGGCATTTGGACAACAATCGGTGGCATTTGGATCTAACATCGACCAGCGTCCACTTCAACGTAGTTAATAAGCAAATTCTTGGGCATTTGGATCTAACATCGACCGGTGTCACTTCAACGTAGTTTAAGTCATTGTCCTAGTATTTCTTTTAAAATAAAATTAATTATAAGTAAAATCGGGTTTTTTGCATCCTCTGCTGCCACCCGAACTTAACTTGTAGTTTGAAGCATTGTTGTCCCGTATGTATGACGCAATGATAATCTCAAACAAAGTCTGAGATTAATGTGCCTACCGCGCCGCACCACCAGTTACCATTGTGAGCAGGCTGCCGAATTGATATAGCTGAATAAACACCCACGTTTTTGTACTTTTTTTTTCTTATTTTTCTCCTAATTTAAATAGACAAAGGAACGGGACTGACCTAATTACATTTGTAAATTTATTTATAAAAATCACGACATTATCAATGAGTTGTTTGAAGAGTAAAGAATTACTTTTGCACATTAAGACAGAGAAATACGGGTCACATATATTATATATATACTTGTTCACGGCTACTCGCACGCCAAGCGAAACCCCTTCGCCAAATTACCGAAGGGTTTTAAATAAAAAAATAAAGAGCTTAACTCTTTTCGATTTGTATTAACATTAGGAGGGTCATTTGTTAACTTTTTTATTTCCTTTACAAACTGTTTTTCCTCTACATTTATATTCAAGGCAATATTTTAAGGAAAGCTTTGTGCTTTTTATTGAGTTTTGATCGTCAAAATCTCTGCCAAAATGTGGATTGTTTTATTTAAATTAAAGAGGAGTTATTAGAATAAAAAAAAAATTAAAAAATGGATCGCTAAATGTGTTGCTAAAAAACTCAAACTCGCGAATATCTATATTATATCAGGCGTGAGCAACTTGTTTTTAACATAAATAAAAATAAGATGAATAAAAATACATAAAATAAGATAAAGAAATAAGATAAGATAGTTGACATGTATACCGTATACGGTACAATAAGTTAGCAAACGATAGACGTCAACTATATGTATTAAAATTTAAATATTTTATCAAAAAGAAATAGTCTACGAAGTCCTACCACAGTCCTACTATAGCATTTCCAACCAAGTTGCTTACAAAAATGCGTGTATATGCATTTTATTGTCTGTAAGGTTTATTTGAAAAGATCAACTAGGGAGGTTTGCTGCTGGTGTCTTCCCTGTGGAAAGGGCTTTTCGAACCAATACAGGTGGCTTATTAATTTATTTTCTATACTAATATTATAAAGAGAGAAGATTTTGTATGTTTAACAGTATTTAAATAAATTTGAAAGAGCATTAAATTTTTCAAATGCAATTATTCTTTGAATCCTTATCATCTCAGTTAAGAACTGCTTCATTCGCATTTCGCATTACTAAGAAACGGTTGACGCCTAATTGCAACAGGACACGAAACCGGAGTGTCAGTCAATCAGTAAATGAAAAAATACTCTACATGGCATTTTATTTATAGTTGACGCATTGCAAACGAGAGGAATCTGTAGTTGGTAGTTAGTTTGTGGATCTCGGCGCGGGCGCTCGTCCCACGTGCTACTACGCAGACATATCCTCATTTACGTTTGAACGTAAAAAGCGGTTTTTATGTCGGACTTTTCCCAGTAAATTTCGGATTATTGTGTTATCGATGTGTTCGGATTGAGTTGAAATGGTGTTCTGTTATATCTCGTGTTTACAACCTTTCGGATGTTACTCCGGTGTTATGTATGTATAGATTTTTCAGCATAATAATCTTGATATTACATAAAAACAGCTGTTATATTAAGTCAAATTGATAGTAATTATTATTAATAAAAACATGCACGAGAGGCTACTAAAGAATATTATCGGCTAATAATAATTGAGGCAAGTCATAAAAATGACCGCGAGTTTTTCATTGTTGAAAGTTGAGAATAATTTTTATTCAAAAAGAAAATATTTTAAAATATTAGTCACATAACACACACCCACACACATTATATGTTAAAATACATTTTTAACATAAATAAATGTGGATAAATCAATCAATAAATCAATCTTTCATCTGAAATATAACGAAACTATTCACTCGACAAGCTGACCACTACCTTTACCATGAGTTTATAATGACCTCACTCGCTAACGAGAGCGAAAATATTTATAATGGAAAATTGTCCATTTGACATTGACAATTCCAAAGAAAATGTTAGACTAGATATGATTCGAGACTTGACCTGACTGCTTTGGACTTGACGGACCTGTTTTGGAAAACTAAGAAAAATTATAGACTTGACTTGACTGACTAGTCTCGGGATCTGCTATTTTTGATTTTTAATTTCAATTTTGCCTTTTTTGTTCAAAAAAAGGCTTTTACAAATTGCTATTTTTACTAATGACACTGGCAAAATCATCGGAGAAGATCTGATGGAGCCAAGACATTAAAAGAAGAAGAAGAAGTAGATATGATTCGGACTCAGAACCGTCAGCGATCAATTTCATAATGTTAACTTCGAATTTGAGGATATAGGCTCGAACACCTTTTAGGTCAAACTGGTCAAATATACCTATGACCTCTATTTCGAGGTAGTGTATTGACACTACCTCGAAATGAGATGATCAGAAAAACTATTAATATATGTTTTACAATTTCTGTTGAGGTTGAACTTCCTGTTGAGGTACTTCCAAAAGCCTGCCATATACAATGAAAACTTTATCCAACATGTTGGTTAGAGTTCAGTGGAGCTTTAGGATTTTCACCTATCTGACATCTCTGAAGACGCGTCTTTTATTCGATTCAATGATTAATTTATGTTTAGTTCTTATGTAGTTTAACCTAGTAATATCTTACTTTTATATGTATTCATTCTCCTTTAGTATTTATAGTAATTATAAAAATCTATTTAGATACCTATTGTAACTAATCTTTATACCATTTTATTGGTAACCATGAAAACATTTTTGAATATAAGGAAATATGAATTCCTTATAGGGTAATGAATAATATACAAAGACGCTTGCCTATGAACAGAGCGAATCTGTCATGTCTGCTGTTTAAAGTTTAGGACAGTTTCTTCAGCAAAACCTTAGTCATTAGGAAAGAAGTGAGTAAGTAAAAAGTAATAAACACCTCGTAAACTCGGTAATAATGTAATAAAGTTTGAAATAAGATTAATTATATCTGCTTCCATTTCTTTTACCAGCACAAATAATAATAAAAAGTGGCAGGGCATTTCGCAGTTAAATAACTACGAAATAAATAAATAAATAAATAAATAAATAAATAAATAAATAAATAAATAATAATAATAATAATAATGAATTCCTAAATAGGAACATACAGAAGATAAAATAGTTACTTGTGAAAAACATTTTCTTGTACAGTCGGCCGCATAAGTCGATTAACACATTCAAAAGTGCAAAACAACTGAACACTCAACGGTGTTTCGACTAGAGGACAAAATAAACTTCACGTAAAGACGATCGTAAAAAGCTCAAGTAAGTAAGTAAATAAGTAAGTAAGTTGAGTGTTAAGTTGTCTTGCACTTTTGAATATGTTAATCAACTTATGCGGCCCACTGTACATTCAGGAAGTAAACCAAATTTTATTATTAAATTATAATATTATTAATAAGCATTTTGAGGATACTAATCATATTTTTTTGTGTAAGTAATTTAAATTTTATAAAAGAAATCAAAATAGATAAAGAAAGATCAAGAAGATCAAAAATGTTTTCTAGTCAATTACTGCTCCGTGAAATATGAAAATTACTTAATTAGAGAAAGAGGCAAGTATAAAATTGAGTCATAAATTTGTTAAAAACGGTGCATTAAAAATATTAAAAAATAATAATAACGCATACATTATAAATTTAGAATGGCAGAGCAACAAGCCTCTCAATATCCTCTATTTAATTTCAAGGCTAAACAAACGATATATTAAGAGTAATCCATACTATATCATGGCAGGGTCCAATAAGTAGTTTGATTGAACAAGTGCATGATTCATAATTCAACTAGGCACTGTGTCACACTGTGTCGCGCATCGACATAATTATACAGGCTGTTAACTTCCGTTAATTACAGGTGTGTTTTGAGAGTGTTATCTTTATTAGTATGTATCCTTATCATTATAATAAGTTTTCATTTTAATGAAAATTAATTTAGATTTTAATGTAAATTAATTAGTAATTTTAGATGTATTAATTAGTTTTTTTAACGAAATGTTACAGTTAAAAAGTGAAATAAATAACTAAGAATGAAATTAGTTTTTTGTTATTTTACTACTTATGTATATATTCTGTTAATAAACTTTAGTTTCTAAAGAATATTAAAAATCACTAAAATTTTGAACTATACATACACATTTTGAATTTGAAAATATCTAATATGCATAGATTCATATCTATTACATAAAAACGTAGGAAAAGCCGCGGGGGAAAGGTGGTTTTAATAAAAAAAAAACATATTTTAGTGATTAATGTTCAGGATTAAATGAAAAAAATTTAAATATTAACTTTATTTTTATTTTAGCACTGTCACGTAAAACGTCTTATTATTTTTGGATAATATATATGACCACTATATTAAAAAATACGATTATTTTAGTCCTTTCATTGAATATATATATAGGTACTTTCTCTTTTCTGTAAAAAAAATCACCCTGTAAAAAGCATAGATTACAAACACGATACTCGACTACCGAGGCATGTATCTAGTTAGAGGAAGTGTCAAATTGAACAGGTATTAGGTCCCCTATGCGTGCGACCCCGGATTATCGGGGACCCCAATTTGTTTTGGGTTAGGTCTTTACTTGCATCTGATTTGTGCGAATTTGAATGTTTCTAGTAAGTGAAGTGATCAAAGTATATTCGAGCTCTTTTCTTTGCCACATCGAATTCGTCTCTAATACTATTTGTTTGTTGAATCTTTTTGGAGTTTCCTTTCAATGACATTTCATTTTAGCTATTTTTTTATACTAAATTATAAAGAGGAAAGATTTAATTGTTTGTTTGTTTGTTTGTATAGAATAGGCTCCGAAACTACTGGACCGATTTGAAAAATTCTTTTACCATTAGAAGCCGACATTATCCGTGATGGACATAGGCTACTTCTTACAGCGGGAAAATGCTTCATTCCTACGGGAAAACGGGTAATAGGACAACGGGTAACTAGTAAGAATTATCCTTCCGTACTTATCTTTTTCGCATAACTTCTAAACGGCTGAACCGATTGGGTTGAAATTTTGTATGTGTATTTCCATGGTATCACAGATGCGAATGTATTATTTATTTTATAAAATTAGGCGGACGAAGTCGCGTGCAACAGCTAGTTATAAATAATGTTAATTTTGTGTTGTTGTGTTGTATTGTTAGCCGACCGTAACCATCTACCATCAACTAGACCATCGACATATACCATCGACATATACATTTAATACCCACATTACAAAATTAAATATTCGTAGTACCTATCATAATTATCTTTATGCATTATTTGGTACTAAGGACAGATCAACATTGCTGAAGTAACGCCTGTATACTCGTAAAAGCTACAACAACAGACAGGAGTCCAAAGATATAAAACATCATTTCACTTCATTAGAATAACAACCACTTAACATAGATATTAATCCTTCGTTTGTAGATGATAATGACACAGAAGTAGGGCGCTTGTTGACTGGATGAGCCAATCATAATACAATTAATTAACCACGTCCTTGACTTTTGTAACAACACAATTATTGTGATACTAGCTGGCGCCCGCGACTTCGTCAGCATTGAAAAAGGAAAAAGTACGTGTCCTGTATGTATGTGTAAATGTTTATCTACCAAGTTTCATGAAAATTCATTTAAGGGTTATGGATGAACATACATACTTACAATAATTGATGATTAAATATAAGGAACGAAATTCGTCTATATATTTTCTTAGTTCGTATTTTGCACAAATATTAAGAAAGTTTTTTTTAACTTAATTATTGTTTAATCATTATTCATAATATTTTCTTTGGTCTTTTAACAAAAGATGGCATTTATTTTGAGATACTTACCTTTGGCAATTAGGATCTTCATAAATTATAACTAAGAGTCATCTCGATCACGCCAGCGTTCAAACAAAAAAAAAATCAGATCAAAATCGATCCATCCGTTTGGGACCTATGATGCCACAGACAGTTACACTTATACACAGATACACAGCTAAAACTTATGGTCCATGAGCCAGCGACAGATTTTCATGACCAATTTCCTCCCAGTCGATAACTCGTAAAATGACTGAGAGAGTTGTATCATGAAGCGTTGTGAACGTCAGCTGCGGCTCCGATGGTGGGTTGAGCAGTAGAGTGGTAACCGCTGGTAAGGCACATAATAAAAAAAAAATTATCATTTATTTCCGATTAAAAATTCATCAAATTATAGTTAGCCTAATATTTTGAAGAAACAAAATTGTCAGCTATTTATAAAATGGTGGATTATGCGTCTGCTGGTCACACGAATATATACGTGTTCAGTGATTACCTCCCAATAGAAAATTTATCCGATGATAGTTTATGTATTACTGTTAATAAATAAAAAAGTCATCTGGCTATATCTTGGTGGAATGCTTATCAGCTGATGCTCTGAAAGTGTAACGAGCTACCACTGCTCAACCCACCATCGGAGCCGCATCTGACGTTCACAACGCATCATGATACAACTCTCTCAGGCATTTTACAAATTATGGACTGAGAGGAAATCATTGACGAAATTAGTGCCTGGCTTACGGACCATTATAGCACACCTGGCGGTGGTTAAAACATGCTACAGGCAATCTTCTGTGAACATCAACACATTCCATTACTAATATTAAAACTGATAACTTCCACTACTAAAACTGATATTGAAGTAAAAATTTCCCAATAAAAAAAAAAATTATCAAAAAAGATCGATAACACCAATTTTATTAGAAATCAACACTAAACATATATGAAATAATTTGAAAAGAAGTTCAAAAAAAGTCAAATGTTTTATTTGTACTACCAGCCAACATAATCATTGTTATCTCGAGAAATAAACTCAGGAAGCAGTTACGTAAATTCAATAAAAATAATAGTCACTCGTTTCCGTTTTCAAAATAATTTAATGACTCACTACTTGTGGATATAATAAAGATAATTTTATGTAAGTTCGGTGTGGGTGTAGTTTGAATGATATTATGAAGAACTATATGGAAAGTTTACACTAAGCGGACGCAGGAAGAAGATTTGATAAAAATCTGTCTGTCTGTCTCGCTTTCACGCCAAAACTACTGAACCGAATCATCATGAAATTTTGCATACATGTTGTCTGGGACTCCAAAAAGGACATAGGAGGAAAGTAATGTTATAAAATTATCTAAAACACTAGCTGGTGTTTTTAGATTTCCCGTAGGAATTAAGCATTTTCCCGCGGTAAAAAGTAGCCTATGTTCATCACGGATAATGTCGGCTTCTAACGGTAAAAGAATTTTTCAAATCGGTCCAGTAGTTTCGGAGCCTATTCTATACAAACAAACAAACAATCAAATCTTTCCTCTTTATAATATTAGTATAGATAAAACTGTAACTAACGCCTGGGCAATGTGTTATAGCAACAAGTTGTGAAGCGTTGTAATTGCTTTTATATATTTTTTAATTTATCATCGCGTACGAAGTCGCAGGCATCAGCTAGTTTCATATATTTACCAAACCATAATCCATGGAACTTTTACACAACTAATCATGTTGTGATTCATTTTTTTATAAGAAACAGTAGATATAAATGCTTACAAAATATTCTTTTACAGAATCACACGTCACATTTTCTTTTCTTCAGGATTAATTTTGGCGCAGAACTTATTCACTCGGATTATAAGTTTAATAATCTAGGCAACCCAATTCTACTTCAAGGCCACATCTTTTTTGGGGGTTGCTGCAGGATATTAACAGGTTCACTATAAACCGACAGGCTTATTATCTAAATGCCTCTGCTGAGCGACAAGCGAAAAAATTGTGCAATATCACACTAACTCGTATTACTTTTTAATCGTTTAGTCTGATATTGCACAAACTCGCACAAAGCCTGCGGCAGGCTTATTATCTAAATGCGTCTGCTGAGTGATAGGCGAAAAATGCGAAATCGTTAATTTTTATGCAAACCACACTAGTGTTATGAGCTACGTGATACGATTTAGTGTGATATTTCTTTTTTATTTTTTTATGTTAAGGTCGACAGACAGGCTGACGGTCCACTTGATGGTAGGTAACTACCGTCGCCTATAACACAAGCAACGCCGTAAGTACTACAAGTGCGCTGCCGACCAACCAACCGCCGACCGACCAATACAAGGATTAAGGATAAGGGTTAAGGGAGGGATGGGGTAATGGGCTACTGGCATCCCTTACTCACTCACCGAAACACAACAGCACATAATGCTGTTATTTCACGGTGGTATTCTGTGAGGTGGTGGTTACTGCCACCAGACGGGCTGCCCAAATGACTGCGAAACGCAGTGTGCCCTACCACTACTAAAATTTTCATAAATTTAAATTTTTTGCACAAATTTTTCGCATATCGCTCAGCAGACGCATTTAGATAATAAGCCTGCCGGTTGTTCCACATGATCAAACATAAGCACACACCATTCTGGAAGGTCTAATCGGGTAACAAGTACAGTATATATCTTGTTTTCTTAGATGTAATCTAGGTCAAATTATGTTGTAAATAAATCGTTATAAATACAAGCAATAAAACTAGTCCTATCAGTTGTATGTAAGTGTCCGTCAATTAAACATTCCTAGCACCACAACTGTCGGAATGTTGCAACTGCATCAATTGCGGCTAATAGATCTCCAGGATTATCTTTCATATCTCGTCTAGTAATTTAACTTGCGCTGTGAATTACGTAGGCATTCGTTCAATATTGCAGTAATAGTAGGCGCTCTGCGGTATCGAACATTTAATCAAAATTAACTGCAATATATTTCTTGTATTGCTTCAGATAGCTAAATTATATATAAAAAAAAATTCTTAGTACAAAAGTGTTGCAATTTTTTTTTTTAAATTTTATTTAAATGAGCTGCAATCAGACTAAGAAAACATCTACGTCTAAACTATGTCTAAATATTTAGACGTACAGGACACAAGATAGGCTACTTTTTTCTTTTTCAACGCGGACGAAGTCGCGGGCGTCAGCTAGTTATCAAAATAAATGAGTTTTGCCATTTAACAGAAACCCTTTCGCTCGTTCCATCATTTCCAAACAGATGATGATCATTTCCAGTAAGGAGATGGTTTATTTTTTTTTTACTTTTTATCTTATTACGTTCTTTGATTTTTATTTAAAACATTTTTTGGTTGCAGTCCAGTTACGAATTACAAATGTGCTATGGACTCTATGAACTTGTTTATAAATTCATAATCAAAATTAGAGATAGCGCCCGCAGTTACGAAGACAAACATTATCCAAATTAATTTGATTAGTTAAAGTAAATGCCCAGCTCACATTAATTAAAATTAATGTAGACAGAATTCGTATTTGAAAAAGAAAACAGATAAGTGGGAAGAATATGGATTTGTTATAATAATATTCAGATTAATTTATCCTGTAAATATGTATTTTGACAGACATTTAGAATTTCGACGATACATAAGACATGAAACTGTCTTTGATTCACACACATTTTTTTATTGGATATTTTAGTAAACTGATTTTGATGAAAATTCAGTTATATAGCCGGACGAAGTCGCGAGCTAAAGCTAGTGTAATACACCAATATATACCTAAAAAGTTTGTTTGTTTGGTTGTACGTGCTAATCGCAGGAACTAGTGGTTCGAATTGAAAAACGCTTTTTGTTTTGGTTAGTACATTTATCGAGGAAGGCTATAGGCTATAGAGAACGCGGACGAAGTCGCGGGCACAAGCTAGTGTGAGACAAAATAAATCAAGAAATGGGTAAATTTTAATTTTTTTAGTTCAAAAGTTCCATATCATCACAATAGTTATAAATAAATAGAATTTGGAGAAAGACCAAATGAATTAAGTTATCATAGACAATTAATAACAATAAAAGCCTTTACAGGCTGACGGAAACGCGGGTCGCTAAACGAATGATTAATGTTCTATGAGGGTCAATATATTTGTTATGGCCTTTCATACGAGACAAATTTCACCGCCCACTGTTTTCCTATTGCTATTTTATTGCTTGTTACTATTGATTCTCTATATTTCACTATTCGTTTAACTCTCCAGTCAAATAGTTATTATACGAACACAGTTAATATAGTATTGCGTGTGTTAACTTTGATAGTTACTCAAAAGAAGTTCGAAGAAATTGGCAAATGTTGTTACCGTACTTGTAGTAGCTATATATTCTAAATCTATGGTTGTTACCGACGTCTTATACCTGTTTATATATTTCAACTTTCTTTCTTTCTTTCTTTCTTTCTTTCTATATTCTAAATCTATGCTTGTTACCGACGTCTTATACCTGTTTATATATTTCAACTTTCTTTCTTTCTTTCTTTCTTTCTATATTCTAAATCTATGCTTGTTACCGACGTCTTATACCTGTTTATATATTTCAACTTTCTTTCTTTCTTTCTTTCTTTCTTTCTTTCTTTCTATATTCTAAATCTATGCTTGTTACCGACGTCTTATACCTGTTTATATATTTCAACTTTCTTTCTTTCTTTCTTTCTTTCTATATTCTAAATCTATGCTTGTTACCGACGTCTTATACCTGTTTATATATTTCAACTTTCTTTCTTTCTTTCTTTCTTTCTTTCTTTCTTTCTATATTCTAAATCTATGCTTGTTACCGACGTCTTATACCTGTTTATATATTTCAACTTTCTTTCTTTCTTTCTTTCTTTCTATATTCTAAATCTATGCTTGTTACCGACGTCTTATACCTGTTTATATATTTCAACTTTCTTTCTTTCTTTCTTTCTTTCTATATTCTAAATCTATGCTTGTTACCGACGTCTTATACCTGTTTATATATTTCAACTTTCTTTCTTTCTTTCTTTCTTTCTATATTCTAAATCTATGCTTGTTACCGACGTCTTATACCTGTTTATAGATTTCAACTTTCTTTCTTTCTTTCTTTCTTTCTATATTCTAAATCTATGCTTGTTACCGACGCCTTATACCTGTTTATATATTTCAACTTTCTTTCTTTCTTTCTTTCTTTCTTTCTATATTCTAAATCTATGCTTGTTACCGACGCCTTATACCTGTTTATATATTTCAACTTTCTTTCTTTCTTTCTTTCTTTCTTTCTATATTCTAAATCTATGCTTGTTACCGACGTCTTATACCTGTTTATATATTTCAACTTTCTTTCTTTCTTTCTTTCTTTCTATATTCTAAATCTATGCTTGTTACCGACGTCTTATACCTGTTTATATATTTCAACTTTCTTTCTTTCTTTCTTTCTTTCTATATTCTAAATCTATGCTTGTTACCGACGTCTTATACCTGTTTATAGATTTCAACTTTCTTTCTTTCTTTCTTTCTTTCTATATTCTAAATCTATGCTTGTTACCGACGCCTTATACCTGTTTATATATTTCAACTTTCTTTCTTTCTTTCTTTCTTTCTTTCTATATTCTAAATCTATGCTTGTTACCGACGTCTTATACCTGTTTATATATTTCAACTTTCTTTCTTTCTTTCTTTCTTTCTTTCTTTCTTTCTTTCTTTCTATATTCTAAATCTATGCTTGTTACCGACGCCTTATACCTGTTTATAGATTTCAACTTTCTTTCTTTCTTTCTTTCTTTCTATATTCTAAATCTATGCTTGTTACCGACGTCTTATACCTGTTTATAGATTTCAACAATCTTTGTTTTTTTGTCTTATAAACAGTCTTCTAGCGACTTTTGTGAAAGATTAAACTTAAAGTAGATCTTATTTAAGACTACGTAACAACGTGGCTTGTCACACGACACTACTATGCGTGTCAAATGAGAATAGGACTGGAAATTCGCATTTTGCTCTGATGCATTTCTCACGAGCTTCATTACTGATGTGTACGGAATGCAAAAAAAATACAAGCCAAGAATTAATTATTATTTTTATTATTTTTGTAATTGTGGTTTATTTATTCAGGTAGTTTATTATAAAATCGTATACATTGACTCATAAAAGAATTACTTATCTCGTTGAGACAGACGCGTTAGCAAACTTAAGGGCTTTGCTACATAAAACCAAAGCCGAAAAGATGGTATAAATACGATTTAAATCATAATGTAATTAACACTTATAGTTTAATTACTTCATAGTTATTATATATAATAGCTGGTGCCCGCGACTTCGTCCGCGTTGAACGATGAAAGGTACTCTAGATCGGTTCAGTAGTTTTTGCATGAAAGCGTAATAAACAAACAAACAAACCAACTCACATTCACATTTATAATATTAGTAAGGATATATATATTTATACATATATAATTTTATTAGATAAAAAATAATTAAAAAATATATTTTTGACGACATTACTATGATGACTCGGATCATGTGAAGTTTGCAGCAAGTGCGATCCTATTCTCATTTGAAACGCATAGTATACATATTATTCTTTCTGTAAGCTAAAATAAAGTCTATTGATTCATTTACCAGAAATATACTAACGGACAGACCCTTGAAGCGGCTTTGTTTTATATTATTTCACAATACACTTTAAGCAACATAGGCATTCAACAAGGGAATTTCTTTAAGTTCAGCAATTTGTACGGCTGTAAGAAAATTGCTAAACAATAATGTACGTTATTGTCGATGTATAAGCTTTAAAATAAAAATTGAAAGAGTCTGCCTACCTACCTCACAATAGAATTAGAATGAAAACGCCATTCAAAGAGCAAGTACACTTGACCTATTTGCTTTACAATTGGCATGTCAATATTTACATTATAAAAGAATAAAAATGTATTTAGATGTGCTCTTAAAGGTCATACTCAATGAGATGTTGAGTAAAACTCTTAAAATGCGCAACTATGTTTTCACATACTTATGTTATCTATGCCTACGTTTTATCAATGATTTCTATAATACCTTGGAATTCCTTACTCACTCACCGAAACACAAAATTACAGTCTTCTTGGCCTTTTCACAACTATAAAAAGACTAGCTGGTGCCCGCGACTTCGTCCGCGTTGAACGATGAAAGGTACCCTATGTCCTTTCTGGTGTCACAGACAAAGTGTATGCAAAATTTCACGGTGATCGGTTTAGTAGTTTTTGCGTGAAATCGTTACAAACAAACAAAAAATCACATTCACATTTATAATGTTAGTAAGTATATAAAAAGATTTAGAACAATTATGTAGTGGTATTGTTTTTTGTCTTCATAATTTCATAGCATATAGTAACTTCAATACTAAAGAGAGAAGATTTGTGTTTTTGTATGTTTATAATGAATGAACTCAAAAAGTTCAAAAACTACTGCACCGATTTTAAAAATTCTTTCACTTATAGAAAGCTACATTATCAGCGAGTAACATAGGCTATATTTTACAAAGTTACGCGAACGAAGTCGCGTGCGACAGCTAGTTTAGTATAAATTTTGGTCATCACTCAATAGGTACTAATAATAAATCTGTAAGTGTAGGTATTGTATGTATGTATGTTCCTCCATTACTCTTAAACGAATTAATTGATTTTCATGAAAATTGGTTGATAAACATTTAAACGTACGGGACACAGGATATTTCTATTTTATTTTTCAACGCGGACGAAGTCGCAGGCAGCAGCTAGTAAAAATAATAATACTCCAGATGTCAACAAATCTAGTCATGTGGGCAAATAAATCGTTAAATGGCATAAGGGTGTGCTTATGGTTTATTATGATGTCCGCAAATGCTGAGTTTAAGGGATTGGCGGAGGACTCATAAATTCTCCCCAATACGCTTCGGTTAGATAACGGCTTGCGATAAAATAAAACAATAATGTGACCACTTTACTGTCGAAGGGTCGTCAATAAGAGTGGACATAAAAATGAATATTTAAAATTATCTCATTATTCATATATAATTATATATTATGTTTCTTGAAAGTTCTTTTCTTTTTAAAATACATTTATTTTGCTGTCACAACTATAATAATATGTATATATATATATATATATAATATATGTTTTTATATTAAATAGTGGCACTGCGTTTCGCAATCATTTAATTGGGCAGCCCGTCTAGCGACAGTAACCACCACCGTACAGAATACCACCGTGAAATGACAGCATTATGTGCTGTTGTGTTTCGGTGAGTGAGAAAAGGATGCCAGAGCCCATTACCCCATCCCTCCCTTAACCCTTATCCTTAATCCTTCTATGGTCAACAGCGCACTTGTAGCACTTATGGCGTTGCTTGTGTTATAGGCGACGGTAGCCACCTACCATCAAGTGGACCGTCAGCCTGTCTGTCAACCTTAACATAAAAAAAAAGGTCACAACTTACAGGTAGGAACTACCTAAGTACTTACTACTAGAAAACAATTTTGAAGTAAGTATCTGCATCTGGGCAATTGTATTTAATTTTAGTTAACTTAAGTTAATTTAGTTAGCGCCTCTTTCACAAACGTCAAGTAAGCTAAACTGTCATTTAAAGTGACCACCGGTAACCGGGGATAATGGAGCTGATGTACCTTTGTTTGTACGGTAAACGTCCTAAACATTGAATAGAAAATAATCATAAAAAATCGGCTATCGATGGATGCACTAAACCTAGTGCATAATTCAATAAAACAGAAAATGATTTCTAAAAGTAATTAATCAACGCTCTACTTGACGTTGGTTAACGAGGGGCTTATTAACTTAACTCAAGTCAATTTAGTTATTTAATTTAGATATCTAAGCGAAGTTCTTACATTCTATTATTCACACCATAATATTTTCTCATATTTACATACTAGCTGGTGCCCGCGACTTCATCCGCGTTGAAAAAGAAAAACGTTATCCTGTGTCCTGTACGTCTAAATGTTTATCTACTAAGTTTCATTAAAATCGGTAAATTCGTTTAAGAGTTATGGAGGAACGTACATACATACAATAACATAATATACCTACTTACATAATTAATTGATAATAATTGGAAATTTATTTAAATATGGTAATCAAATATATTGCATGACTAAGTTAAGTTAATTTAACTACTTTTTCATAACCATAAATATTGCAAAATTTTAAAAAAAATGTTATAATTATACACATAGCTGGTTATATGTATAATATGTGTGGTATACTTATAGCATATATTACATAGTTTAGATAGAGGCTGTTTAATTGAATACAGAGGGCCTAGTGCGAGTTTTACTCTATCAAACTCGTCGAACGCGTAAATGTCAATTTACGTGCTACACGTTACGTTACGTTACGTTACGTTACGTTAATTTACGTGAAGTAGTGCTACACGTTTGCCACCAGTAGCACTACCATGAGTTTATGACGACCGAAATCGCTAGCGAGAGATGAGCGAGAACGTAAAATATTTGTATGAAAAATTGTACAGCGCCTCTAGCGGTCGCTCAAAGAACTAAAACCGGTAACATGAGTTGCATAAGTGAAAAACCTATCGAATGTAGTCGCTAGCGACCATTAGCGCCTAATGTTTAACTTGACATTTCTATACAAAATCGGTACCATGAGTTACAAATTTGACTGATGCTCTCGAGAAATACCGTAACGTTAGTAGTAAAATCATTCACTAGCACATTGAAGGGTGAAATGTTCGTTATCGACAGAAGTAAACTAACGTAAGATTTCGATAGCAACTCATGGTAGTGCTACAGGTAGCGCTGCTTCATTCCCATACAAATTGACATTTACGCGTTCGACGAGTTTGATAGAGTGAAACTCGCACTAGGCCCTCAGATGTCTTTTCAAATAATAATAAAGTCTAGACAGTTTTACAACAAATAAATATTTACAAATTTTCTCAGAGAAAACTAATAATAATTTCCCTAAATGATCAAAGTAAGTTTTCAATATTTGTCAAACAAGAAACCCAAGTAAAAGTTTTTGAAGGCGTCCTTGAGTATAGCCTAATTTAACGAGGACCTCTTTTTGGACCATAATGGTTTGTTTATACGAATTCTTTTTGTTTACTGATAACTTTTATGGTTCTTTGTCGTTTGATGTAGTGAATTTTAATTACGTAATAAAACTAATTATGTTTACAACATTAAACAATTAATGACACTCATTTTGAAATTTACAATTTACAAATTTGAACTCAAACAACTGTGGTGATTTTTTTGTTAATAATATAAATAACTAGCTGGTGCTCACGACTTCGTCCGCGTTGAAAATTATAAAACGCCATCTACCGCGGAGCGGATCGCTAAAAATATCACCAAGCAGTTGTCATGTTAGTCGCTTCACCTGATTCTCGACAGATGGCACTGTCAAGTGTATCCCGGACCGAGCCGTTAGTATTTACTTTTATTTTAGATTTCCCGTAGGAATGAAGCATTTTCCCGCGGTAAAAAGTAGCCTATGTTCATCACGGATAATGTCGGCTTCTAATGGTAAAAGGATTTTTCAAATCGGTCCAGTAGTTTCGGAGCCTATTCTATACAAACAAACAAACAATCAAATCTTTCCTCTTCATAACATTAGTATAGATAAATATTTTTACCTTTGCGAGCCATCATTTTAGTAGCTACCACGGGGTAATAATAATTTTACAAAGGTTAAAATTATATTTAATATTCTTAATTACATTTTTATAGATACTTTTAAAAAAAAAAACGCTCTTTTTAAAAAAAAAACATTTATTCAATCTTTATTGCTCGTAGGTATGTTTTGTGAGACTGATTTTTATTTTTATTCTTAGATGACACGTCAGTAACCATTAAACAGAAAAACTCACTTTTGCATTTATTGCATTAGTTAGAATTATAAAAAATAGATATTCATATTTCATATAAAGGTATAAAATTACATGACCACAGCTGCAGAACACTCACTCGAAAAACGCAAGAAAAAAAAAAAAAAAGTCGTTAAGTATATTAAAACCAAAATAAATTTCATAAAACGTTCATAAGTAAGCACAAAATTAATGTCAAGGGAATCTAACTTCGCATCCTTAGATGCAAGTGTTTGAACCTGCATCCAATTTTGTCATCAAGTAAAAAAAAGCTATTATAAATGTCACAGTTCTATGCAAATTCAACTAAGCTACCGGTTCAAACGATTTTCAACTTAATTGCTATACGTTAAAAGTTGAGTGTAGTGTAACATTTAAAGTTTGTATTGGTAACAGTGCCGTTTGAAGTGAGGCCCTTTGATCTATGTGACATTATGTAAACTGAAGACGATTTAAATCGGACGGTAGCACTTTGGGCGGCCGAGGATGATGTACAACGCATTGTTCGTGTTATTGTTCGTCTAATTATAGAATTTTTTTTAAAGTTACAATGATTAACGACGTGACGAATGACATGGGTCTCGCAGGGCGAAGGGTGGAAAGGTGATTGATGAAACAAGTACTTACTTAGTTATTAATAATTAATATTTACTTTCTTTTTGAATCACACACAAAATTTTGTGTACTGTTTAAAAATTAGCGTACTACATGGTTACATTTTTAACATTCATTCATATGCATATAGGTATTAGGTAAATATACTAGCTGCGCCCGCGACTTCGTAGACGTTGTAGTTCGTTTTTTGAAAATCCTATATGAACTTAACATTTTCTCAAGATAAAAAGATTTTGATGCAGTTTTCACAGTTTTCACCGATGGAAGTCAAATGTGTCACTTTACCGTCGTAATAATTTTCAGCATTGAAAATTGCAATAATTTTTTAAATTTATTTTAAAACTAGCTTGTTCCCGCTACTTCGTCCGCGTATAATACGGTGTAATTATGTGATAATATAACCCTTTAGTCAGCGAAAGCAATATAAACGCTTGATGTATTGTTGCTATAACGTTTTCGCCAGGCGTTAGTTTTTTTATTTTATTATTCTTGATCCCTCGGGAACAGTACCTACTTTTTTTCTGGATGAAAAGTACCCTATATCCTTTCCCAGGCTCTAGACTACCTATATACCAAATTTCATTTAAATCGGTTTAGTAGTTTTGGCGTGAAAGCGAGACAGACAGACAGACAGAGTTACTTTCGCATTTATAATATTAAGTAAGGATAAACAACAATTATGTTGGATAATTTTACATTTTGTGAAGTGACGTGCGCAATTAATTAACTTAGTTAGTTTTAACAAATATACAAACGAAATTTCTATTTAAATAAATAAGAATCAAATAAATGTCCACTTGATTCGTGGGCCAATTTGGCCGCATTATCGAAATAATACATAAAACATGAAGAAGCCTATAAAAGTTGGTTTATCACACTTAAAATGCAAATAAAACACTGAACTTATTATTTGATATAAACATCAATGAACTAAGGGGAAATCTAGGTCTAGTTAGAAGTTCATTTAATGCTAACTTAAAAGACATTTATTTGTGTCGTATCAGATAATTATGCAATATTTTAAACACCTACACAAGAAGTGACATGCGAGTATGATCGCAATTCTAACCCACGCTCCAGTTAGCTTGTTATCCTGCATGAAATTTAAACATTGTTTGATAACAATACTTAAGGCTAACCATATAATATATATTACATTTACATATTATACAGTATTAAACTTCGTTCCTATATACTAGGCAGGGTCCCAAGCATGCTGGCTACATTACCTCTTTGTATGGCAACGCAAATCTGTTGGCTGAGGGGTCAGAGTTCTATAATCGCTGGTTATGTCGACCCAACATTTCGAAAAGATGTTAAAAAAGTTAAGCACGTTGGGACCCCACAGAATCAGAGATTCGACACCGAAGGTAATTAACATGTAGCCGGTGTCGATATCTCTGTTATTTTTTTCTATGCAAATTATATACAAAACTTCAGATTCGGGTGACCCACTCTTAAATTTTATATACAGAAATTAACAATTGATAATCATGATTAACTCACTGTTTATACTGGATCACTATTAATTAGTCTTAAGATTGACACAAATGTAATTTCATAGTAAAAAGAGCAATTGCTGGAGAGTTTCTCAAGCCTTTTTGTGTCCTATAGACGGTAGCAGGTATTATGTATATTCGAATTATAAAATCCGCTTTAGTATGATAAGAAACCATCTTAAAATATCTACATATTACCTAACACCCAAAAATACAATTAGAGGTCCTAATAATATACTTAAATGTAAGTTGTCATTTTCACGAACAGTTGCAAAAAGGCACCTTATAAGCTATGTGAGTTTGTAATAGCTTTTGTAAGTTAATCAGGAAATAATCAACAGCCATTCGTATTCATTCGGAGCTTTTAAAAATGATGTGACGAAGGAATAGTTTTACTACTTTGTTGTTAAAATACCAAACACGTTACAGCCAATTAGTGTTAGGCTATTTTAAAAGAAACTATTCTGAGTCAGAACGACAACTTGGAAGCTAAAAATAGTGGCCGTGCATGCGCTTAGATCTATCGGACGGATTCTCAGAATCTTAAGCGGGATTGATTTGAATAAATTCAACGTTTTGCCGGCGCCTGAGCAATTAACATCAGAGATGAGTGGATGGTGGTATAATGTCACAACAATTTGCGTTCAAATACCTACGATATGTATTTGTGGTATTTAAGAAATTTCCGTTTCCTCTGACTAATGTTTTTCTTTTTAAACGCTCCTTTCAAAGTTGCTCTAGATTTTAATGAGCCGGTTTCATTGTTTTGTATTGACTAAAAATTTTGCAATTAGCACAAATTATTGCCTGGCTTTTAGTAGTAATAACATAGTAACAAAACATAGCGTGTTTTGCGGTCATAAGTTGGGCACCTATTCAGGTTATCATATCCTAGTTACTTACAGACTTTGTCCTTCTTTCATTAGTATCTTAGTCTTCGCTGTTGAAATTGAAGTTATTAATCGTTCTTTCGAACCTTTTCAATTTTGGTCGAATCTAAGTTATTATGATAAAGGGAAGGTGTTTAAAATAATTTTAAAAATAACCCTATACAAATAAATAAATATTATGTAGTTGAACTACAGATCAAGATCTACATGTAGATGTCGGAAAGTTTTGTAATTCAAGGAAGTGGGAAGCAAACAAGATGATGTTGTGAAATTGTTTCAAATTACACGTGAACTATATACGAGATGAATACATACGGAATGAGGTGTCTTTACAAGCCTTAACAAATGTAACAAAACAACTGTGCACATTCATTTGTTCCACTTCGTCGGGGACTCCTCACAACCGCATTTTTAGCACAACACTCTTAACTCTACCAGTAATACAACTCAAGTATATATGTTCATCTAATATTACAATAATCTTTCATATTGTAATTTTAGATGAACATACTTATGTAAATATGTAAAACAGCTTATGGCTATGTAAAGCTTATTGCTTATTGCTATGCTTACAAAATATGTATAGCAATATAATGCATGAAATACATTGACGCTTAACATTACACTTTTGCCAAGCGATTTTTAGATAGCTGGTGAGTGAATGGAATATTTAATCTATGTCCATCCTACTAGTAGAGTTTTCTTCTAACTATTGGTGAAAGAATTTTTTAAATTGGGTTATTAGTTTTGAAAATTACCTCTTCTATATAAGAACAAGCCAACATACAAATTTTGCCTCTTTATAATATTATTATACAGATTGTAAATAATGATTATGTATTCGAGTTTCCTTACTGACTTGTCTTATTCCCCTGCGTCGAGAGTTGCACATTTGAAGTAGTTATATAAGAGTTGTTTCTTGAACGTTGCTGGTTATTGTGTCTCCTCTTGTCACTGGAAGTAAAAGTACATTTTGCAAGTTAAAATTTTCACTCGAAAACCTCTTGGCGATGTTATAACTTCCACTTTTATGACACTTTTCAAGTTGAACAAATTGGGCACCTAGTTTTCAACGTTTTATTAGTTTATCAAAAATTTGGAAACGTTAAAATGGAGTTTTTGAACTCGGTCGCTGAAGTGGAATATTGTTTTATTTGATATCACTGCTATTCTTTTAGAATTGCAGCTTGCCTGCACTCGATAAGATTGAATTAGGGAAATAATCTGTATTCATTCAACGAAACGCAACACGTGCTGTCATTTTACTATATTCTTCAGGCTGGAGGCCTAGTTCATGACTTTGAAACGCAGTATGTCCAGCCACATTTTGAACTATTGATTTGAATTAACGAATTAGTTAAATCGGGTAGTTCACAGGCGAACTGTTAACTATATGTATAATTGTAGAACTAAACTATTAGTAATTTTAACTACATCACAAGATAACTTGTTACCACGTTTTAAAGTTATCCTGGTTGATTAGAAGAAATATCCGAACGTCTAAATAAGTTTTTACATTTATAATATTATCACCAGCATTCCGCCCTCGGCTTTGCATTTATACATTTTTTTGGAAAATATATAAAACAGGCTGATTGATGCGCGCGAATTCGTCCGCGTTAAAATAAAAAAAAAAATTAACAGCATAACGCTATTACACTTTTGTCAGGCGTTAGTATTCTTAATTTTATATAAAAAATAAACTTTAAATAAAATCAAAACTTCATTTTGATAATCTTAAATAATAATTACAATTGAATACAGTGTTAAATGAATGCTTTTATGTAATGTTATAAATTATGAATCCAAATTATGTACATCGTCTCCCATTTACAAAGGTACATTTTGTAACCCCTGGCGTTAATAGAATCAGATAATTAACATTTTCAAGGCGAGGGAAGCGTCACATCCGCGGGGTCCCGGATTATTATTAGACAAAAGGAAGTATGACGCATGGAATGTGACCGAGCGAAATGAACCGTGTATTCAACCAAGTTTGTATTTTAAACTTTCAACAAAGAGGGTCAACTTATAATGGCCATTGAATAATGGATGGCATTTTTTATTATTTTTCCTTTGCAACAATATTCGTTCATAAATGGTCAAGTGATTTTAAATGGAGTTAAATTAAAACCATATTTTACTTTATAAATTATTGTATACGAGAATTTTCTATTATGTCAGTAAGATTAGATATTATTTCGTTTTAAAACAAACTAATGTATTATGTTAATTTCACACTATATGGTACTCGGTACTGGGAAAACAATTACAATATCCAGGATCGTTTTAACCTAATTTTGGTTTTGATGTGATTTGTTTATTATTTCCTTAATTCCCAATATCATTAGTAATTATTCTTAATCCTACTGTAGTCGGTATCAAGTGGACTGTCAGTCATTTTAGATGGTAAAATAGGTACTGGTGTAATTTTCTCGTGTAATTTTACAGAGAGAGATATATTAATATGTAAATCTTTATCTCTTTCGTTCGTTCTTACATAATTTTCTGCCTTTCCGATATTTACGATATTAATTTTGTTACAGATCGCAAGGTGCAGTCCCCAATTCTCCACAATCCGAGAATACTTGGAAATCATCCAAACGTTATGAGACTTATGAGTGACTGAATGAAAAAAGCAAAGTATATTTAGAAAACCACAATGAAGTGTTGTGAAAGATCGTGTTGAAAGTAGTAACTAACGACAACAAATGTGTCCAAAAACAAGGGAAATTGTCTTAGAAAGTGAAATTTTAGTGAGTGAAGTGTTATACTTTCGGATGTCGTGTAACGAAGTGTCTCGTTATAATGGGAAGGGGTCGAAACGTATCTGTTCTTGTAATAGTTATAGTGTTACAGACTTTAGTGCGGGTTAGCTTGGAGATTACAGATGCAAGTAAGTTTTCAATTATTTTTTAAACTATTTTAGTTAAATTAAGTAATTGGTAAGACATTTTTATATTACAATTCAAGCACAGCACATACTTTATTCGAAATTATTTATTACTATTTTGTTGCAGTTGTATAGTTATTTGGAGGAAAGATTTCAATTTATTATGAGCTCTTGTTTGTCTTTTTCAATCTAATTATTCTAAATAATTTTTTTTCTTTTATCAAAATCAAATGAATCCTACAAATAATTTATCATCAATCCTAATAATAAATCTGTAAGTGTAAGTATTGTATGTATGTATTTATGTTCCTCCATAACTCTTAAACGAGTTAAGTAATTTTCATGAAACTTGGTAGATAAATATTTAGACGTACAGGACACAGGATAGGCTACTTTTTTCTTTTTCAACGCGGACGAAGTCGCGGGCGCCAGCTAGTTAATTTATAATAACGGTTTTATACATGGCAATGGCAGAAGAATGAACAATAAAATTATAAATTAGAAATAATTGTTACGGAGTGACATTAAACTAAATGCTGTAACAACGTAATTATCCTTTATGATAGCTACAAATATAATTACGAGGAGAACTCGGGAATTGCGTAGCACGCCCAAACACCCCCGTTATTTAGTATCAGTTCAAGACTGCCATGTAAAATAGAACATTTCGCGGTCGCACAAGCATCAATAAACTATTTTAATGTAGAAGATAAAAGCCAGCGTTTGGGTCGACGCGCCACTATCCCCTTTCGGTTATATTGTATAATCTATGGGCCTTATTGTTCGTTTCATTCTGACTATTATTTCTCAAGTACATAATGGCGACGATTAATTTAATTGAACGATATTGCGCGAAAATATTATTATAAAATCTTTATTATATACTTACTAGCTGGCGCCCGCTACTTCGTTCGTGTTAAAAAATATAAAAAGTACCCTATCTATCACGTGTCTCGTACTTCTAAATGTTTATCTACCAAGTTTGAAATTTTGTATGTTTATTATACTATATTTTATATTATATTTTATAAAGTTACTCGGACCAAGTCGCGTGCAACAGCTAGTATCATATATAGTGTGTTTATGCTCATTAAAAAAGACAAGGGTTAGTTTATAATTTTGATTACAGCTTTTGAGTACATTAAAAAGAGCGCAGTTTATAATCAAATTCAAATTCAAATTCAAATATTTTATTGCAAACCATAATGTATAAACGATGTTACAATATAAAAATTTAGACCAGTGTTATGGACCCTGTTGGGCATGCAACTTAGGGACTAGGAGAGAGGAAGGTTCTAGGTTCTACTACGCGCTCATAGCTCAGATCTATTGGATTTCTTCACTTGTAACTTAAGTGTTATTGACAAAACGGCGAATGTTGCATCCAGCATAACATATCCGTTCAATTTGGCGTTTGGCCAGAGTCACCAGAAATCGGGTCGCCTACGACACTTTCTATTATAATGCTTTCGAAATAGACGCCAAAAGTTCATCACGTATTTATTACTAGATATATTTATGCATCGACTATATTTAAATCTTACTCACAAAACGATAACGAACTCTTTTTTTATAGTTCAACCTTTTTTCCCAATTTGGAATTTAAAGGAAAAATGTGTTTCGTGTTCCATGATTGTATTTGTTGATTTTGTAAAATGTTATGAATTCTTAATATTGTTAATGGGAGAGCGAGATTGTTTGTTTATTACGTTTCCATGGTTCAACTACTCAAATAATCAATATGAAATTTTGCATACACGTTGTCAGTATTTTGCATACATAAAGAAAAAAGTACTGTTTCAGAGGGTTCATTAAAAAAAAATCAAGTCATTACAAAATTATATGATATGAGTAATGAAGATTGAATATATTAATCAGAAAAAAGGGCGTGGAAGAGCTATACTAGTTGCTCTTAGAAAAGTTACAGATGGATTGCCTAGGTCATATCTTAGCCTGTCAATGTATCTAAAAAACTAATATATAAAAACCAAATTTTTTTGTGTTACCAAACTTCTGCTGCTTGCTTTACCAAACTTGCTGCTACCAAACTTCAATTGATTATAAAATAATTATGAAGATAAGAAATATTGCATGAAAAAAAAAAATCAAAACGAAACTATATTTTTCTCCCAACAAAACTCCTTTCAACATTTAATTCGAACTAATCAAAAGCTCTTTTGACTAATTATTGTAGTCGCCATTTTCAAATTGAGTGGTCTGAAGTACTTCCGATGTATTAATAAGTTCGAAGCAATGACTGTGTTTTGTTTGTCCAAATTTTAACATTGGAGTACATTTTTTTTTATGGTAAAAGAGCAGAGGAAGGAGCTTCCTTACGATTACTACGTAGGATACTTAATTCCAGCTTTCTGAAGAGTTTTTTATATATATTTTAAAATTTTGTCTCTGATTTTGATATCTTTTTCACTAAAGGTTTGTATACAGTGTGTCCGGTCATGGACTAGCGATTTTCTAGGTACATAAATTGCAACTAACTATGTATTTTAATACACAAACACAGCAAAAATCTGTAGATCTAGTAAAAAAAATAAAAAAAAACATAGGCGTTGTTTTTGCAGTAAGTTTATAAAATATGATCCCATTGTTCCATATAATGTAAGCGATAGACAATATTGTTGCCCTCCGAATATGCCTATTCCTATCTCAGTAAATAAAGTCTCGAAGTTCTATCTGGATAGAGCCCAAATTCCCCGAACGAATAGAAATTAGTATTATGGGTGCTTGCTTGTGTGTTTCACTAATTATGGAGAGCAGAGGTGTATTCTAAATTCGAATATCCGAAAGCAGAGTACGCAAGGTCATAAGCCTCTCTCGTGTGTTGTGATTTGACAAACTTCGACCAATAGGTATTTGTATTTACTCAAACATTAGATTTTCGCACTTGTGTGCATAATATTGATAACCTACTTTATATTCATAAATAAATATATACACAGATTACATAGAAAACACCCAGACAGTTTGTCTTAAACAAATATCGAACCCACGACTTCTTGCAAGGCTGACAAAGCTATTACCGCTGAGACAATTAAGTCGTCAATATATCGTATGCACTATTTAATATAGTAAAATCTAATAAACGAAATGGCCTGCTACTGAAGAATATATTGTGAAAACACGATAAGCATCGAAATAAAATATAGTAGAATAAACAGTAGCTTGTCACCAGCCGGGCCACGTGTCCGGTACCTTCTGACGCATCTATATCTGTTTTGGCCCGTGGCCAACATATACTTACTTACACGCTTCCTTCTATAGTTCCCCTAAACGTCACATCGGTGGCTTTTAATTTACGCTCTATTGGCATTGGACTGCTAATGTGACGTCACTTCATTAGTGTTTTGAAGAAAAAGTTGGCTTTTGTTAATGATTGGCAAGTGGATGACGATAGTTTAGCCTTTTTTTAAGCTTCATTCCCCTTTTCAAAAAAAAAAGTTTATTTATAAACACGGACTAAGTATCTTGAACTTTTCTATTTTAATTTGAAAAAATCACTTTGTTTTGTATAGATAGTCCAATTGATAAGGAAGTTTAAAGTCTAGTGAATATCATGCTTCGAGTTCAACCGTTAGGAGTCGAGCAAGAAGAAAAAGTCAGAAAGAAAGATATTATTTCTAGAGCGAAATTTGGATACCCGAATTTTATTTTGTTCTATTATGAAAATAGTAGAACAGTTTGGACGTGTTTCATTAAAATTATTCGAGTCCAATTTGTGATATTGTGCAGTAGAACTAGTTGGAATTTGTTTGTCCAAACTGTTCTATCGTGGAACAAATAGTAGAACAGTTTGGAACAATACGACGAGAGCTATGCATTTCAGCATTTTCTAGTACGCTTGTGTTAACGATGTACCAACCTTTCCCAATAGTTGTATTACTATACGGAACTTGTTTGACCTTACTGGAGAACTTTTCTAATTTTTGAAGCATACAATGAACTTAACATTTCAATATACTTATGTATGTATACCTATAATCTACAGATTAAACGGGGAGTAATCTTTTTATGTCTCATATAGCCTTTTATGTCTTATTCTGATGTATAAGCTTTATTATAGTAAAGTTTCATTGAAATCCATTTAGTAGTTTTTGCGTGAAAGAGTAACATCCATCCATACAAATCTTCGCATTTATAATACTAGCTGTGCCCGCGACTTCGTCCGCATTGTACGATGAAACGTCCCTATGTCCTTTCTGTTATCCCAGACAACGTGTATGCAAAATTTCATGGTGATCGGTTCAGTAGTTTTTGCGTGAAAGAGTAACAAACATCCATACATCCATACAAACTTTCGCATTTATAATATTAGTACGGACGGATTAGTAAGGATTTGACATGCAAGCAGATTAGGTGGGCTGAAGTTAGTATAGCGTTTCATGATATAATTATGGTTATTTATAATTATATGTGTGCATGAGTTGTCCCGTGATGTAACATTTTATATAAATGCTTTTATGTTAGTCACCCATTTTTTTTTAATTATTACATAAAATTTATGAGATGACATAAAATATTATGTAATAGTCCAATTTGTCAATCTCACCTTAATTAAACGCACAAACAAGTTTAAATCGTATCCTCCACAGAATTAGGTTTACAATTGCAGTAGTAGCACATATTTTACAAAGTCTCGCGAATCTATGATGTGTTGTGGTTTTTAAATGTGTAATTTTTTTTGTGGTGGCGCTAGAGGCAATGGCTAATTTTGTCACGTTGATCTTTGGCAATATTCCAAAGCATGCCTCTCCCTAAATATCCGGTGTCGCTGAGTGCAATTCTGTATTTAGGACACTTTTGATGGGGGAGTCGATGCGAAAATAACCACCGTGAACTCAGTTGTAACTTTGTTGGATACCACGCATCAAACAGGTGGTTGAGACCGAGTTATTTCTGTGATACCATCAATGATTTTCTACGGTTGTTATTTAGCGACTGGGCACACTGCGTTCCTAAGTAGTAAACTGAGCAGTAACCACCCCCTCACTGTGGACCACCGGCATAATTATATATTGGGCACAGTCGCTAATAGGTAATAAGCTTAAAGGATTATGCAAAATAACCATTACGCAAAAAATTACCAAAAAAATATGTCACAATTTTGCTTGCTTCGCATTTACAAAGTTCTACCTAAAATCTAATTATTATCTACAAAGATCCACACGGTGGATTCAGGCTACTGGTCCTTTTGAAATAATATAAGGGAAGCCTATGTCCAGCAGTGGGCCTTCATTTTTTGCCGTTGGGAAATCCTCTTGGCTACCCAGCAGTGTAGGATTATGAAGGATCCGTATCGGCAGGCTTATTATCTAAAATGCCTCTGCTGAGCGACAGGCTAAAAATTTGTGCAATATCACACTAAATCGTATCACGTAGCTCATAACACTAGTGTGGTTTGCATAAAAATTAACGATTTAGTGTTATATTGCACAAGTTTTTCTCATTTAGATAATAAGCCCGTGGGTTAAACGATGATGGGCGGGGTCGCGGAGACGTTATGACACGACTTCGGTGCCCCGCCACGAGCACAGGCTCCCCGCGTTGGATAGCCGTGGCGGGGTACCGAACTCGTGTAATAACGTCCCCACGACCCCGTCCATCAACGGCCGCGACAGATAGAAAGTCGTTGGGTTTTAGCCGGTAGGAATCCGGCATAACCCCGCAGTCCCCCTTTACTGCAGGGTATCCAAGAGGATTTCCCAACGATAAGATAAAAAAAGTGGAGTAGAGGTACGCCGGTTATCTCGGGGGACCTTACGACGGGCGGTAGTCTAGCAGTGGTGCCTCCTACTGTGGCTAAGTGATGAAAACCATATTTAATATTATTTTATTTAAGCCGGCTGAAGCCGAGCTTCGTCGGTTGTATCGGGTACTGAGAATTTCATATCACCCTCATCATAGACAGTCGGCGAATTGAAACCTTTTAAGTCTATAATTGAGGGTTAATGAAACATTAATCTTCACTCGCGTTACTAAAATTTAATTACTAAACATCAAAGAGAAAGTATATTTCGCACAAGCGGTTCGGTCTGTTGCCAAATACATTGAGGCTATTGGATTAGTTTACAAGAATATTTAAGGGTTCGATTAATGAGAGTCAGCTGTTGGTAACTTATCATTGACATGTTCTTGTAGTACTTTCATTGTGTTGTGATAGTCTATTTGACAGCCCAAATTGTAGCACGTACAACACCTTGTATACAGAATACAAGGTTATTTTGTTTATTTTAGTGTCGCTGTTTTTTTTAAACTTATATTTTACTAACTGCTGCCCGCGACTTCGCCCGCGTATAAAAAATAGATAAAAACCTATTCTCAGACCTACCAAGTGTACATATAATCAGAATCGGTTAAGCCGTTTCGGAGGAGCATGGCAACTAACACTGTAGAATTTTATATATTATTATTAGATAAATAATATACAAGCGACCCGCTCCCAGCTTGTATTGGGATAGACACAGGGATTATAGTAACATGTAATAGCTGTAACGAATTTATAATTTGGGAGCATTTTTCACTGAAGTAATGTCATTGACCCAGTCGTTACAATTTATTTCTCTAGCCTTTCTTATATTGTTATATCTAACTACCTTTTGTATATTCTTAAATTTTGTTAAGATAGCAGACATATTTGATGACAAAAGAGACATGTCGAGGGTCAGTGTTCTCTTCATGGTGTCAGTCGAATTTCATAATAAAACCATAACTTTAATGGACATGGACAATGATTAAGATTATGTCGTTAAATAAGAACAAATTTATTTATAAATTTGAAGCATATAGCTGTAGAAACGCATTAGTGTACGGGCGCCAACTAAAAGGTCGTAACTAAAAGACGGCGCTACGTCAAAGGAGGCGAGCGAGGAATTGAGTTAGTGTAGGTAAGTATGTGTCCATTGTCACACGAGGTAATGTAGTTAGACTATAATATCTGAAACTGATTATGAACGCAGTTATCTTATATATTACTAAACGAGGAATTCTTGTATGCCACGACGCAATGGCTCTAACGATTTTGACGAAAATCTAGGGTTACGGGTTTTCGATCTGTCAGTGTAAAATTCGTTTTAGGTATTTTTTTAATGGAACGCTTACAAAAGTATGATTGATTTTTTTATCTATAATGTTTAATATACATTTTTGCTTAGTTAAAAAAGCCTTTAAATATTTCAATTATATTATATGTAATGTAACTGCAATGTGAGTCTGTTAATTTGTTCATAATATGAATAGGGAAACTGAAGATTGTAGGCAATTAGGTAACATATTTTCTTTTTGAGGAGAAATCCTTTTACAGATTCCCTACCGCTGGCTAGACGATAGGGGTATGTGGGGGGTCAGCCGGCGCACCGCGCTAAGTTAATCATAGCGGGACCGGCCACTACCCACTGGATTGCCCGGAGTCACCGGAGCAATCCCCAGACGGGGGAGCCTCGTGTAGGCACACACAGCTAGCCAGCTGTGCGTCTCCACCCCCCAGCCCTCTTAGTTCCCGGCGCTGGATTAGGTAATTAGATAACCTAAGTTAGAGATAGTTGATGTGAGCTATGCACAATTACCTAATTTATAAAAAGCACTCTGAGGGTTCAACATGTAATTAACTATTTTATATTTTATCTAAACCTTAATCCTTCCATAGTAGAAGGCTTTATTAGGTGTCAACGCAGACACAGTAGGTGTAAGGTCGCTGGTTTTGCTCGTAAGAAAAGTCTGGTTTACAGCTTCGCCAATAGTTTTAATTATTAAAAAGGTGAACAAAGAGTGTTACAATGCGTGTCCTTTCGTATGTATTTTTCGTATCAATCTGGGGTAAACGGAAGATTTGTTTCTCCCTGTAAAATTTATCTAAATAACGTTCCGTGCCGCGACATGCCCCCGGCCTTGGAAGCACCGTCTTCCAAAAGCGTCGTCTCGTGTTCTTCTAGAAGCGGGCAAATCTTCGTGAACGCTCGCCTCACAGTCCCTGATGATGTGCGGATGTCTGCCACTCGTGCTATGCCGTCTCTCCCAGGGTAGGTCTTCTCGATCCGACCAAGTTGCCATTTTAGTGGAGGAAAGCAATCATCCTTGATGACAACAAGTGTGTTTGGCAGCAATGTGTCAGCGTTCGTTCTCCACTTGCAGCGGGTTTGAAGATCTGAGATGTATTCCTTCGACCAGCGTGACTAGAAGTGCTGGCGCAGTTGTTCGGCCATCCGGAAGCAAGTTAGTAGACTGGCAGAATGATCCTGCAGGTCAGGAGACACTGGCGCAGTCAAAGGTCGACCAACCAAGAAGTGGGCTGGACTAAGGGGAAGGAGATCTGTAGGATCTGAGGAAAGTGGTGAAAGCGGACGCGAGTTTAATATTGCCTCCACTTGTACTAAGACTGTGGTAGTCTCTTCAAATGTAAGATGGGCGTTACCGATTACGCGGAGCAAGTGATGCTTGCATAATCGTACTCCAGACTCCCACAAACCACCGAAATGCGGACTGTACACCGGTATAAATTTAAATTTTATTGACTGTTCGTGTGCATAATCTAAAATATCTAGTGAAGATGTCTTAAGTGACTTTGAAAAGTTTTTACCGTTATCTGAAAATATTTCAGCGGGTTTCCCGCGACGTGCTATGAACCGCTTCAACGCCAGAATGCCATGCCTCAGATGATGAGTCGCTTACCAGTTCTATATGTACCGCGCGCGTTATAAAACATATAAATAAGCAAGTAAATGGAGATATTAAAAACATTAAATTGATTGCATTTGACTTCGGGTAACTATTAAAATTGTAATTAAAATTTATTTATTTTGTAATTTGTAGAACGAAGTAATCTTTTTCCTAAACCTAAAAATTGTTTGAACGCACGAGAAAATGTTTCGCCCAAATTATGTGGTGATGACTTCAATGGAACGGCAACACGAAATCTTCCGTCTTTGTCGCGGACTGTGCGTGTGTTCAAATGATTTTCGCATTGTTGCTCCTCATCATTCCGCGAATTACATAAGTTAGGTATTTCCCCAAGTTCCCAAAATTTGCGTGATTGATGGTCTATTGATTGAGTAAAGTTGCATTGAAAAGAGTCCTTCTTGCGTGTGTTTGAATAAATAGGACCAGAGATTAACCAACCTAAGTAGGTATTTTGTAAGCACGGCCCGCTGGGCAAACGTATTTTACCGTCTTTAAGTAAATCCCAGAACTTGTCCGCGCCTATCAATAAATCCACCTTTTGCGATTCATCAAAAAATGGATTCGCTAATTGTATGTTGTCTGGAATCCTAAACTGTGCGTTACGTTTAGGTATATTTAAATGTGTAGTTGTTGTAATGTGAGGCAACACAAAACATTGTAATTTTGTTGTAAATGAATTAACGCGTGACTTTATATTAACTTCGCATATTTGTGTAGACTGAGTAATTGTGTTGCCTACACCGCGTATTTCTTGAGTGGACTGTATCGATGGTATTTTTAATAATTCGCATAATGAGCGCGTAATTATACAACGTTCGCTTCCTGAATCCAGTAGTGTGATCGCCTTGTGATAAGTACCTCGGTTGTCAGCAATGTCTATTAACGCCGTCGATAGCAAAATCGGTTGCACACATGGGTATTGTGAACATAACACATTCGCACGCGCCGTGTTGGTGGGGCTGTTGTGTGTGGAAGGGGATGCGCGCGCGGCCACGACTGCCGTTGCATTTTCGCATGCAGTAGTATGCGTCTCTGCGGAGTGTATGATGTCGTTGTGAATTAATGAGTTATGTTTCATGTCACATTTTCGGCAAGGTCCCATCCGACAATCGCGCACTACATGACCAGGTCTTAAGCAGTTTTCACATAGGTTGTTGTCTTTAATTAACTTAAGCCTTTCTTCTAAAGATTTATTAAGAAATACTTGACACGCGTAAAGTGAATGATTGCAGTTACACAGTAAACATAGCCTCTTCGTATGCGTTCGCGTCGGCTTGTTACTAGCGGCTAAGTTACAGTGAACTCGGTACTTGTTGTGTACATTAGTGTTAGGTATTCTACTTTCAGAACCTTTGTTAGTGCTGTGTGACACGATAAGCGTTTCTAACATATCGGCCCTATCTTTGAGGAATGATAATAATACGCCGATTTTTATACTAGACTTGGAGTCAACGGATTGTTTATATATTGTGTTTTTATACTGCTCCCATTCGCGCTCTGTAGTCTTGTCGAGTTTAGTGACTATTATGTAGATAATTAGCGTATCCCACGCATCGACTGGTTCGCCTAACAGTTTCAAAGCACGTATATTTTTGAGAATAGTATCGATTAAATTGCGTAACATATCTGGTGACTCTTTAGTAAGCGGTTGTATTGTAAACAGCGCTTTTACATGATTATGCACCAACAATTTACTATTATTGAATCGATTTAATAAAAGTTCCCATGCTACTAGGTAATTATCAGAGGACAATTCTAGTGAATCTATTACTAGGGCTGCGCTGCTTTTTAAACATGATTTTAGGTAGTGGAACTTCTGTATGTTGCTTATATGAGTAGAATTATGCACAAGCGATAAAAAGGTGTCTCTGAACTCAAGCCACCGTTCCCTTGAACCGTCAAAGGTAGGAATAGAGATCGTAGGTAATTTAATAGAATCGGTGTTACCCACATTCGAACAGGAATTAACCTCATCGCCCAGCATACATTCTGCCTGCGCCAAGGTGCTATAGTAGCTATCTTCAAACACATCCCGTTGTTTTAATTGTTCATTTAAATCACATTCAAGTACGGTCTCTTCTAACTGTGTTTGAAAATTATTAAATTCGGCAAATAGGCTAATAGTACCCTGCATACGCAGCTTTAAATCGGCTCTGGCTTGCGTAGAAATAAACCTATCTTCAGATAACGAATCAATATAGTTTGAAAATTTAGTTAATCTGCTTTTAACTGTAGCGCGTTTTTTTACTAAATCGCGAATTAGCTGATTTGTTGCCTCATCGCTTGTAACGGTTATTTTAAGAGGCGATTTAGACCTAGGCTTTTCGGTGTCAGTATTCATCTCGGTGGGTAGTGAAAGGTGGAGTACTCACAATTTGAAAGTGGCAGATGATGCTACGGTATATCACCTCTGCTGGACACGAACAAACGGGTAACTCACTGCGTCGGAGTCACTGGAATTGAGATGAATATGGGATTAATTAAAGCTCATGGGAGGTCTTGGAAAACTAGTTGGCTGGCCGTACCAATTTGTGCGTAGTCTTCTTCTCTGTAGATCGACTCATCGGTAGTCCGGTTTCTGTAGATCGCCTCGGATGGTAAGATCTTGAAGTCCGGTTGATGTCGAGTTGAGAAGGTCCGATTATGTTCGCCTCTGATGGACCATTGCATACGGCTTCAAAGGTCCAATTATCCGGCTCGGAAGGTCCAATTATGTCAATGCAGACACAGTAGGTGTAAGGTCGCTGGTTTTGCTCGTAAGAAAAGTCTGGTTTACAGCTTCGCCAATAGTTTTAATTATTAAAAAGGTGAACAAAGAGTGTTACAATGCGTGTCCTTTCGTATGTATTTTTCGTATCAATCTGGGGTAAACGGAAGATTTGTTTCTCCCTGTAAAATTTATCTAAATAACGTTCCGTGCCGCGACATTAGGTTAAGGCCCCGATACATTATATGTCTACATACATACATATATATAAGAAACAAAATATTCCATTATTTATCAGAATATATTAAATCTGAAAAGAAACAATTGAAAGGAAATCTGAAATATTTGACAATAAAAAATTATTTCATCTCATCTTATCATAGTAAAATGTCGTGTCGTAAGAAGCAATGAAAACGGACAACTACGCACAACGTTATTAGATCATAGCTCGGGCGCGACGCGCCAAAGGAGCTCCAATGTTTTATGCATACCGCGTACTTTCCTATTATAATGGGCGTTTCTACCATAACACTGTTTTATATTTTTTCACGAAACACTAACTTTTAATGCTTCCGAGAGTCGAGGGTTCCGTTTTAGCAAACGGTTTGTATTTTAACTGGCCAAATATGCCCAGAAAGAACTCTTTCTTTACAGAAGTTTACCTTTATAATGGATATTATCTGTAACGCCTTAATGTCTTATCAGTAATAACTTTTTTACTACTAGTTTAGGCAACATTTTTTTATCAAGTATCAAATACTTATTAACACTATGTCGTAATAATCGCCTTCATTTAGGAGTGTTTCTTTATGAAAGAAATTAAATTAAATAGATATTAAGCCAATCGTTAAAGTGTTTTGTACAAAATGACGTTTAATGTGTCCCGTATTACATTCGCGTCAAATCCTTTCTGAGTTATGTGAATTTATCTCAACTTTTCAGCGCGCCGCCATATTTGTAAAGTGTCGTGCAAATCTACTTGGTTTAAGTGCAGCGGAAGCTTGCATGTACATGCACAATGCGCCATGTAGGTGCATGTTCAAATTTACGTATGAAAGCATGTCGCGAAAACTCCTAACCTTTTGTACGAAATGTTACTGGCGCATTAGAATTTTGTACAAATTTAAAGTTCGCCATTGAAGCTCTTCGACGACGCTTAAAGAGGTTTGTTTATTTTCGCGCGCGTAGATATTCATCGTGATGTTCGGTGTGTCCATTATAGGCTTTATTTTTAGAGTTTATAAGGTGAAAGATAGAAACAAATTCTAATGGAATAAAAAAAGCGTCAATAAGCCGCCTTATGTAGAACAAAATATTGTTGCTTCGGACCCTTTTGACTTACTATTTTTGACCCGCTGATTAAAAGTGCCCACTTTAAATTCCACTTTTAAATGCCCGTCTGTCCTACTGTGGGTCAGAAGAATATTTACAGCACCAGTACCCACAGAATGCTATAAGACATAATTATTCTAAGAAATAGTCGTCACGTGTAACAATATAATGATATGATACCAAAACACCGTCAAAAACTGTTTCGCTCCAATTTGTCACATTAGGCCGACACATTATATCGTTACAATTTAATAGAAACAGTTTACAGTAATGAATTAAATGACAGGACACATTACTTTGGTGACGGATGTAATTATAGTGTGACGTTTTAATTTTTATAATGTCACACTAATGATGGTAGACCATGTACAATTATGACAGCTGGTGAAATTTTTGTACGAAAAGTTGTATAGGTACTCGATTATTATACATTTAATGAATTAGGAGTGTAATTTTATGAAATACTATGAAATACTTTGCACTGATATTTTTTATGTAAATTATTAAACTACATTAAAATCCGTTGAGAAGCAAAGATATAATATAATATATTATAAGTAATATTGGTAGTATTGCGAAGTTATACTATACTAGCTGGCGCCCGCGACTTCGTCCGCGTTGAAAAAGAAAAAAGTAGCCTATCCTGTGTCCTGTACGTCTAAATGTTTATCAACCAAGTTTCATGAAAATCAGTTAATTCGTTTAAGAGTTATGGAGGAACATACATACATACAATACCTACACTTACAGATTTATATTAGTATTGATAGCCTATGTTACTCCCTGATAATATAGCTTTCAAAATATTTTTTAACATCGGTCTAGTAGTTTTTGATTTTATTAATTACAAACATTCCCTCTTTATAATATTAGTAATTAAAGACTAGCTAAACACTATAAGAATATATTCATGGCATATAAAAGAATTCACTGCATTTAAATAATAATAATTTAATACGATTAATAATAAATTAAAATGTTTAGAACTCCTGTTTTTCTTCAATTCTTTTTTACCTTTTCTCGTAAAAAAAGGTCATACGAATTCGAGTTCAGTGATGATGTTACCAAACGCGATCAATACGAGACGACTCTGAGCGAATCTATCTATTGTTCTAACAATATGGCTGCTTAAAATAATTAATAAAAAACACAAAAACACACGAACAAATACCGAGTTTTTTTTCGCGATTGTTCTACTAGTTCCACAGTGTATTTTCTGTAGTGGAATAAAATTGATGAAGTTTGTGGAGTAAATACACCCTACAAACTTCAGTATTTTCTAAAATAATTACATGAAATATGTTGCAAATCTACGATAATTTACCTTTTTTATGACAATATGAAAATTGATATAAGTAATAAATTTTTGTTCTAGCGCTGCAGCTATTTATTTTAAAACTATTATCAAAATAAAGCAAAACTTACAAACATACGATAGCTTATCTAGTGTATACCTGAATTTAGGTACTAAACAGTAGATACTGTATAAAGTTGAAATGTATAAAATAGAAACATTTAAATCGGTGAAACGAACCAAGAATCCAAACCCTAAACGTGTTAGGAGCAGCTCGGGCCACTAGTTTACGTACAATACGGCGACAATTAGATTCCTGGTACGTCTGTACAATGGGCAGCACGTGTGGACGCATCTGGGCGGCAAATGAAGCGCCCGACGCGGCAGCGGCGCCTGATGCTTCATGGGGAGCCCAAACACAAGCGACGAGCGTCTCGACAAGCGTTTTCACTTATCAATTACTAGCTGGTGCTCGCAACTTCGTCCGCGTTGAAAAATATAAAACGCCACCTACGGTGGAGCGGATCGCTAAAAATATCACCAAGCAGTTTTTATGTTAGTCGCTTCACCTGATTCTGGGTAGATGGCGCAGTCAAGTATATCCCGGGTCAACTCGCTAGTATTTACTTTTATTTTAGATTTTCCGTAGGAATGAAGCATGAAGAATAAAGTACACTGAAGAGGAGCTCAGTTTACCAAAAGGAAAATGGCATAGATCGGAAACATCAGAGAATGGACCGTTATCAAAGCCGTTGAACGATATTATTCAAATCACAAAAATAGTTAAAAGTTTGACTGCCAGTCTTTAATAATAGAGAGGCACTGAAAGAAGATGCAGAAGATAAAATTGCTGGAAGAGTGGAATTCGAGTGTAGAAAATTAGCTTAGTATCAAAATAAGCTAATTTGCTATTAATTTTATGATTATCGCCATAAATCTAATCAAGGTTTATCGCTGTCGCTTATAATTTAAGCCACGAGAAAATCATGTTGCACAGACTGTACCCAACTGGTGTATAACATATACTGTGTGCAAATATTTTGTACAATTTTACTCATTTTGTATATTTGTCCCTGTCCTGTCAACATTTTATTATATTATGACAATAAAGGCAAAACGACGACTAGTATTTCAAAAGCAACTTCAATAATTATGTTTTTGATTTTATTTACTTGGTGTGTGGGCCAGTTTCTTTTGAATATGTCACATTAAGAAATTCACATGAAATTAAGTTTAGTTACATTAACTTTAGTTTTGTTAAGTTAAACCTAATTCAGTTGTTTAGGTACTGGCATAATCCGAGAGTACTTAAGTAAAATAATAAATCATTGTTAATTTGACGACACGTTTGGTCTAGTGGCTAGTAATCCTAGCTGTTAACCAAACGGTCGCGGGTTCGAATCCCGCTAGGGTCAAAAGTTTATGTGTTAACATTTACCTTTGCACCTGAGTCATGGATGTTTTGTATATATAATATGTATGTATTTACAAAAAAAAGTAATGTATGTATGTAGTATATCAAGTGTCTGGTATCTATAATACAAGCATTAGTTGCTTACTGTGGAACTAGATGGTGCTGTGTGGAATGTGTGTCATGTTATATATTATTATTATTATTATTGTTATTTAAAAAAAAAAAATATATATAGTTATTTGTAAATGAATTTTAGCTACACGCACCCATGAGTTCGAGCCGCCGACTTGTGTCATCTTAAGCGACGATAGCCATTTAACATTTAGAATACCGTCAGCTTGCCTTATACAAAAAATTGAGGAAATATATTTCGCTGCATACTAACTTTACGTATCATAATTTAAATGATTCGTTCCACATGTCGCATAGAGTCCATAAAATAAGTGATTTCATGCAGTCCGCGACATCTGGAAAGAAAGGAAATTGCGCCACTATGAGTCGATGAGCATCGTCGTCATATTGCGAAGCCGTTTTCTATTCCGATTTCATCATTCGCACTTCAGTTACGATGCAGTATTTTAAATAATGCTATCTTCTAGCGTTTTCTTGAAATATTTATTTTATATTTTTAACTCAATCTCATTATACTTTTCTATTCAAATGTAAAATCCATATTTGGCTGTAACTTACGATTTTATTTATTTGTAAATTAAGTATTGGGATTTACCCAATACTATTTTTTATGGAGGGGAAATGACGTTTACGCACTATCCCTTGTCGAAGGGGACAGCGACGCCTTGTTCTCGGATCCCTACACACCGCTACGTCCTCAGCGGACCCAGCTCGGGGCAAACATTTTTTCGCCTCGCTTCATTTGTTTGTGGCGGTGCACTGGAACGCTGTGAGCCGCCACGCGTCTTTGTTGGGTATATCAGGACGTCGGATGTTCCTTTCTGACGCCCTGACGTAATTTACGCTACGTGCGCCGCGGCGTATGCGCGGGCACGTCGGCCGACTCTTCGGCGCCTGATTGGATCGGCCTGGGGGTCAACCTCGCGGCACCGCTCCCTGACCTCTTTGCCACTCATGGCCGCTTCGCAATACTTCTTGAAGGCATTCCAGCCGTCAAGGCTACCAGTCATAGCTCTGACGACATCGGGTGAGGACAAGTCCTGTCCCACGACTGCCGTCAAAGCAGCTCTCTCTGTGTCCCATTTCGGACACTCCTCTAACGTGTGTTGGGCCGAGTCGTACGGCGCCCCACATTCGTGGCAGACGGTGGTTCGCTCCCTCGGTCGGATCAGGGATATTATTTCTTTTTAAAGAACTAACGAGCGTCTAGACTACTATCATTTTTGAAAAAATCTTTTAGTATGGAATCTTGCACGTTGCTTATAGTATAGTGGCTTATGCATTATTTTTATGATGATCGTTTGAGTAGTTAACAAGCAAACAGTAACTTTCGCATGTATAATATTAGTGAGGATTGTAGCTATGAAAACTTTACAAAACACTTAATATTTAGTACGGCACGTCACGTCCAGGATGCAATCACAACTTTAAAGAGATGTCTCTAAAATGCTAAGCAGCATTTCAAACACAAACTTCCCCTTTCAGGTGCAAATTTAAAACTGCCTAAATACAAAGTTGTGATCATGGGAATCTAAACCTGGCGTTCATTAATTTCAAAGTTTACACGTTGCAAGCTATTATAAAGCTTATGGATAAGGAGTTTCAGTTCAAAGCTTTATATAAAGTTTTAATTGATTGTAAAATCTGCATAGGTGCTCTTATAGCGGATTCATGGAGGAAATTATGGTAGGAGACATTGTAACTACAAAAGAATGTGTGAGATTCCAATGACAGGCTGAGAAATATTGTCGAGATACTTCTTCTTACTACAAATTTAGTAGATACTCACTTAATTAATAACACTATACTGTAAAATATCTAGTGAAAATTCAAGCCATGTTTGGGAAATACTTGTATATCGTAGCAGAGTAATTTCGTTTTGCAGTAATATACTGAATGACAGTAGGGTTACCAAAAATCTGAATATTTGAAAATATTTTTATATATGTAAGCATATTTTGAACTGTAATTAAGTTACATAAAGGCATAGTATGTGTCTGCAATTTTTTTAAGAAATTAAGATCTAAGAAACTTTCGCAAAACTTTTAAGTCTTATTTTTTTTCCTATAAACCAAAGCTTTGTGGTGGTTTTAAATTTCCATTTGTCAAACCAGTTGTCAAATGCTGTTATGTTTGCTTTAATTCAATAAATATAATTTACAATAATTAAAAAAAAAACGCAATGCAATTCATCAAAATGAATCATCGTATTTATTTTTTCATAAACATTTAACATATCTCTTAGAAATACTTAATAAGAAGTAAGTGATTATGATTCCGGACCAAATGACGTTCGAAAGTACGGAAAATATTGTACTGATGGTTACTCTACTCACAAAATATCATCCCGAAATAGCATCACATGTGTTGCAGTATTCGGTGCATGAGTAAATAATGCCAGAGCCCTTTCACCCATCTTTATACAATTTCCCATAATATATATTTCATGTTCTCATTTAACTATCAAATTAACCGTGGAAGGCTTTTAATTTTTTTTCAAAAACAAATTACGACTAATTAATTGTTCTACGTCATTAAGCACATTAAGAAATCAAAGTTCAATTAATTGATCTGAAATTTTAATTAAAAAGATACCGACATTGATTTGAAAGTAGAAACCGTTCGTTTTGTTAGCAATAAGATCATCGTTCTGTGAAATGGCTCTGAATGCTAAAAGCAAGTTATCTCAAAAGACATTATCAATGGAAGCCCACAGTTGAAAGCCTCCTTATCTTAACAAGTGACACTTGCATCGACTACTTTATTTTAGGGTTCTAGCGCACTCGGACGGTAGTTGAACAAAGCTGAAAAAAAAATCTTTGTGTAAAAAAAAAACATTAAAATATTTTAAATTAAATGTGAATTTTAGAATTACTTTATTTTGATAGTTTAATTAATTTTAGGAGATTTTAAATCTCTCTTTTAGAATAAGTATATTATAAACTAGCTGTTGCCCGCGACTTCGTCCGCGTTAAAAAAGATAAAAAGTAGCCTATCACGTGTCCCGTACTTCTAAATGTTTATCTACCAAGTTTCATGAAATTCAGTTAATTCGTTTAAGAGTTATGGAGGAACATACATACATACATACATACATACAGAAAAAAATTCTAAAAATCGTCAATTTAGTTTCAGTATAGTGTATAGAGCCTATATACACGATATTTCTGAAAACAAAGTAAATTACTCCATGACCGACCCCTACAGATTTATTATTAGTAGTATTGATGATTTTGAGAAATAAAGTAAGAGAAATAAATTTCTTTTATAAAGTTGTATTTTGGCGAGTGAATTAGGTTATGCCAAAGCTTGTTCCTCCATCCCTTCCTAATTCCTTATCCTTAAAGTGCATGTAATATGAGGGGGATCAGCTATAAAGTAAATCGAAATAAAAATCCACAAAGAAAATAGTAATGAAATTACTGATCTAATGAGAATAGTGGTTTATAATGTTCAGAAAGATTTTACTTTGCGTCGCAAACTGAAGGCACTTTAGCGACTACTGTGAGAAACAGGTGCTCCAGTAAGATCTTTAGAGAAATCATCTAGTATTTACCTTGGCTAGAAGATGCTTGAGAAAAATTTAAAATATTTGGTCCGTAAGCCAGGCACTAATTTCGTCAATGATTTCCTCTCAGTCGATAATTTGTAAAATGCCTGAGAGAGTTGTATCATGATGCGTTGTGAACGTCAGCTGCGGCTCCGATGGTGGGTTGAGCAGTGGTAGCTTATTACACTTTCAGAGCATCAGCTGACAAGCATTTCACCAAGATATAGCCAGCTGACTTTTGTATTTATTAAATGTAATACATAAACTATCATCTGATAAATTTTCTATTGAGAGTTAATCACTGATCACGTATATATTCGTGTGACCTGCTGACGTATAATCCACCATTTTATAAATAGCTGACAATTTTGTTTCTTCAAAATATTAGGCTAACTATAATTTGATGAATTTTTAATCGGGAATAAATGATTAATTTTTTTTTATTATGTGCCTTACCAGCGGCTACCACTCTACTGCTCAACCCACCATCGGAGCCGCAGCTGACGTTCACAGCGCTTCATGATACAACTCCTTCAGTCATTTTACGAGTTATCGACTGAGAGGAAATTGGTCATGAAAATCTGTCGCTGGCTCATGGACCAATTCATTTTACTTTCGGACATAAGTCCAATCCTCTGCCTTTCGTATCCATCCACTGCCAGCCAGTTTCTCTGTTGATGTCATATTAGTAATTTAGTAGTTTGTTACTCTTTCATACAAACATATCCAGTAGCACTACCATGAGTTTATAACGACCGAAATCGCTAGCGAGGGATGAGCGAGAACGTAAAATATTTGTATGAAAAATTGTATAGCGCCTCTAGCGGTCACTCAAAGAACTAAAACCGTTACCATGAGTTACAAATTTGACTGATGCTCTCGAGAAATACCGTAACGTTATTAGTTAAATCATTCACGTGCACATTGAAAGGTTCGTTATCGACAGAAGTAAACTAACGTAAGATTTCGATAGCAACTCATGGTAGTGCTACAGTAATTAAATAAGTATACGTGATATGTATAATACATTTTATCGATTGACTGTTTTAATTTCATTTTACATCTCTCACGTCTTAGACTGAGCAGAGGTCTGTTCTTATCTGAGGGATTTAAAATAATACGTAATTTATATAATAGTAGCTGTTGCGCGCGACTTCGTCCGCGTAATTTTATAAAATATAATACATTCGTGTCTGTGAAACCATTATGGAAATACACATACAAAATTTCAACCCAATCGGTCGAGCCTTTTAGTAGTTGACATACCGACTGCAGCGCTACCTACCGGGTCCGATTGTATTTTTAAATCATCTAGGAAATCATCGAAATACCCATATAAAATTTCAACCCAATCGGTTCAGCCGGTTAGAAGTTATATGTGAAAAAGATAAGTACGGAAGGATAATTCTTACTACCCGTTGGCCCCATTACCCGTTTTCCCGTAGGAATGAAGCATTTTCCCGCGGTAAAAAGTATCCTATGTTCATCACGGATAATGTCGGCTGCTAATGGTAAAAGAATTTTTCAAATCGGTCCAGTAGTTTCGGAGCCTATTCTATACAAACAAACAAACAAACAATCTAATCTTTCCTATTTATAATATTATATTAGTATAGATAGAATGATACATATATAAGGAATAATTGTTTTGTGTTACCCTCTTTTGAATCTTATATAGTAGAATGGGATTAATCCAGGAGTTATTAAGGAATTGCCACGTCACGTAATATCCTGTTCACGACGCTCGACGCCGGAGGCAGCGACGAATTATCCGCTCCAAATGCATTTTATTAGCTGTTACTAAAGCGTTTATTTAAATTAAATATAAATTAACAGTTTAAAAGGAATTTATCTTTCATGGTTACAATCTGGAAAGGCGTTTTATAAAATGAAGTGTTGTATTTTAAGCAAAACAAGTAATAAGCTATACGTAATTAAAATTATATAAACTAAGTCCTTAATTTCCGTTGATCCCTAACAAGCTATATCTGCTGAAGTCTGGGTTTCCCGCAGACTACTTGATGCTGCAGCATCAGATCAAGGTTACCATGTCATGGAAATACCACCGAAGTAACAGTATACCAAATTTCACATCAATGAAACAAGTGGACGTTGGTGAAAGAGCATTCGTGAAACTATGAAATGGGCTGATTGTTTTCAAACGCCTGAACAGCTTCATAATTCATAGCTAAAAACTAGACCCGATCACGTCTGCTTTAAAAAAAAAAAGTTTTCAAGCCTAGAAAATAATATACTTTCTCATCTTATTTGACAATCTTTAAATGGTAAGTATATTTTGCTTTTGCTAGTTCATACTATAGTTCATATTAAGGACGTGTTTACGAATCTGACAAAACTTAGTTGTTTTTCGGTAGATTTTGCGACCAAATGAAACCAAATCAAATAAAACTAACAGGTGGCACAGTTAGATTACTTCTTTATCTGCAAATACTATAAAAAATAATTTAAAAAAATATGATTTTTAGTACTGTAAATACAATTTCTGATCGCCTCTTCACACAAAATTTACGAAAAGTGGTCGTGTTTAGGATCATTTTTATGTTTTTATTTATGTATAAACAAACAAAATTTTTTCCAAATTTTGTTTGTTTAAAAATACTGAAGCATAGCAGACATAATCAACTCAACATTGGTCAAAAAAAATCTAAAAATATTAGAAATTGCCTCACAAAAAATTAAAAAGTCCCGTCAAAATATTCACATGTTTTGATATTATGCATGAATCTTAATGGGTGACAATAAGGGTTTATTTAGTCTACACAAAACAAAGAATATCAGTGATCACTCCCTCACTCAGTCCGCGTTCGGCCGCCGTCGTGAGTCGTACCTATTCATTTCGCAAACACGTCCTTAAGTGACAATATTAATGCATATTCTTAATAATATATAAGTACAAAATTAACAAAAAAAACACTAAAAAAGCAAGTCCCAGATGACCTATTTGATAATAAGGAACACAACATGTCTTCTGCAGTTCTATTTTAAATTAATTTCACTATTATATCACAAGCGATGATCATTGATACGATCGCAATGTTAGCTATAAACAAACCAACTTTGCCCCAAAAGTCACAACTTGATTTCAAGTTCTAGAAATGTCCGGAACACTGAACGCTTCAATTGATACGAATTTGGCGCTAAAGGAACTGTTCCAATCTAAACAATAGTTCTCTGTTTTAGTTCAATCAATGATTTATTAATGAAAACTCTATATTTAAGAGCTCACTTTCCAACTAGAGAAACTTTCCATAGGTACGTAATTCCATGATTAGTCATTCGTCTTTGGACTTAGCAATACCTACATTAAAAAAACATTCTATGATACAATGACTTTGGTTTAGTGCTCGGTGCTATGATATAATATGAACATTTGGATGGAAACAAAACATTTATAAAAATCAGTTATTTTGATATTGCAAACTGAAACTATAGTTTTATTTATTATTTTAATATTTAATAGGTATTTTTGTGTTCTCAAAGTGCTGAAAAGAACTTTGATCAAACAAGATCTTCAGACTAATTGCTAATTTCTAACTGAGGATGAGGAAATAAACGACGAACAATGTAGGTGTCACACAAACAGAGATCATCTAATAGTTGTTATGAATTATTATGATAATGATGACACTGTGACAGTGTGGAGAGCTGACATAGTTTATAAATACATCGATGAATTTATGTAAAGTGATGGATTTGTTTGTTGAAGAACGTAAAGATGACTGTCACATAAAATAACAATGGACTGCTCGTTTGAAGTGAATCGATATAGGTCTTTCATTTCTCACTGAAACGTCTCGCTGCAGCAGTAAAAATGAGTGTTGCTTTAACGTTGTTGAATGCAAATTGAATGCACAACTTGCAAGTACTGGGAACAATAGTATCGGACGTTACCACAGACTTACAACTCAACTAGAATTGTCATATTCATTTTATGTCTTTCAAGTATATGAATGTAATGGCATGAATTGCGCAAACTACCATAATTATGCTATTTTTATTTAAATGAGCATTGTACTTAATATCCATCCTCATCTAAAATTAAAATATTTTATATTTATATTAATAGTACTAGCTGTTGCACGCGATTTCGTCCAGTTAAAAGCTAGGCTATGATCTAAATAATACTTATAAACTGATATCTGAAAGCTAGTTATATCTAAATAATACTCATAAACTGCAACGTACCTAAGGAATGTCTGTGAGACTTATAAAGGCAAAATCACATCTGGAACAAAGATATCGACGAACGAGTAAGTTTCAATGGTATCAGTAAATGAACGGGACTATTCACAAATGACTAGGACTTGTTTTAAGATCATAACGTACACCATTCAGCACAATAGATTTTATACTACTATGTGACTAGTAGAAGACGTCTAGATATTCGTTTGTTTTGAATTATTTTGTAAGTAAACTGTCGTAACTGTTGGTGAAGACGAGCTTTAAAAGAACTTTTCCTTTTAAATAAAGAGTACTGAATTTTTAATTAATTTAGTAACTAAATTAAATTAATTACAATCTCTAACTTTACAAAATTAAGTATCGCCTCGTGTTATCAATTAATATAATAAGGTAAGGTAATGAGATAGTTGCTTTGTTAGAAAACTGGGTCAAGTTTTCGAAGCGTTCTGCGTAAACAGCTGCATCGCATCTCTAAGCGTCTCGTGTAATTTTCCGCCTCGGAGGTTAACTTGTTCAAATTAATGAGAAACTATACGAAATACAATATTAATTGGATAATGTTACGTCTTAATTATAAACGTAAATAGTTTTACCAATTATTACGCAACACGTTTACAACGTTCGCGTACTATGCGAGGCTCAGGAAATGCTACGTTTGAATTTTCAATTGAAATTCAATGAAAATTCCTCAAGATAGTGCTAAGTTTAGTTATTATTTTCATTTATCAGTCTATATATCAGTCTTTTTCATGTTAAGCTCAACAGACAGGCTGACACATATAACATAAGCATCTGTTGCAAGTGCGCTGTCGACTATAGTAGGATTAAGCATAGGGATTAGGAAAAAATAGAGAAATAGGTTCCGGCATCCCTTTACTCACTCACTGAAACACAACAGCATACGTGCTGTTATTTCAACTTTGGCCAAAACTTGTCATTAGGGCTGTCCAAATGACTCCAAAAATGAGCTTGTTCAAGCTTGGTTAGGTTAGATTTCCTAAAGTTCAACTTTAGGAAAATCTTGGTAACTTGACGAATTCTGGTTCAACTTTTTCCACCTAATACTATTCCCAACTTTAGGTTATAATTATGGTCATAAAAGTTAAAGGCCACACTACTTCACCATAACTGGAAACATAGGCTGAAATGAAAGCTCCTAGACTTAATTTTAGTTTCATCTTAAGTTCTTCCTAAGGCGAACCTTTGTTGCAGACTGTGAAAGTTCAATTTTCTTGATCAAAGAAAGCTCAATTGTTATAAACATTAATACATCGCTGGGTAATATTAATTTCTAGTCTAAACGCGACCCAAATTGAAACGCGCTTTCAAAGGAGCTATGAAACAATAATTACTGCTTTCAACTAAAATTGATAGGGTTTTGTAGTGTCTTTCTTAGCGGTAATTTTCCTTACGGAGAAAAGCGAATTTTGCAAAAATCCACTTTTGTCGTACTCTCTTGCAAAAATTGTTAAAATTCTTATATTTTTTGAAATTGTTTTTTAATGAAATTAATTATAACCTTTTTAATTTTTATACATATTATTTTTATAGATAGGTTAAAAATCCTGACAATCTCAATTAAGAAAATAGGAAAAGTAACTACTAACATTACTATACTTTTTTTACTTTTTATAATTATTATGAATTTTTAGAGTCTAAATTATTTCCCATAAAATTGAAACATTTTATTTCAATAATACAAAAAGTTAGATTTTATTGATATATTTTATAAGAATTGATATATTTTATTCTAAAAATGTGAAATTTAAATCAATTTAACATTAAAAATTAAAAATAAAGTTTATTTATTACTAAATCGAAAAGATACTCCTATGTCAATTTCTGTGCATTTAATTCGCAAAATAAGCATTATATATAGCTTTACCTATCTAAGTAAGAACATGGGAACGTTCTGTTTCTGGTTGAAAATGGACTTTTTTCAACCTACGTTATTTCATTTACTGGACCGAACTGGGCTCAACCGAGCTCAGGAAACAGTAACAGCTAGCTACAGTAGAGAAACTTTATTGCTTTTAATTTTGACATTTTAAAAGTAAATATTATAAACTAGCTGATGCTCGCGACTTCGTCCGCGTAGAAAAGTATAAAACGCCATCTACCGTATTTTGGATAGATGGCGCTATCTCCCGGGCCAAGCCGTTAGTATTTACTTTTATTTTATATTTCCCGTAGGAATGAAGCATTTTCCCGCGGTAAAAAGTAGCCTATGTTCATCGGGGATAATGTCGGCTTCTAATGCTAAAAGAATTTTTCAAATCGGTCCAGTAGTTTCGGAGCCTATTCTATACAAACAAACAAACAAATCTTTCCTCTTTATAATATTAGTATAGATAGAAAACATCCATGACTCAGGTACAAAGGTAAAATGCTAACACATAAACATTTGCCCCTAGCAGGATTCGAACCCGCGACCGTTTGGTTAACATCTAAGGTTACTAGCCATTAGACCAAACGTGTCGTCATAAGGCTGACTGTTCACAATGTAGATACCATCCCCTATTGACACAATCAACTTCATAACAGTCGATAGTATAAAAAATAGCACATGACTGTGATTTTTCTAATCACCGTCATCAGTTTATGACTTTGGGATGAGTCTTCTTTTCTTATTAAAGTGCCTTTTCATTCATTCTTCCTCTCAAGGTTGGCTGCAGTAGTATACCTCTGGTGTTGCTTGCGTTTATTTTTATGGCTTACAAGTGATACTGTTTGTTATTTTTCACATAAGCAAACATGCAGAAATCTGAGGTCTTTTGTCAAGTGAGTATATACTGCAGTCAGACAGGCTTCTCAATTACTGTCTCTTCGTTATACTGTGAATTGACTGGGCTCAGAGCCGCTCCCAATTTATTGTGTAGAGGAAATCCTCACACGATTTACATACAACCTGCGTTTGTAATCTCTAAATCGTTTATAGAGATCAAAGCGGAAGTTTGGCTTCGCGGGGGCTACGTTCTTGAATAAAAAGATCTTACAACTGAATCTATGATAAATGATGTCGGTGCAGAAGCGTCTATCATTTGCCCAAGTGAATTTCGTTTTCTTATTATGCCAAGTTCAGAAAGTAAAATAGAAAATAATTCATCGTACTGACGACTGAAATGGTATACAAGTATACAGACAATACTAATATTAATAATTAAAGAGTTTGTGGAGGATAATCTCCGGAACCAGTGCAATTCCTTTTTAATTAGGTATATTTAGATTTGAATTTTAAAACCATGTTTTAAGTATTTAAGTATTTTAATACCTATTCCTCAAGAAATGCGCAGGAATGTTAAGAATAATAAGAAATCGTTGTCACAAAACATTTTTTTTTATAGAAGCCAACGTATTTTGCATAAAAAAAGTACTGATGTACCCAACTTAATGGGTCTATTTTTTTTTAAAAGCACACTTTTAATAGATGTGAAAAAAGTGCTAAAACAAATTGCAAGTCACTGGTGTGATAAATGTTTGAATTGTGAACTAACAGCAAACAATAAATCGCGTCTAACAATGGAAATTTTCCGCCATAAAATCCGCACATTCAAATGCTTCGCAAAAACCCTCGGTCCACTAGAATATAATTGGGCGGGCCAAAACTATGGGTTGGACTAATTGTGTCCGCGCACTGAATATGTATGAGGAATATCGATCCCAACCTATCCACTGGTCATATTGAGGGCGGACTATGATATTTTAATGATGCCACTGTGAAATATGAATACACATTTTAGCCGGACGCGCGTAGATTAATATACCTACTCACTAAGTACATTTAAACCACAGAACCAAAAAGCTACCATACAGAGTTATAATTCACTAGCTGGTGCTCGCGTCTTCGTCCGCGTCGAAAAGTATAAAACGCCATCTACCGTGGAGCGGATCGCTAAAAATATCACCAAGCAGTTTTCATGTTAGTCGCTTCACCTGATTTTGGATAGATGACGCTATCAAGTGTATCGCGGGCCAAGCAGCTAGTATTTACTTTTATTTTAGATTTCCCGTAGGAATGAAGCATTTTCCCGCGGTAAAAAGTAGCCTATGTTCATCGGGGATAATGTCGGCTTCTAATGGTAAAAGAATTTTTCAAATCGGTTCAGTGGTTTCGGAGCCTATTCAATTTGTACAAACAAACAAATATTTCCTCTTTATAATATTAGTATAGAGTATAGTTAGCAAGAAAAATCCAAAGTAATAAATAACCCACGCAACGTAAGCCGACGGCCGTTGGATTCGCCTCGCCTTAACTTTTAACTACTTAACCGAGGAATTTTCGATTGAGGAACCGAGACATTGAGGCATCAAGGAACCAGGTATGAGGAATTTTGGACGAGAAGGAGTTTCCCGAGCGCTGGCTATCCATAAGGTGGGTTTTTGCTTGGCAAAAACTTGCCAAAAATACTTGTCACGCTTCAGGCGGGTTTGCGAGCGCAGTTTAACATAATTGTCCTCAAAGGGCGCTGCTGCCCACCCTTTGCTAATATTTGTCTTAACCGATTTCTATGGCACCGACGACGGGATACTATTCTAGCGTTATGTTCTTAAATGGTTATTTTCATTTAAGTTACCAAGTAGGCAAATCACAATTAACTGTAATTATTGTAATCCGGCTTCGCATGGATGTCCTCTTTATCAAACTCTCCAACATTTCTCTTCATAAAAATTTTCGAAAAAAAAATATAGCCGTATAGCGCCAGCCGTTCTCGAGTTTTGCGCTTAGATATTAATTTTTAGTTTATTGGAAAATTTAATAACTCAGTGCAGCAAAGAAGCAAAGAATGTGCGCTACATTAAATTTGTTACTTTATAAGTGAACTACATTTAATTTTATAGTTTGCAAAATCTGATTAATTCTGACTCAAACTTCTTTATTAAACTAGCTTTATTACTCTAAACTTGTCTTATGTATTATTATTTGTTATTATGTGAAATGGATTTAACCTTTTAACTTCTATGAACAGATCATTACTAAAAAGAACTGTTCAGTCATTAGTAGGTTTTAGTTCTGCGGGCAATAAATCAATTGACGTGACTTCTGCGGTTGCTGTGAAACAAGCGAGCAGTATATTATAACATTATAACTAACGTATAGTAACTACACTCTCCGATATACTAATTGTGTAGGCCTACGCACACAAGCGCGCACATAATACGCACAATGACGATTTTAGCCAGGGTTGCGACAATTTTTTTGACATTTAAAATTTATTTTATTTGCATAATAATATTCAATACTTTTCTCAATAATTCGATTATTTATTAGTTCGTTGACCGAACTGAAATCAAATGAAAGGATGTAAGACAACTGAATGTCCTTTTTTGTATGCAAAATTTCATGATAATGCGCTAAAAGTTAATAGACATAGTTACTTTCATATTTATAATATAATTCCATGAATTACAATCCTTACTAATATTATAAATGTGAATGTGAGTTTGTTTGTTTGTTACGCTTTCACGCAAAACCTACTGAACCGTTCACCGTGAAATTTTGCATACATATTGTCTTTCATCCAGAACGCGGACGAAGTCGCGGGCACAAGCTAGTATGACATAATTGTGTATAGAAAGTATGTATTAAAATATAATATAATTATTTATATTACAAGTGTATACACTGTTAAACACATTTCTCCATGAGAGCAAACAAATTAAACACAATCGAATTGAAGTACAGCCATTCGCGAACCACGCAACTATGCCACTTATCTTTGGGCGTGTAAAGTTTATTTTTACATTTCTACAGTGAAATATTGCGTGAGTAAAATATGCGATTAATTGTACAGTGATTAACGAAGGAATGTATTATGACAAGCGAAAATGTTAACCAGCATTACGAATCTACACTAATCTGTATTAATTCAAGTGGCTATTGAACTAACAGACACAGCTTTTGTTTAACTACTGATTAATCATGCGGCTTCGCCTGCGTGGATGTTAGTTTATGAAATAACAGTTTTAATACTATTTTAGAAGTGGAAACTTCTCATTGGGAACAATTTTGTATGAGGATATAAAAACACCGAACTCAAGAGATGACCTTAGCGTCACCCAAGAAATACAATTTTTTGACGTTAGATGGCGCTGTGGTTATTGTTCTAGGACTAAACCGCTGAAAAAGTATAACAAATATTTATATTGTTCAAATGTAATTGTTCGACGATATTAGATTAAATATCGGTCGGTTGTCTTCTTAAAGTGTGAAAAATAATACTCTTATTAAATTGATAAAGGCGTATTTGTCTAAAATAGATACACGAATACAACACAACCGTAACAATAAAGTGAAATTTGTTAAATGAGGGTAATTCTGTGTAATTGTACGACGCCCAGTCACGAATGGACCACCGTTCTACGTCACACAGCGACGTGCGCACGATATGACAGCCGACCTATTATAACGCGTTGGTGTATGGCCCAAGTTACAAGAATAAAAATCGTCTACACTTTCATGGATAAAGACGAGCCATTAAAAATTAACTAGTTAAATATATTTCTTGTGATTGTAGGCAAATTGTAGGTAATAAAAAAAACTGAATGGTAATTTCTAAAATGTCATATAGGTAACACGAACATCAATTTGTACAATAAATCATTCGGCTAAGTGTAACTATTATTATCTGCTTACTAAGTCAAGACTTCATTTTTCATAAGCAGCTACGAAAAATTATTTTCTTTTTCAGTTTCAAAACTAGTTTATCCGTGTTTAATAGTCAAACTATATTTTTATTCTTTTTTTATGTTAGGTATAGTTAGTTTTAACTTGCACCATACGACAAGCAACAGAAGCGTTCTCTCCAATTTGTGTTACGGGCCCGTTAATGGATAAGGACAAGCGAAAAACTCGCCATGTATCGTATTGTATCGCTAGACGCTGGATATATTACCCCGTACCTTATATTTATTTTACCAAGTAGTGAAACTACTCGGCCACTATTTAAATGAATCGTACAGTTTTATATTGACATTATAACAAGCTATAATTAAAAATTATAAACTTAACCACCGACTTTCTATTGAGCCCAAACACGCTATAGGTATCTGCTGTAAGTTGCAGACTACAGCATCAGGTCAAGGTAACCATTTCATGGAAATATCACTGAAGTAACAATATACCACATTTCATATTAATCGAACATGTAGAAGTTAGTTAGTGCTTGAACTAGTAAATGGTCTGATGGTCTGATGGTCTTCAAACGCTTAACAGATAAAACAAAAAACGGATCAAAATCAGTCCATCCGTTTGGGAGCTATGATTCTACAGACAGACAAACAGATACACAGATACTCCATACACAGATACATAAGTTAATCTTATAACACCTGTTTTTGCGTCGGGCTCGAGGCTTTAATATTATTTATACCATAGATCTTGAACGGAACAGTAGTAATATTGAATCTATGATTTATACTAAAAACAAACGAAGCAGACAGTGCCTTACGAAAACAATAGGACTGTTCAATTACCAGTAACACAATTTTGATACACAGTAAAAAGAAAACATACAGTGAATGATATTAATAAATTATCATGATTAAATTATAAATAGTTTTAATGTTTTCTATGACATTCATTGTTTTATGTTATACAGACCCATTATATTCCCTTATTGCCCTCGGGCGAATATATATATTCCCCCGAGGGCAGAATTTTAGATATGTATTAAGGAAAAGTGTCTGTTTCTTAGACGTTTATTTATAATATTTTTTATTTGTCTAATCTATATATGTATATAATATGTATAATAAGAAGCTACATTATATACCTACACAATGAACTCTATAAGTAGAGAAGTATAATAATCTATACTTCTCGTTAGGAATTAAGACTATTCTAAGTAACATAAGTATTTTGTTTTTGTTCAACTTTTTATTCAACCCGTTGGCGGGTTCTGGATTTTTCTGAGTTCTGAGATTATTTGAAGATGAAAGACACACAATATAATCACTATTTTCAGTACTTTTCTTACTGTAATATTCTTATAACATGTCAAAAGAAGCTTTCTTGTAAGTCGTAATAACATCTCTGTCAAGTGTCAACTCTAGAATAGATTGGGTTGCCAACACACTAAACAAATATTATAATAACACTTTGAAAATATATTTTGAAATGTATACTTCTATTCTTTTAGAAGAAGTGTGACAAACGCGTTAATGGAAAGAAATGCATGTTTTAATTTTTTTTATGTAATAGTGAGACGGACATACAGACGATCCATTAAATAGGTCATTCAAAAATAGGACGATTTATTAGATCATTCAAAGAAATTGGTTTAAGCATACTTTACTGACGAAATTAAACTCAATATAATATATTATTATTTATTATTAGCATTATGTAAACCACTAGTAAGCTGGTGCCCGCGACTTCGTCCGCGTTGTAAAATAAAAAACACCTGAGAACATAAAATATATGCGTATTATTAGATAACTGTAACGACTGTATGATCACGCATAACTTTTTACAACGTAGTCCAATTTTGATAATTCTTTTTTTATTTGAAAGAGTGTAATCCCAAGGTGGTCCCATATAAATTTGGAAAAAAACTTCCTACCCTAAGGGTAGGAAAATAGGGGTGATTTATTGTTTACTGACAGATTTTAATGCTGAGCTGAGTTGAGTAAATAGTAGATTATAGCCACGAAAAAGTGTAAAATAAAACTTGTTAACAAAAAATTAAAACGCCAAATAAAATTAAAAGCAAAATATAATTTTATTTAACCTCATAATAACTAAGTTCTTAAACTAATGTAAGTATTCCTAAGTAATTTTGAGTCAGCGCCAAACGAGCAAATTAATTAATTACTTAAAGAGTGATGCGCGGCGGCGATCTTCCCTCGGGAACTTAACATTTTCCAGAATAGAAAGTATCCTATGTTAAACCAGGTAGTTATCAGTGTGTCTAACATGAGCAAGGCCTTGAATTTTAGGGCGAGAGATACCGCGGGACACAGCCAGTTATTAATTAAATTGATATTAATCACACACGCGTGCATATTAATGTATGCAAAACTGTGATTTTAAAATTATAGTAAACCCTCGACTTCCTTGACACAGAAATAGTTGTTTCCAAACTTGTGAGGAAATTATGATACTAACAACTTTTAAGAAACTTGTGATTTTCTACTTTTAAACTACATTCCAAGAATAATCCTCAACCATTACGATAGTTGTGAAAGATAAATTAAAAAAAAAAATTATATCTGTCGTTGAGCTTAAATTTTATTAATTAAGGTTGTCTAAGACAGACTTCAAATAATATTGAAATATAAAAATGCAACCATAGAAAGGATTAAGGACAAAAAGAAATGAGATAAGTACCTCTACCATGAGTAATAATGATCGCACTCGCCAGCGAGATTTATATGAAAATCTTTTTACTGACAATCTCAAATTGACAATTTTCCATATTATATTATACGCTCTCGCTAGCGAGTGAGGTCATTGTAAACTCATGGTAAAGGTATTCACTCACTTACCGAAATAAGTACACTACTTGTTGTTACGTAATGCATGTTGTTATGTCATGTAACTTTTTTAGGGAAGTGGTTACCGCCCCTTTTTCTTAAGTGTTAAAACATTTATTCAATACTAGCTGGTGCCCGCGACTTCGTCCTTTACCATGAGTTTGTACTCATGGTAAAGGACAAACTCGTTGTCATGAGAGACGCGTTGAAAAAAAAAAAATAGCTTATCCTGTGTCCTGTACGTCTAAATGTTTACCTACCAAGATTCATGAAAATTAGTTAATTCGTTTAAGAGTTATGGAGGAACATACATACATGCATACATACATACATACAGAAAAAAATTCTAAAAATCGTCAATTTAGTTTCAGTATAGTGTATACATACAATTACAGATTTATTATTAGTATTGATTTATTGCTCATATTATTTTTTAGAATTTTTAGATGATCCCTCGATAACGTGTTTTCAAAATTTCACGATGCTCGGTTAAAACATCATAAATCATATAAATAATGATGATCGGCATGAAACCGTAACAAACTAACAAGCCCACTATATGCCGAATTTTATTATACAAGCGAGCAATATCCAAAAACATGTTTTTATGTTTTGAAAAATAAGTGGATCAAGAAATGCATACTTTATTTACATCATCTCCAATTAGAGGTTGTGGCTTTAATTTATACGGTTCCACATTAAATAGGTCTCGGCCTTGACCTCCGCAAAGCAATAAGAATTCTGTCGCTCAAAGAGTACAAGATCAAAGGTCTGCCAAATGTGTGAATCAAGTTAGGGGTGGGTTTCGCGGAGGCGTCATTAAATCTCGCCTTTTCTGTAATACAACTCTCTGGACAATAAGGCGAAGCTATGCCATTGTTCGAGGCTTGAATTTTTCGGCGAACGTGTCCTCCCGATTGTCTTTTGTTTTCGGAAATTTCCAGAAGCGTCTGGAAAATGTCAGGTGTGAAATTGTCGAAAGTCGAAACGGCGTGAAAACGTGAGCGTTTTTAACGATATCACCATCCTATTTAATGTTCAAAAAAGATTCGTTTCCGGGTCGATCGTTTTCAATAATCCTTCCTTCATAGACAATTTTTTTATAGTGTGGTGTAAGAATAATTTCGACAATTGGACCCTAGGTTTCATTCCTGGTTCATATGGGAGTAGCTTTACACAGTAGACCTTACATGGAGTTGAGTGAATTGGGATGCTAAAGCCAATTCCCTTATCAGTTTCTAAACCCTTAAACTTAATCCTACTAAGATTAAGTCAGCGTCTGTGTTACATAAAAAATATAGGATAGGTATAGCAAAATGAGACCGAAGTTTGTAAAATCCTAAACGGTTTTTAGAACTTTGATCGGTTTAAATATACATATTGTAAAGAAGTATTTATGTATATATTTATTAGATCTATGCAATAGAGTAAAGTCTAAGTTAAAGATAAATTAAGATATTACATTTGAACGGCGTTTGGTGAAACAATTTTATGTAAAATCTGGATAGTTTGTTAGAAGATCAGAGGGGCCCTACTATCAACTCTTAATACGATTTAATTTAGGACCTAAACTGGATTGCTTTTGCTATTTCGTACCATCAACTTCGTTTTTGTATGAAAGCGATTTTGTTTAGGAACCCAAATTAAACTGCTCTGAATTTGAATCGTCTTTTAAAAGTTGATAGTAGGGCCCCAAAAACTTATAACTTTTACAATCTGTTAACAACATGAACTATTATTTAATTAAAAGCTTTTGTTTGTTTCAGACGTAATACAAGTGTGGTCAGCACCTGGCGGAGTGATAGAGTTTCCTTGTAATTTGGGAGCAACTTCGAGCGAGGTGGCCATGATGCTATGGTTCAAAGATGGCAATAGAGTACCAATCTACACGTAAGTTAAAAATCATTTTCCCTATAAGTAATGCCTTAAATATTAAGATAAGCCATACAACTCGGATTAATGTTTTTCGGGTGGTGCTCGGTTTGACGTACATCAGCGTTCTTATTTCTAATTGCGAAGGAAAATAGTTAGAATTTAGCAACTTATAACATTGATTTCCTTACATGTTTCATTCTACAATGTAAAGACTGAATAAATCAATGAATCAATCAATACTAATAATAAATCTGTAAGTGTAGGTATTGTATGTATGTATGTATGTATGTATGTATGTATGTATGTATGTATGTATGTATGTATGTATGTATGTATGTATGTATGTATAAGAGAGCTCCATAACTCTTAAACGAATTAACTGATTTCCATGAAACTTGGTAGATAAACATTTAGATATACATGACTCAGGGTCTTTTTTTTTCTTTTACAACGCGGACGAAGTCGCGGGCACCAGCTAGTAATTAAATAAATAAATAAATAAAATAATTACTTACTTACTCACTAAAGATTTTTGTTATTTCGTTGTCTTCAAATATACATAATCTTGTAATAAGAACAATTATTGGTCGAAACGTTAGTGCGGGCAACAGTATGTTAGCAAAGACATACCGATGCATCTATTGACCGATTGGCTATTGTTACCGACTGATTAAGCCATTCATCCAAAGACAATGGACGTATTAACAGAGGCTCCCGACGTGACTTCAATTGAGACGCGTGTCCAGTGCTGAAGCTGAGACAAACTGGAACCTATAATATACATATCAACACATACAGTCGAGAATTGTAACCGAACTGAATTATTAGCGAATTGATTTACTACTGGCAAATGACATGAATTTCGCAGTCATATACTGGCGGTGAAATAACAGACATTCAGACATACAGCAGGTTATCATCCTCATCTTGTCAAAGTCATACCAAACGTTTTAAAAACTCTTTCATAATAGGCACTGCAAACGATTGTAATTCCTGTCAAATATTTGATTTTTAAAGTTCGAGTAAATAGGCATCTGGTGAGAAATTGCCATCAAGTGTGCTGTGAGTCTGCTTCCTCAGAAACCTATATATTCTTCCAAGATAGAAAGTAAAGGCACTATTTGTTAACCCAGTTAATAAACTTTCCTTATGCCAAATTTCATCTAACTTCGTTTAGCCGCCACAAACTTTCGTATTTATAATATTAGTATGATTTGACAGTCTTCTGTGGCCGGTTAGATTACCTAATTCTACAAATTAGAATGTACGCAGGTTAGTATTTAACTGGGTAATTGTGTAAACCAAGTCTAAACTTCCTCGACCGATGTTATTGATTACATACAAAAATAAATTCAAGTGAAACTTTAAATTCTACCTATTTATAATATAAATTACACACCTTTTACCTTTTAAATTCGAAACCAAGTTAGTTTTTAACTCTGTGGAATTCTACAGTCCACATAAACCGTAGCGCGCCGTCACAACCAGTCTATTAAAAGTTATCGCTTCGAGCTTAGAAAGTTACAAAGCTTGTAGCCTTTCATTACTATTCTGATTATACGAGTAAGCGTTACTCGTAAAGTGTTTAGCAAAAGTTCATAGAACACTTTGGATTTAGTCAAATATCATTATGCCGGATGGTTCACTAAGGTGAGTTGCTGTTTTGGTAGCTGGATATCATTCAGGCAAGATATAAAAAATCCTAAAAAAATTTGAGTCGTGGCAATAAATAAATAAAATAAACATACATTACTTTTTTTTGTAAATACATACATGTTATAAATAAAAAACATCCATGACTCAGTTACAAAGGTAAATCTTAACACATAAACATTTGCCCCTAGCGGGATTCGAACCCGCGACCCTTTGATTAATAGCAAACATAAATTTAATATTAATTCATGTCTTTTTTTAAATAACACCCAATACTTAATCAGGCCAGAATTTTTTAGCATATATCTTTCATGTTTTCCTAGTCTTTAACAGTTTTACTTGCTTTGAAAAGAAATATGAACAAAAACATTACAATTCCTCGAATCGAACAAGTGAAATTTCGCTTTATTGTCTTTAATTAATAATCAAAACATCGTTTCAAATTGCTCGTTAGCGGGAGCCGGTTGCAATCTATTTTAACTTCTACTAGCATAGACACAAGATGCCTATTTCCTTTTCTCTCCGTGGACCCTTGTTCTTTTCTCTCGGAGCTTCATTTGTTTAATGGAATAGAAACATTTCGCTGATTGGGAGGCGTCAGAAAACGTAGTTACGCGAACAACTACCATTTGCATTACTGTCTATTTTACTCGTACGAGTATATCCTATACTATTTTTGTACATGTCTACAATACACGTATGTATGTTTATGTCGTAGATATTTCATAATATTTTTTGTCTACTTACAATCACAATTAGATGTACTTTCTACAACCCATTGAAAAACCATCCTTACTAATATTAGAAATGTGAATATGAGTTTGTTTGTTTGTTAAGCTTTCACGCAAAAACTACTGAACCGATCACCGGGAAATTTTGCATACACGTCGTCTGGGACACCAGAAAGGACATAGGGTACCTTTCATTGTTCAAGGCGGACGAAGTCGCGGGCACCAGCTAGTAACTTATACAAAGTACAAGTACAATGTCTGTTTGTTTAACTAACAGTCACACGCATTAGTAATTTGTAAGGATTAGGTATAGGTTAATTCTGACACAAGTTAATTCTGTACCTATGTGGTAAATATTTTTCATAATTGAAATCTATATTTACTTATTTACTATTATATAAGACTGAAGAGTTTGTTTGTTTGTTTGGTTGGTTGAACGCGTCAATCTCAGTAACTACTGGATCGAATTGAAAAATTACTATTTTTGTGTTGAATAGTCCATTTATCGTAGAAGGCTTTAGGCTATATAACATTTTGAACGCGGACGAAGTCGCGGGCGACAGCTCGTACATAATAATATAACAATATAAGTATTATATGTAAACACATCATATTATTACAACATATTAATACGTCAGAATGTTCGTAGGACTGTTCATGACACTGTCAATTCATTCATTACATTCATTCGTCAATGTTTCGCCAAAACGTCAAGGGAGTCAAGAACGATAATCGGTTAATTAATTACACAGGATCTATGTCAGTTTTGTATGCTTAATCATAATTCGCATACATTCACATAATATTCCATATCTTGCCACGTTTGTAATTGAGCTTAATATTACGCATATTGCTCCCATTTGGTGAGAACAATGTTTTCTTGTTTCACAATTAAATATTTATGAATATGAAAATATGTATATTAGTGAGTGTCTATTTGGAAAAAGGGAAACGCGGACAAATTCGTGGGAAAAAGCTAGTTCATATTAATTTATAAACTGGCCCTCTTTAAATTACTAGTTAGAAATAATATAACCTAGGACGAGGGTATCGTCCTAGTCATTTTCTCGGCAACATTATCCTAGAAGACCTCAAGAGTTGATGTAGTTCAGATATTTTGAAGCAAAGATAATCTTTGTATAACAAATATTGTACAACTAGTAACTCGTTAGCGGCTTTGCACAGTCAATTTTTTTTTGCAATTTATATTATGCACTAATCTTCATAATTTATCGATCTTGTGAAAAAAATATTAAAATCTGTTGGGTCTAATAAAGAGAAATATTCAATCAGGTTCAACCGTACTTGCATCCTAGTGGTTCTTCCATTTATAGTGAAGGATACAGTAGATAGTCATAATGACGTTCATCGTAGGAAGCCAATCCATACTCATAGAAAATGACTTAAATCTTCAGAGCTTCAGACTCAACAGCGATTGATAGAAACAATTTTCTATAATGAAACTCTTTCACGTATGAAAAGACGCGAGTATATGTAAGTAGTTGTTGTTTCAAAAAGTTATAATAATATTGTAGCCTCGAGCTTCCCTCGTTTTATTCTAAGCACGTACGTGAAAACACAGCAATTTTTATAACGTTCAGAAAAGCTAAAGAAAGATAAGGGGTCTAATGAGAAACAGAGGAATAAAAATGGTTCACACAACTAAGTAAAAGGTTACAAAAATAATTGCATTCAAAGGAAGTCACGTTGAGGTAGGGCAGCATTGTAAGCGTGAAGTGGGTGACACTTTTAAATAGTATAAACACTTCCAGCAATCAGTTAACGACCTTAAAATTTATAATCCTGACATATAGGTACACAAAAATATAAAGATTGTTATAAAATATTTTTTGGATATCTTTGATTTTTAATTTTTTATGTATCAAATTGTCAGATGTTGAAACTATGAGCTGTTTCTTCACAGAGCATCTTGCATCTCCTTGAGCAGATTATGTTGTGTTTGCCCCCTATAGATATCCCGGATGCCCGGGAAACTAAAATGTTTAACTAACCTGATCATCCACTCGCGAAACTTTGCCTGTGTTACAATGACTTAACTTAAATATTATGAATCAATAAATAACAATAAATTAAGAGATATAGACATTTTTGGTGACTCGATTAAGGGTTGTCGATTTGTCGAATTGTGACTGAATTAGTCGAAGTTAAGCAGTTTAGTTATGGCCTAATAATGTCTGTATTTCACACCATGTATATTATTAATTGTCGCTCTATCCTTACTTTGACACTATATCGTAAGACATTTTTTAGTATTATGTAATTAAGTAACTATGAATATTGACATCAGTTTGTTTTAATTTTTAAATCAAGGTTTTCTTTTTGTAAATGAAATGCTGGCTGTAAATGGCTTACATAAACAATCTATATAATTATTTATATTATTTTAATATATTATCATATAAATTATTATATCCATCTGGTGGTGTTGTAAATAAATAAAGCTTATGTTTTCTTCGTTTACTATTTCCTTTAGTGAAGCTAAAAATACAAATACATTTATAAAAAATGTGTTGCAAAATAATTCTATTAACGAAATTATTCATACCGCTCGTTTGAATAAAACATTCACCATTTTATCGTGTATTAATAATAAACCTGTAAATAATTACAAAATAATTTAAATTTAAAACCTTCATAAAAACGCGACTCTAATTAGTAAATTAAATTATCTATTAGTTTAATTAAACCAAATTATCCCAAAATGTAACAATAGTTAAACTTACTTACTAATAAATTGAACTAAATTATAAATTAACTTTTTGGATTATAAGCTTGCAGGGTAAATTAAGTATGACATAGTCAGTGAAAATAACAAACAAATAATTAACACGACTCTACTTTAATAATATTCCAATATTAATACGGCAGTCAAAGTGCTCAGGCGGGGCGTCACTGCTAGCGATTATATTTTTATGATTTCTCAGTACACTTAACATCAAAATAAAAAGAAAAGGCAAGTTTTCTTCTAATTAGTTTTATTAATATTTTCATGTATTACCCGTAGTTCCAGTGGGTCGACTCATTCGGTGATACCCGTTAAGGATTTGTAAGGATTTGTGATAACGGGTTTGTAATACCCGTTAAGTTTACGAAGTTAGTTAAATAACAGTATATATATATATATATATATGTGTTGTTGTTTCGGTAAGTGAGTAAGGGATGGGAGTGCCCATTACCCTATCCCTTATCGGATAAGGGATAAGGAATATGTCCAGGGGTCTGTCTACCTTGACATATTTTAAAAAATATCATTCATTCAATACTCACGAAGTATCACTAATTCACGTACCTGAGTATAACTAAGCTATACCTGAGGTAAATAATGGGTTGTTCCAAACTGTCATACTATTTGTTCTACGATAGAACAGTTTATAATAGCTCATTCTTTCGAATACAAATAATAGTTCATATTTTAGTAAATTCTAACAAATACATGTTAGAATTTACTACAGTTTAAAGTTAAAACGCGTCGCTTTCACTCACGCCATACCCCAAAGGAATACGTAGATTAGTGTAGCACTTTGCATTGGTGTTAGATTTGCTTAAATCAATTATGGTTTCGTATTCTGGCACGTGTCTGCCATTACTATGTATACATGTCCGTCATCATTAACTAAGAGATAGGCGATATATGTATTAAGTTATCTAAGTACCTAATACTTAGTGAATGAATAAAGTAAGTAAGTAGGCCTATGGATTAGTCATAGTGTGACTTCAAAAAACATCTTCATATAGTTAGCACAGCACTCAAAAATATATTTAAAAAAAACTCAAAGCAGAGCCTAATATTTGAAAACTAGTAATTACTTCTATCCATACTCATTAAAAAAAGCAACGCAATCATTTCTATTGGCGGAAGGTTGCACACCAAGTATGTTGGAACCGTGCCAGTTGCCCCTACTACAAGTTTAAAGTAAAGAACGTGATACGAAATCGAGATGATGCTGTTTAATGTAGAACTAAAGTTGCGAAATAAATGTCGCCTTTATATCTGGCGTGGATCCTTTTGTACTGGTTTGCGGTGGAGCGGTCACAGATTAGGAAAATATAAAAAGACTTTACATACATACTTATTATCGCTTTTTTTGTGTGAACGGCCAAAATGACAGCAGTAAATTTTCCAATGACCTGTCACGGTAGCCTGTATATCCTTAACTTGTGACCGTAATAAGATGAATGGAGGATAACATATATCTTTTCGGCATCGATGCACACACCGCGTAGACTATTGTCTAAGTAATTAGACAGTTATACAAAATTACAACTGCGTAAAGGTTGACGGAGGTCATAGAGATTTATGATGGTCCTTTCGGAACATCAAAGCAAATGTAGAATTGGGTAACCCTACATTACCTGTAACCTTCCAAATGAAACTGGTTTTACTATAACAATTAAGTTCAATAAATAGTATAGTAGATTATACTTGTCATAAGAATTTATTCATTTGTAAATATTACATTATTGGAAATACCTCCTTGAAGCCAAAATGCGGTCCCAAAGATTTGGCATTGTTCTAGCATGATTTTAGCACAACATAATTATTATCTTTTGTTGAGTTAGCAATGACAAAGTATCTAGGTATCTTCTTTTTAATATATAAAAGGCGATGTGTGTATGTATGTATGTCTCCTATAGACGCTAAAACCACTGAACCTATTTTGATGAAACTTTCAGACAATCTTCAGATTAGTTCAAGGTTGTTACTGTGAGTTTGGTAGCGATCGGACGCGGACGAAATTGGAGGCAAATACTAGTTGGCATATAAAATTTGTACTTATTGACAACTTTTACGTATTGCATTCGTTTTCGAATAAAATCTTCTTTTTTCTTTTTATAAATTCCCTTATAATACCTATAGAAAGTAAAGTAAAAGTAATTTACAAAGACAAAATAAGTTTTTACTAGAATTGATGGTCCGTAAGGCAGGCACTAATTTCGTCAATGTTTTCTCTCAGTCCATAATTTGTAAAATGCCTGAGAGAGTTGTATCATGATGCGTTGTGAACGTCAGCTGCGGCTCCGATGGTGGGTTGAGCAGTGGTAGCCCGTTACACTTTCAGAGCATCAGCTGACAAGCATTCCACCAAGATATAGCCAGATGACTTTTTTATTTATTAACAGTAATACATAAACTATCATCTGATAAATTTTCTATTGGGAGGTAATCACTGAACACGTATATATTCGTGTGACCTGCAGACGCATAATCCACCATTTTATAAATAGTTGACAATTTTGTTTCTTCAAAATATTAGGCTAACTATAATTTGATGAATTTTTAATCGGAAATAAATGATTAAAATTTTTTTTATTATGTGCGTGGGCGGCTACCACTCTACTGCTCAACCCACCATCGGAGCCGCAGCTGACGTTCACAACGCTTCATGATACAACTCTCTCAGTCATTTTACAAGTTATCGACTGGGAGGAAATTGGTCATGAAAATCTGTCGCTGGCTCATGGACCATGAACCCTGTCACTCAATATTTGCATTGTAGCATTAGATAAATATCATGTTTTAGGAGAACTGGAGTCGTATCATGTTACCTTTGCGATAGGATATATCAATACTCCTAAGGGACAACTTGTTTTTGTAACCTCTGCCCAGACTATCTATATTCATGAATGTTTTACCTAATACTTAACAGTGACAATAAATTTCAAGCTTTTACAATATGGATTGTAATGAGCGAATATATTGAATAACTAGCTGGTGCCCGCGACTTCGTCCGCCTTTTCTATAGCCTATAGCCTTCCTCGATAAATGGACTATTTCACACAAAAATATAATTTCTTTTCGAACCAGTAGTTCCTGAAATTAGCGCGTACAACCAAGCAAACAAACTATTAGTATAGATATAACGCATATCATAAAAAAAAATGACAATCAATTTAAAAAAAAAAGCACTCTGTAACAAGACGACATAATACATTATTTTCTGTTTATAACTTTTTATAAATACCATGTTTATTTTAAATAATATTAAATACAAGCTCTGGCTACAATTAACGCACAGTGTTTGGAGTGGAGCCAAGCTGCACGTCTGTCTCAGTACTAGGCTCTTGATAAGTACATATTAGTATATAATATATGGTTGGTCAATTCAATTCTGTTGCAGCATTTCAACCAACATTAATAATATTATAGTCTTACAGGTCGTCTAGAACTAATGGCTTTATCGCGCTTTGTCTTTGAAGTTTTCCTATTTAACGAAATTAGGGTAAGAAAGACCTGAAAAGGCCGGCAGTCCCCTCGACGATAGAGGGATATATATGGTAAGGAACTGTTGAAAGGGTTCTGGCATCCACATTCATTTACTGGCACTTAATTTTTATTGACTTTTATTTCACGATTAATTTTTCTAGCAAAACATACCCTGAGACAAACTATCAAGTTTCTAACTGCTAAATGTAGTGCTCTACAAATCTGAAGACTTATCCGATGACATACTCTTCTTATTCATAGAGGGAGAATAAAATAAAGGAGACTAAAGGTATAAAGGAGAAATAAGGAGAATAAAGAGTCATAAAATTGTTGAGACTTTTTCTTATGTTAAGGTCGACAGACAGGCTGACGGTCCACTTGATGGTAGGTGGCTACCGTCGCCTATAACACAAGCAACGCCATAAGTGCGCGCTAGAAGGGATTACGGATAAGGGATCCTTAAAAACATTGAAACCAAAAAATATTTTTACAACATAATGTAAAACAAACATAAACGATGAACTAAAGCAACTCAATTACCCGTAATAACTGCTTAACATAATGCCCGAACGACTTAGAGTAAATTTACAAAATGCAATTTAAATTTACAGGGTCAATTTCATCATATGTGTATAAAGGTTATATTTTTCAGAGGTTACGCTGTTGACGCTCGCGTTGGCTGGGCTGGAATTATTTATGATTCCACTCTTATAAGTAGGGGCGGAATGTAATAACTTAATACTAACATATTTCGGGAATTTTATAAGTCTGAAAAGGGTTCTTTTTTAACTACACTCTTTTTATCTTTCTCAATTACTATTCGAGTGTGTTGAGAAATAATAAAATCACAAATCAACTACTTTTGCTTGCGTTTTGCTTTGATAAAAATTAGTAATTAATTTTTACAATTTACCTGACTTAATTTACCGGCCTCCTATTTTTTACGGATGACACTTTTTTCCCTTTTGAGAAAATATCCCTCAAAAAAGGAAATGGAGCTAATTTTTTTGTTAAAAACTGTATTTAGTTGAAACTCCCTATTTTATATAATATTAAATAGCTGGTGCCTGCGACTTCGTCCGCGTTGAAAAAGAAAAAGTACCATATCCTGTTTCCTGTACATCTTATCTACCAAGTTTCATGATGTTAATGTTATCTAATAACATTAAACATAAACATGTTCATAATTTTTATCTACCAAGTTTCATGAAAATTAGTTAATTCGTTTAAGAGTTATGGAGGAACATACATACATATATATAGTTCGATTCCTGGCGGGGTCAACTTTGGAAATTTAATTTAATTTTCAAAATTGACTCTGGTCTGGATTTGAAAAGTAGTGGAAGGGGGCACACTGTGTCTGGCGGCAGTAACCACTCCCTTTCAGAATACCACCGTGAAATAACAGCATATGTGCTGTTGTGTTTCGGTGAGTGAGTAAGGGATGCCAGAGCCCATTACCCCTTCCCTTCCTTATCCCTTATCCTTAATCCTTCTATGGTCGGCAGCGCACTTGTAGCACTTATGGCGTTGCTTATGTTATAGGCGACGGTAGCCACCTACCATCAAGTGGACCTTCAGCCTGTCTGTCGACCTTAACATAAAAAAAATAAAAAATATATATATACATTTATAGATATATTGTTAGTATTGATACACAAAAAAAAGTTGCACTGACACAAGTTTAATTTTCCTTTCAAATAATTTTATTTTTAATCAGACCAACATCACATTAATTGCAATTTAACGTCGCATTTAAATTATCCCATCAGTTTAACGAGCGTTTAATTGTTAAAATTTAACTGGAAAATCCTCCATAAATTTGGGGCACAATCCTAAGAAGGTAGCAGACAATTTACATTGGGAATGGTGAGCTTACCACGGCGCACCGAGATTTGAACAATAAATTAGTTTCAATGGAACCAGTCTAACCTTATGCTTGGTGTACACTGGCACGTATTTTTCTACAAACTTTTAGCTTTTTTTTATTTTAAAAAGTTTCTATACTAATATTATAAAGAGGAAAGATTTGATTGTTTGTTTGTTTGTATAGAATAGGCTCCGAAACTACTGGACCGATTTGAAAAATTCTTTTACCTTTAGAAGCCGACCATTATACGTGATGAACATAGGCTACTTTTTACCGCGAGAAAATGCTTCATTCCTACGGGAAATCTATAATAAAAGAAATACTAGCTGCTTGGCCCGGGAGATAGCGCCATCTATCCAAATCAGGTGAAGCGACTAACATGACAACTGCTTGGTGATATTTTTAGCGATCCGCTACGGTAGATGGCGTTTTATACTTTTCAACGCGGACGAAGTCGCGAGCATCAGCTAGTAATTAATAAAACATTTATTGAAAATGATATTTAGAATGTTATTTTAAATAAAACCTAAACACTTTATATTATTAAAATAATTTTATCAACATACATCTTTTTGTATTTGGTTTATTTTGGTGGCCCACGAAGCCACTAAAAAAATAGGAAAAGTTAAAGAAGAAAAACACAAATCTGAATTATCTATGCGTCTGTTTCGCTCACGATGCTAAATTCGCATAGATTAGGATGACGAAAAAGTTTTGTATCTCAATATAGAAACTGAGTAGATATACCTATGTAGGTAAAGTAACAATGTTTGATTTTCGCGGTCAGTGTGAACTCATCTTTACAAACGAGATTAGATGCGGATTATTAATTAGCCAGGTTTAGTTTATAACTTTTGCCCCATTTTTTATTATGCATTTAAATGTTTTTATACTTTGTTACATATAAGAAATAACCTCAAATGATTAGATATTTTAACATACATTGTAAAAAGCATCGTCGAATATAAATCTTTAAAATCATTAGTATTAACAGGGCACTAAAAATTGCTAGCGGCAGTATCCATCTTTTTATAAAATACCACCGTGATTTAATAGCACACGTGCTTTTTCATTTCGGTGAGTGCGCAAAGTTTGGCATACCCATCCTCTCTTTATAAATGTTTTATTTTTTATCCCAATATTATTTTAATTAATAAAATAGAATTCTTTCCTTTTTTAAAAAACCTGAGTATCCAACTCTGGTTGAAAGTGGCCAGCGGCTTAAAGAATAGAAAAGTAACAAAGATTGGATTTCAGTAAGTGAGCAAGGGATATCAGAGACTAATCTAGTAGATCTTCATGTTGTCCTTTTCTTTTATCCTCTTTTATCCTTTTAACCAAAATATAATATTACAAATACATGTAGTAAGCCTGACAGAAAAAAAGCCGTTAAAGAATGGGGTGTTGCTAAAGTAAAATGACACTAATTTGCACTAATAAATAAACAACTCTACAGCGAAGAATTAATGCGTTTCCTCTCCCTCAAGACTAACATGAAAGTCGGATAATTTAAAAGATAAGTTGCCTTGAAAAGCATTTGTGACCATAATCGTTATTTAGTTATGGAAGTTAGCTCCTCCCCGACTTTATTAAATTAACAGGGATCAGCTGAAAGTCCGAACTGATTACAAAGTTCACTAATTTACTTCCGACTTGCTAGAACGGATCGATGGTCTTAGTGTAAATGTGTACAGAAGTACTAATAAATGGTAATAATAATAGTAAGGTTTATTTTATTGTTGCTCAATTTTTAACCATGATTTCATAATTATTATATAAAATCGTGGTTAAAAATTGATGTACGCTTTACGATATCACAATTCTGCTTGACGAAAACCTCGGAAAAGCCGAGGACCAGTAAAATAATTACCCAGACTTAGCCAGAAAAATATTGGACATGAAAAATACAGAATGAAAAATATTGGAAATGTTGTAAACGTGTTATTACAACAGAATTGCGGTTTTATTCAACAAAGACTTCGCTCGGACAACGATCTGAAATCGTCCGGTCATTTTATCGCTAAAATATTGCGATGCGTGAACCGAATCTTAAACGGTTCGGTATGCATTCGTTGATGTAGGAGCGAGCTTATAAAACTGCATCGAAAAATTCGAATAAAAGCTTTTGAGAATAAGATGCAACACAAGATATATATTATGTACTTATTTATTTACAAAATCAGTAGTAACAGGCATGTAGCAGGGCACATGCTTGATAGTCGTTGGGTGTTAGCTGTATGAGTCTAGCTGCTAGACTCTAGCATATCCCACAGCGTCTCCTACGCTACCGGGTATCCATGAATATTTCCCAACGTGTAAAAGAAAAGCCAGAGCTCATTCCAAAAATGAAAATAAGAACCCGGCCTTCCCATTATTGTTCTCACTTGCACATACTTACAAATACTTAACACATGTGCAAGGCTATAGACACGATGACGTAAGCATAATAGGGAGAGGCAAGTGACATTATTATAACAATATGGCGCTCGAAGCGACAAGAAATTTCAATCTTCCCGTCTCCATAATCGTAAAGATATAATTTTAAGATAACGTCACACAGTAACATTACACTGTCTGAAATTATAATACGTTCCACAGCCTTTTGGGTGTACAATTTTACAGCTATCCGAAAGACATAAAATGAAGTTAGATTGATTAGGCTCACGAAGTAGATGTTTGTAAGTCGTTCTTACCGCTAAGTTAAATACTAAATGTGAATGTTTAATGTCATATTACAATAATAGCTTCTAAAATATTCGTTTCATCGCGAATTTCTCTCTAATAATTTTAAAATGTTTTTGAGTAGATATTGTAAAATAATTTTAATACGATATGAAATATAATATTAGTTCTGGAGAGGGACATTAGAAAGACATTTTTTTAAAAGATGACTTATTTTTTTTAATATAGAGTACACGCTCTTTATATAGAACAGTCTGATTAGAAGCAGGTACAACAACCGGAATGTTAGAGGTCATAAAGCTCGAATGCACTGCCACTTTTACTGCTACGTCGTAGAGTCGTGCTACGAGACTACTAGGCTACGGGCTACGGGCTACGACGTTTTGAAAACTGCACAGAACTGTTTAGAAATAAACGTGTTATTTATTTATATGTATTATGTAAACACAAAGACAATACCAAGATAATAATAAATAAATAAAGGGTGCCCAAAAATATTGCAATATAAAACAATATGAACATATACTATTACTAGCTGCTGTCCGCGACTTCGCCCGCGTATAAAAAATAGATAAAACCTGTTCTCAGATCTACCAAGTGTACGTATAAAATTTCATCAAAATCGGTTAAGCCGTTTTGGAGGAGAATGGCAACTAATATTGGGACACGAGAATTTTATATTATATTAGATAATACAATATTATTAATATTAATAACAAATAATAATATACAAAATATTTTTAAATTTTGAGAAAGTTAAGAATAAATACATATTATGTAACTTCTTCTATATTTTGAATGTGTTATAAAAGTTATAGATTGAAACAATATAATAATAATGTTTCGCTACAAAGTGTGTATTAATACTTGATGAGCTGAGACACAAAAGGCAATAAAAGTAATAGATTCCCAATTCCCTCCTCATCTCTTATCCTAGTAAATGTGTAAGAGGACTTGCAACACGTATGTATTAAAGACGATGACAACCACTTGCCATTAAGACGACTGTTCGACTTTTGGATAAAAATAAACTACATAACCTTTGGAATTCGCAATTGAAAAATGAATCCGTTAGAAAATGTTGGTACCGTAAGAACCGCTGATCGTAAAGAAGGCTTCTAAATCATGGAACACTTTTAATGGCGGCTCTTGGTAGTAAAGTAGAATACCGTTCTGCTTTACGATGGTAGTACGATTGGTATTAAGTATTGAATACGTTTATTCCTATACACACACACAGGAAAAGGTTTTGCTCGGTATTCATTTCCACTTCAAAACATAAAGAAGAAATACTTGTGGTTTTTACTTACTTTTATTGGGTTTAAAAAAGAAAACACTGTATCCTAAAGAGCTAACCTTAAACACAGTTATAAATTATGCACTATGATTTTAAATAGTTCATTTGTACGACAAGCGACTTTGGAAAAGCGAAATGCGTTTTGAAATAAATGAAGGCGTCCACAGTGGTTCCGTTTCTTAACACTTTACAACAATATCAGGCAGTCATTAGACAAAAGCATCCGTTTACTAAACAGAGTTGAACCCGGTTGGCTTAAAGCCAAGTCTGGAGCGCAGCCTCTACTTCCTAGAAGCCCACGATTTATAACCTTTCTCGTACCAATTTATCCTTTTTGGTTATGAAAGCTAAACGACATTAGTCACTGTTGTGTACAACTCTTTAATTACAACCAACATTGTGTGTTACTAGTATTTATTTATTTGAAAATGGCTTCTTTTATTGAAAAAGTTAGTACGAAATAAAATGGTATACAATTTAGAGCAATTTTCAGTCTGATTTGGTTTGGTCCAATCTGGTTTAAGAAGAATTTGGTCTATTTTTATTATAAACTAGCTGGTGCCCGCGACTTCGCCCGTGTGGAACGATGAAAGGTACCCTATGTCCTTTCTGGTGTCCCAGACAACGTGTATACAAAATTTCATGGTGATCGGTTCAGTAGTTTTTGCATGACAGCGTAACAAACAAACTCACATTCAGATTTATAATATTAGTAAGTAAATTACTAGAGACCCGCTCCCGGATTTTTTCTGCGAAATATTCAAAACACAACACTAATGGAAATAGGGATAAACGAGGAAGGTTTGTGTACATAAAAAAATTGTATCCTTGGAAAACCGGGAGCGGGTCGCTAGTTAAATATAATTTAACGAACGAAATATTATTATTAGTAATATGAGTTATTATACATTATTATACATAAATAATAATGCAAAAGTAAAACATAATTAATTAAAATAAACATTACACACACTATCGCCCATTACTTTTTTTTATGTTAAAGTCGACAGACAGGCTGACGGTCCACTTGATGGTAGATGGCTACCGTCGCCTATAACACAAGCAACGCCATAAGTGCGCTGCCGACTATAGAAGGATTAAGGATAAGGGATAAGGAAGGGAAGGGGTAATGGGCTCTGGCATCCCTTACTCACTCACCGAAACACAACAGCACATATGCTGTTATTTCACGGTGGTATTCTGTAAGGTGGTGGTTACTGCCGCCAGACGGGCTGCCCAAATGACTGCGAAACGCAGTGTCTTTTGATAAAACGACTAAGAAAACTTTGAATATCTTGAATTGGTCAGCTTTTAGACCGAGTCGTCTACGAGTTTAATATAATTATGTCGGGAGCTTTGCACTCCTTGCATTTTATAGACTAAATAAAAACGTAGAAAATTCGTCAGAGTAGTAGTTACCTAAACTATAGGCCCAATGGCTGGTCGCCAAGACACTGAGTCTTGCGTTGTGTAATGTGGCTTCATTATTCTGCGGACGAGATGAACTCCTTTGTGTATTTTGCGACAGATTAAAATGCTAAGTTCACTGTTATGTTGAACTCAGGGTTTGTACTCTATGAAAAAAAAATGAGTGCCACTTCTATTATATTAACTCATTCTATATATTATTATGTATAATTAAAAAATCTATTCGTCAATACAATGTAATTTTTTTTATATATACTAAACATAATTATTTAATAATGTCAAACAATTTTATTAGTATAGGACTAAGTCTCCATAGGAATGGATTTGGTGAAAGAGTTGGGAAATATGCCCCAAAAAAGATAATTGAAAAACTATATTAATATGTATCTGTTTAATAAAAAGATTTTTTTGTAAATAAGATATTTAATTTAAATAAAAAAATATTTATAACACAAAAAACAAAATATTCACAAACTAACGTTCTTCTAATTTTTCTGGTGTATATATTCAAGTATACTTAGCAAAATGAATAAAACGGGGAACAGCCACTTGAGCAAGTCAACAACCTCCGCAATAAAGTCAAGAAACACTTAAAAGATACGGCGAATATAGAGATACGTAATAGAACAGAAAATTTAATACCGAACACAAACATATCGGTAAAAACAGGCTTCTCTCCCATCTCTGCTCTTAATAACTATGCTTGCAAGCAAATATACGTAACTTATTGATTCTTGGTTGAAGAAAACAGAAGGTGTAGTGGTGTGGAAAAAATGTTATCGATAATTTTTACGTACGCAAGTACAATATCGCCTAATGCTACAAATACAAAAAATGCAAAATGTTTGTTACTCCTTCACGCAAAAACGAATTAACAAATTTGAACGAAATTTGACGCTCAGATAGTTTATTACCTGGATTAGCACATATGATACTTTTTATCCTAAAAAATGCTAGGTTCCCGAAGGATCGTCTAAAAACGTAAAAAAAATTGGGCGTCACTGTTGCCCGCGTCACAGCGAATTTTTTATGAATTATATTGTGGAATGATATTAAAGGAAATAACACCACATTTTAGTATTGTACATTTATACATAATATAACGTTATATAGCAATTTACATTATGTACAAGGGCGAGTGCATGTATTTACAAATTAAGACATTGGCGAGAAAGCGCGTGCTTTCTGTATTTGCGTCAGATGTGCACTGATCTGTCTTGGTTTTGATTCTTTTAAATAAAGAAATCGAAAATCAAAAAGTCCCTTGAAGGAGGTCGCTACAATATTTTTCATTTTTCATCGCGGTTCTACACTAATTTAGATCGTGTATTAACAAATTTTAGGTCATCTCTAACCGTTACCGATGTAATTAAAAAGAGAAATCTAATTGTTATTTCTAAAACTAATTTATAAATCGTTACCTTTTCTTTAATCAAGCCACATCAAACGATCATTTTATTTGTTAGAAAATTAATTTTTAAACTGCATATTTTAACAAGAATTTCTTTTTACTTTTCCTCTTGTAAACATCACTAGTCGACGCCTTTAGACAAATATTACTCGTTTGATTCAATGCTGGAGACGGTCCAGAAAGGAACCGCTTGGATTCTTTCTCCGTATTGCTTCCCTCCTTTAAGTTGTACGGTCTCCTAAATCGCGAACTCAATCTTGCTTCAGGAGGAAATGCATCCTTTGTAGCCGTCTTTGTGTATCGTCCAAGAACGCTTTTAACTACACACTTAATTACATTTATTTTTCATTTCACTTTGTTTGAATAGGCAAAGAGATTCCTCGTTTATGTAAAATCGACTGTGGTATAACAGTCTTTTGAATTATAGACTGTAGACCAGATAATATAATTATTGTGAATTATACAGCCTGTACAATTTCAATTGAGACAAATCGTAGACAGTGAAGTATTAGAAATAATCTGCATTTTATTTATTTTAACACCTAAATGTCAAATATAATAATATGATTTTCTATTAAGACTATAGTATTCCTGAAATCAATAACAATTAGGATATATCAGGATTCCAGGTGCCAGGCGTATTTCTAGGCTATCGCTATTACATTGATGTAACAAAGCTTCTTTATTGAACACCAAACATTCAGATTTGGTTTATATAAATATTAAGAAATAATACAATATATTAATCCTAAAAGAAAATTCACTAAAACTAACTTTTTTCATAAGCAACATTGTTTTATCGTCACTACGTACGAGAATGGTGGTTCAACATTTTTTTCATTAGTTGTTAATAAACACCAAGAGTTAAAAATGCATCAAATTTTAAACTTTCAAATCTTTTTTTGCAGGGTGGACTTCAGAAATGGCTCTCCTATTCACCTCGCAGATAGTGGAGAATTTGGTGATAGAACTTTCTTTGTCCTCAATGAGTCAGATCCCTCATCGGCTCATCTTACCGTTAACAAAGTGGCGAGGTACGACGAAGGAGTGTACCGATGCAGAATCGACTATGTTGACGCTCCCACTAGAAACTATAGAGTCAACTTAACTGTTATAGGTGAGTTAAACCAATCATTTACACTTTGTCTAGTTTATAATAATTTGATATTTTCTGCGTTGGACTTGTGCGAGGAAAATGAAGAAGAGAAAACATTTTTTTCATATTTATTACAATCACAATTAATATTATTATAACAACATTAATGTACCTATTAATATTAGTCCTGCGAAGGCCATGAATGCCTCATCAAAATACAAAACATACGAAAATAACAGACCATTTTGTTTCTCAATTTAACAATAATATTGTTTGTACCTATTTCAATATTTATTATGATATATTTATATTATGTATAGTAAATTATAACTCCTAACATTTGTGGGTACCACCACCCTCTTTTTAATTTTTTTTAATCGATCTCTGAGGAACCTAATTTTTTTTTTCTAGTATCATACTATGCTAATAAAAAATATGTGTGCCAGATTTAATTTGTGATTATTGTGATTGTGATCAATCACCTATTTAAAAAAAAAAAAAACAAAATTAATTAATTAATTAATTATTTTTGAGGATCTTTGAGGAACCTAAATTTTTTTTTCTAGTATCATACTATGCTAATAAAAAATATGTGTGCCAGATTTCATTTGTGATTATTGTGATTGTGATCAATCACCTATTTAAAAATAAAAAATTATAATTAAATAATTAATTAATTAATTAAATTATTTAATTGTGATAAATTCACCTATTTAAGTTCACCTTCCTTTATATCCTCATATTTAAATTACGTGTCACGTGTTTATCGCCTATGGGCTCCTAAACTACTGAACCGAATTTGATAAAACTTCGTAACTATGTGAAATTTGGTTCAACTTAAAATATATGATAGTTTGTATTTTGAACCAGGGTGAAGCCGGGAGCGTGTAGCTAGTATTTTATATATCATTAAGTTAACTTCGCTTCGCTTAAGGACTTCGCTTCGAAAATTATTAGTCTTCGGATAGTAGGCAGTGGCCGAACCATTATTGCAAGCTTATTTTAGCTTTACCATTATTGCAAGTAGCCCTCAGTAACACCACGGAGCTTAGAAGGGAAAGCTCGAGTTCGAAATTTCGTTTGCCTTCTCGCCAGCCAAGTTGGTTCCACTGAGCTTTCACTAGATTTTCTAGTATTCTTATTTTCGTGATATTTAAAACGACATAAAAAAATATTGCGTGAAAATATTCTTCGATATAACTTTTCCATTTTCTAATAAATTTAAAGATAGCTGGATAAAACTGCTTTTTAACTTTTGATTTGTTAGTTAGAACTTGCTCAAAGTGGAAAATAGGCTCGGTATATATTGTCTTGTGTTCTTTAACTTTTGAATGAGTTTTTAAATACATTCTGTTCTCATACTTTCTAAGCTTGGATGTATTAGGCTTTTATTAGAAATACTAGCTGGCGCCTGCGACTTCGACTGCGTTGAAAAAGAAAATAATAGCCTGTGTCCCGTACGTCTAAATGTTTATCTACCAATCTACCATGAAAATCAGTTAATTCGTTTAAGAGTTATGGAGGAACATACATACACGCAATACCTACACTTACAGATTTATTATTAGTATTGATATAATGCCGATTTATAGGAAAATTCTCAAAAAAAAAAATTCTTAGACTCCGGCTAAATATTCCTTAAGAGAATTTATAATAAATCTTGTCATTGTACAAAATATTTTATTTTTATATTAATTCCTCACAGTTCCTCCCGAATCTCCTCGGATATACGACTCTGAAGGCCGGGAGATTTTGGGATCAATTGCTGGGCCATTCAGAGAAGGCCAGGATTTGCTCCTTTCGTGCCAAGCGGCTGGAGGTAAGATTCATTGATAAGTTTAACTTGCTCTTGCTAGTTATTATTAATATTTCAATTATTTATATTCAAATTTGCTTTGTCCTTATAAATATGTGTAATAATTAATTTTATGCTATGTTATGGAATAATGCCTGGTGCCCACGACTTCGTCCGCATTATTTATAGCCTATAGCGTTCCTCGATAAATGGGCTATCCAACATAAAAGAATTTTTCAATTCGAACCAGTAGTTCCTGAGATTAGCGCGTACAACCAAACAAACTAACTAACTCTTTAGCTTTATACATAATAGATTTTTTTAATAGTATAGATGTGATCTGTTATTTAAATGGTTTTAGGTAAACCAGCACCAGACGTGTCCTGGTATCAAGGAGAGAAGCGGCTAGCCATAACGAAGAAAGGCTCCGTCTGTCAGTTGCAACTCACAGCCCTGCCCAGAGAAATGGCAGGGGCGAGGTTACAGTGTCGTGTGAATCCACCTTTACTGCAGCCACAAATTAGGGATGTCACCATTAAGTTATTTCGTAAGTAACATAGTTGTCTTAATACTATTCGATATTATTTTATTTATTGTATGCTGGATATAGATTACGCACTCACCAAATCAGCATATATAATAGCCGAATTCTGCGGGAATATTATAGGCTACTGAGAGAATTAATTTTTATGTACAGTAAAGCCCCAATTTGTACGAGTGGCGGGCAGCGGACTGACCCGAGCTGGACACGAGAGATCATTCTCGTGTACAACCCGAGGATCGAAGCCTGCGCCGAACATAGACTGGATCATAAATTCACAGATAATCAATTCCAGTCTGACTGCGGTGAGTTATCTCAAAGAAAATTTTTTTTTTTCATTGTATATAACTACAAGAACAATATTATAATTAGGGTATATTGCAAGTATAATTTGGAAACTTTTTTAAGGACTTAGATTATTTAGTATTAGCTGTAATATAGAATTAGAATGTCAAGTGACAAAATGAGACAAAAAGTGTGATGGGTTAGGTTAAGTTAGGTTAGGCTGTAAATATTTCATCACCGCCGATGGAGGAGCATGGGGGGGTTTTAGTGGGTATTACCGGAACTCGGCCGGTCGAGTCCCACACTCTCCCTCGCCGGCGCGTCCTATGCCGACGGGGGAGGTCAGTCCGTAAAGGTGATTTCCCCTCCTCAAAAAAAAAAAAAAAAAAAGGCTGTAAATATTTAACAATTAACTTATTGTTAACTTTATTTTAGACGGAAGTTGACGGAGAGGTGACCACAAGTGTTCTCACGTGGCGTGTGAGGAGGGAGGACAGTGGTAGGAGGCTGATCTGCAGGGTTTACAATCCTTGGTTTCCTCGATATCCACTTGAAGATTCCATATTATTAGAAGTTATGTGTAAGTACAATTTAAGGTCATATCGTAATCCATTAATTGCTACTCATTATGTGCTTATTAAGGCGCTTGGAGTCGTCGAAAAAATGAAAATGTTGATTGATTTACGTAATATGCCATGTTGTATTTAAAGTATAACAGATTCTTAATACAACAGAAGCCGTAGGACTGGGAAAACGTACCACTCAATTTGTAGAACTATGCGGCCATCAACTGGTTAGTAATCCCATATAATCAAACATAACTCCCAAAAAACCACTCCCAATATATCACAATAAATAGGTCATAAAAATTATTAATAACCAGCTGATTCTTTGTCTGCAGCTTAGTTTGTATAATAAAATGGCCGCATAGTCCTACAAATTGAGTGGTACGTTTTCCCAGTCCTACGCTTAGAAGTTTTTTACGGCTGCTAACTCCTTTAGCTACCTCTATCTAGAATTTTTACAGAGGAAAAAAGTGGGCGTCTCGGCAAACCGAAGCTACTTATTATTAAATATAGTCAATTATTAATGGAATATTAATTTCCATTTTCACAACTTGGCCCACAACTTAAAGTGTCGCAGTCACTGTGTGCACAATTTAATAAAGACTTAGAAATTTGTAGTGCGGAAAAATGGGAAACGTGTTACTTCGTCCCCAATTTCGAATACAATTCACTCTAAAATTCACTCACGTATAGTGCATTCTTCAAAAATTTGAACACTATTTTCTCCTCCAATAAACTGTAGCTACATTGGAAGATGCGATAATATTTAACTGCGAAGCGGAATGGCTGGCACAGCGGCGCGGGGCAAACATTGCGGGGCAAGCCTATCTACTTGCTTGTCTAGTGCTCTTTTGATATATCGCTGACGGTTCGGCCGAGTCATTTTTATTTTTCGCCATTTATTCTGTCCCCCATTGTAAAGGCCGTTTGTCATGTGGACGCTTTTTTTGTTTGCCTCGGTTAATAGCTTCAAAAGACTCCTCTGGGCTGATTCTCAATATTTATTGTTTACGTAATAGTTTTTCCTCTTTCGAGGTGGTTTCATTTATTTAAAAAAAATCTGCTATAATGCTCTTAATCTACTATAATCTACTATGAGACTTATCAAACATATTTTTTTTTGTAAGTTCTCATTATTTTATTATGAAAGTTATTTTTTTTAATAGCTTTCTAACTAAAATAGTTTTTGATTGTATAATCTTGTCGGTACATTAGTCGTAAAAGGACAATACGATGCCCTTACGATACCAATAAAGTCATAACCTCATAGACATAATAATTGTACTACAAAAAGCTTTTAGACGATAATTATGTGCCTAAGTCTATATACCAGGTATAAATAATTTTATAAAATTCATTAGCTTTCGAGATAAAGCTTTTGCATTTATTATAACTAATTTGTGTTACCTACTTTCCTTTGAAACGCTAGCCTTTAAACCAAGGTAATCTAGCTCAGCTCTAGTAATTTCACACCAGGCCTAATTAGTGTACTACTAATTTCAAAGGCTTTTTCTTTTTGAGTCACAGGTATTATGTTTTAAATTGAAAATTGTCGAGAGATTGAAGAAAGATTGGTTTCTTTTTGTTGACATAATATAACTCAGTTGAATAATGCTTTCTTTTGATCAACTAGACCATGCTTATACATTTTTTTCTCAATGGTATATCTTTGTGTCTGTGCGATGTAATCATGTCTTGCGAAAATTAATTAGAAATTACTACGCATAAGTATAGTTCGGCAGACAAGGCTAATGGACAGGCTGACGTGTACTTACTTATTGTATGTTTACCCACTACTAAATATAACTTTTTTATACTTTAATATATACCTACTTAATCTCACGTTCTCACGCTACATACATATTCACACTCTTTGGTCAAAGTATCATAATACTTAACTATACTTATGAAATCCCCCTTACAAAAATAAGTGTCTATGAAAAATCTTATTAGAACAGGAAAAATATTTCCTAAAATAAGTCTCATTGTCTATGCTAAATAGCCTAACGCCATAACTAATTTGCTTATCCCACTATCCTGAAAATTCCCGACGTTAAATTGCACAGTCGTAAAAGTGCGAGTTTTCTAAACTGAAACAGGTAAGTAATTAAAACATAAGTGAATTGTTATTAAAATATGAAATTAGTTCAAAACGAGCTAAACGCGTTTAAATATTTTAACAAAGCTAAAAGCGAATGTTTTGATTAGGTTACCGGTTTGTTTATTCATAGCCAAAGCGTGTGGACCAAATAGTGCAGGGTTGATTCACTCATGTGATGCGATTCACTCATTAACAGAATTACCTCATAAATAAAATTATTCATTAATACTAATAATAAATATGTAGGGGTCGGTCATGGAGTAATTTACTTTGTTTTCAAAAATATCGCGTATATAGGCTCTATACATGAACTTAAACTAAATTGACGATTTTTAGAATTTTTTTCTGTATGTATGTATGTATGTACGTTCCTCCATCATTTATTATCACCTTAATAGATATATAATCACCATTATAAATTATTAATGTTGACACAATTGTAGTTTCATTATAGAAACAGCGATTACTGGAGAGTTTCTTTGCTTTTTCTTCACTTCTATAGAACCATTTTGTTACCAAAGCGGTAAGTAGATTTTCGACTTCAAAAAAGTAATATTTTCATCCTATTTTTGAAAAATACTTCGATTTGATTCGAATCGACATAATTTTTTAAAATGAATATTGAATTTATTACTACTACTACTGAATACTGAAGAATATAATATAAAGTTACTATGAAAATGAACTTAACCAACTTGTGACTCAAATGAGTAAAGTGTTTTTTATTTGAATCATCTTCATAATATATATTAAAAAATAAAAATCTTGCAGAGATTCTTTCTTTAATACTAACCAATGAAAAAGATTGCATTCATTGGTTTAGTATATTTTTAAGTTAAGAATATTTTTCTTGAAACTTTTTTGTGAGTCACTCATTTAAAAAACCCCTCAAAATTCTCCTGTATTCTGAATTCTGCTTACGCTATCTCGTGAAAAGCACCTCCAAAAGTTGCCTCCAGCAGCTACGAGTACGTATGCTACACTTATTTATTTGCGAGTTGAATTATTGCATTTCATACGTACAAATATGACTTGCAATTTCTCAGTTCAAAACTTTAGCAAGTTTCAAATACCAAGAGTTATACCTTGTGCTTCACGGCTTCGTTCAATTACAGTATGATTAAGATCATGTCTATAAAAAATCACTTGGATCTGCCAATTTACATTATAATTAAAAAAAAAGACAAAGGTGAAAAAAATTGTTTTAAGAATTTTTGTCTGTGTGTTTGTGCACGCTTATCCCAGAAACGGCTTAACCGATTTGAATGCGGTTTTCACTGATATAGGTATTAATGATTTTTATGAAGATAAAAATTGCATCTGTGAGAAGCCAGGGCTAAAAAGGCTTCCATACCATACAATTTGAACGTTTCGTATTTAGGAATCTAAGTAGAGAGCTCGTGATCACACTACGCTAAATTGATTTCTAAGTCGAAGATATAGAGTTGAAAATGGATAAACTCTCAATTGAATCCAATCTGGTCTAACTGCGATCACACCTTTCGATTTCCTAAATTGGATACGTTCAAATTGTATGGTGTGGTAGCCCTTTAAGTCGCTAGTTAAAAATTAAATTTTCAAACTTTATGCTGATATAATAATTGACAGTTTAATTAATTAAATTAAAACGCGAATATAAATCAATATGGTTAAATTATGTCAAAACATCAGCTTTTACTGGAACTTCACACTAAGAGATAAAAAATCACCCTATGTGCTTTGTAAGGGACAAAGGACTGACCACAGCCACGTAGGCCCTGTTACCGCATGTGTGTGGACGACCTACCTGTGGCTACGGATTAGGGTTCCATGACAATTGTTTCAACTCTTTGTGAGAAAGATTTTACTATTTTGCTGTTACTTTTCTTTACTAATGACTTCGATATTCAAATATTTATTTATTTGTTTAAAACAGCAACAGCCTAGCACACTTAACATTAACATTCATCGTTCAACATCAGGGTCCAGTGTGCAAGCCAATTACAGCTGAGTACGTAATTCAATTTGGTACATCAAAAACAAAAAAAAAATAATAAAAAAAAAATATACAAAATCAAAACAAAATAGAAAGTAAATATTATAGTCCAAAAATAAAATTAGTTACAAACAAATAAATTACAATGTATGTCAAATTATTCCCATTTTTCCGTCTTCCACACAGATCTACTGCAAGCCACACTTTTAAGGGCCTAACTTTTAACTTTTACTAGCTGGCGCCCGCGACTTCGTCCGCATTGATAAAGAATAAAGTAGCCTATCCTTTGTCCTGTACGTCTAAATGTTAAATGTCTACCAAGTTTCATGAAAATCAGTTAATTCCTTTAAGAGTTATGGAGGAACATACATACATCACATATATACTACACTTACAGATTTATTATTAGTATTGACGACAGTCTATAGTTCCTTGCTTTCACTAACAAAGTATATTGTTAGGTATATATTTTTAATTTATTTGTCTTTCATCTGTCTTAGATCCACCAGTTGCTCAAATATCTCTAGTTGAGCCTAAAGAAGCCCGTTTGCTTCGGGAAGACGAAGATGCGGAGTTGGTCTGCTCGGCCGATTCTTCCCCGCCTTCATATAACTACACTTTTTACAAAGAGGTAAGTCCAGTAGTTTATTTGGTTTAGAACTACTTTTGGGTTAACTTTTAACTGTTGGAGAATAGTGTGTTGAACGGTACATTTTCTGCCTTTTTGAGAATCTGTCTTTTTGCGAATCTGTCTCTTTGAGAATCTCTCCTTTTACGAATAAAGATATAAATAATTTATAACTAAAACCAATAAATAATTTATAACTAAAACCAATAAATAATTTAAAAAATGTATTATAATATTATAATCTACTATTGGGTATATAAAGAAATTGCATAAGAAGACTTGACCTTTTTTTTACAATATTCGTACTGGCCTTTTGATCTCTAAATTCAAATTGAATAGAGAAGTGGGTCAAAATAACGAGCGAGCTCTGCTTGGTGCTTTTTAATGCTAATTTAGTACTATATTCCCGAAATTAGTCCAGGTCAAGTTAAAACAAAGTCACCTATGTTTTATTACGTTAATTTAAAAATGTTTATTCCTCTCACTTCTGTCTAATAAAAAAGTTATGTTGAACCTTTTTATAAAGAGTCTATAACAATAAATTAAAAGTTCAGTTAAATTGATTTTTACACATTATAAAATAAGGTATCCGCCTCTGCTTGACCACCTTCAAAACTCTTCAAAACCACCTGATCAATTTTGATAATATTTTCACTAATAGAAAGACAGATAAACGAGGGAGGTTTGTGTATAAAATTTGCAGACAAATATTGCATACGTGCGAAGCCGGAGGCGGGTCACTGTAGTTAATATTCAGTAGTACATTGTAATTTTATCAGCATCTATTTAGCCTGTGGATAGGACTGTATTAATTGTATCTAACCCTACTCTCAAGGGTGGTTTTGAAGAGTGGGATCAAATAGACTCACTGGATTGGACTTACCAATAAATCTAATTGAAAGCACTGACAAAAGAGCCAAGACGAAAACTTATAAGACATCAAAGGTCAGTCCGTATACTATAAGATTGGATGAAATGGAATTACAGAGAAATTTAGATTACATAGAATTGTGTAAGAATACATAAATGTTCAATGCTGTGGACCAATTTCGGCCTTGTGCTTTATTTCGATAGGGTTTGTTTTTATTATGCACTTGACATACAAGGAAAATCTATGTCCTTTCAGTGAGACGGTTTATTCAAGACTGCTTCACATTATTTTGTACTTATTATTCACCAATCGGACAAAGCAGTCGTACCACACGGTCTCAGGGCTTTTTACAATGCAAACAAAAAAGCTCGCATGTTTTTAGAGACATCGTACCTAACTCTAGTACTAAGCGTACCTAGAGCCTAAAAATCAAATGATATCATTTTCCGAATTTTTGCTTACATTTAGAAAATTCCAAGCCAGGATTCACCTTATTTATTGTGGTATGATTATTACTTACTGATAGAAAGGGAATTGCTTTCTTCAGGTAACGAATTATATTGTTAAAACAAATTAAGGTTAAAACTACGCGAACCGGTATTCGCCAATAGTACTGCTTGCCAATTTCTTTCGCTGCATTTGAGTTCTTTTGAGGGGAAAAATGAATAGAGACGATATTGCGCCCAAGTTTGACAATTTGGCAAGAGCAACCGACGTATTTCGGCCAAGGGTTGCGGTGAACGATGGACTACAGTATTAGGAAATGTAAAAAACACATACTAAGTAAGTGCTAGATATTTTGACATAAAATTTAAAAGCTTTACTGAATAGTGCCATTGATTATATAAGACACAATTTCTGCCCACATTGATTCAATACGCCCAAGTCACCTAAGTACTAAATATTATGAAGAGATCGGGAATTCTGGGAAGTACGAAGGCCACTTTTTGATCAATCACTGTTCTCTGGCCAATCTGTGTTTGATAACTAATATGATATACAAAATATAATAAACCAATAAATGGAAAAAAAATAATTTGCAGTTCCTTTAAAATCATAGATCGAACGAATTTAGTATTAAGTACCTTATAATCATAAAGTGGATTTAAGAAAATACTCTCTAGCTAGTTAGTGGCTTTCCTTAAAAACTCATCCAAACACAACAGCACACGTGCTTTTATTTCACAGTTCTTTTCTGTAATGTGCTATTAACTCTTACCTTATAACTTCTAAATGTAGTATGCCTTGCAAAAACAAAAAAAAATGTAATAGTTCCAACAATATAATTGCTTCTCAGTTAGTTAAAGATCCGATTTCTATTTCTCTAAACACTTTCCTTGTGTTACTATTTACTTTTTTTTCAAATTTAATTGTTTTTGTTTACTTAAACTTTAAACCATTATCTGTATTACCTATATATTGTCGTGAATACCACGCTAATAGTAACTTAAGTGCTACACCTAAGTCTTGGCTGGCGTGCGGCACACACTTGACTACTAATGAGAATTTAATTATTGCTTCATGAAAATTCAATTTGTTATGTAGGAAAATAATCATGTTACGGGGTCTTATTAAGTCATATAGCGATATAAAGTTTTTCCTCTACATCGGCTTACATTTTTATGTGCAATAATTATGAAAACTTTATTTCATTTAATTATTTATGAATATTTTGTATCTATATAACTATTATGCAGTTCTACTCGTCTAGCAGATTCCAATAACCGTCAATTATTGTAATTATTGAAGTTTATCATAGTAACGTAAACGACATTTTTTTTTTTTTTACGACATAAGATTTTGGGCTGGCTCTCCAAAATAAGAGCTAATAGATCTCTTTCTCACCTTACAGCCTCGAATAGTTCGAGTTATTGACAAGTTATTGCTCATTCAAAAAGATTAGAACTTTTTATTATAAGTGGAATTCGTTCTGTCGGTATGTTAAACTTAGTTTTTATAACCATACTGCACGCCATAGGTAAGTTCATCGGCCTAGTCCGGACAGGAAGAAACTTTATCCTCCGAACGCGTGAATAAAATTGTCTTCAGGAAACCTCACTTTACTTCTTTAGGAACTTTTAATTTCCCGATTTGATCTTTTGAACTATTCAGATGAACCCATTATTATCAAAATTAACATTGATGATAAATTATTTGTTATAGGATCGTGTTATTCACGACGATCCAATTGGTGGTATATCAGTGGAGGGAAATAAGTTACTACTTAGAGGACTCAGACGTCATCACTCAGCAAGGTACAAATGTCGTGCACGAAACTCTGAGGGGACTGGACTTAGTGAATCTATGACGTTCACTGTGCTTTGTAAGTAACCAGAAGTTATTTTGTCAGTATTTGAATTAATTTTGTATTTAAGTAACACATTTAAAAACATATTTATGGATATTATTTTCATTATTCACTAAGTGAATTAAACTATAAGCAGTTTTAATATTAGGAGACGCATCCAAAAATTGATGGCCATTGCTCCAGACCAACAAAATAAAATCACCATTACCAATAAACTCAAACAATGTCAGCGGGAATGCAAGTACTCTGTCGAATCAGATGAGGATAAAGACATTTTGGGATAAGGATAAAGACAGATGGCGATAGGGACGATAAAAAATCCTCAAGAAAACTAAGCAAAATTAATTTTTGTAATTAGCACGTCCAGAATGTTCTGCCGGTTCCGTGGTCCAACAATTAGCAGGGGCTCCGGGAGGTGAAGTCAGAGCGAGGTGTTCCGTGTCAGCTCCGTCTACCAGAGATGCAGGACCTTTGAGGTTTTATTGGACTTATAATGGAACTAAAGATGTCTTACCTGTAAGGACAAAATCCTATTATTTTAAAATTGTACTAAAATGATGAGTTTCGTTAATTTTTTTTATCATTATGAAATAGATACCGGCATCGAACATAACTGTCATGGGATTCAGTAGCACCGTCATTCACGGTCTCCCTTCTGCTGGTGAAGAAGATATGGGTTGGTTAGCGTGTTGGGCGAGCAATGACGTTGGAAATCAGAGAGAACCCTGTCTCTTCAGGATCATGCCAGCGGGTAAATAGAAAACTTTACACAAAGATTTCAATGTCTTACAGTTTGTTCAATATTTTTTCTTCCTACAGCTCTGCCAGAACCACCGAATAATTGTGAGCTGGATAACGAAATTCTGCGGTGCGAGCCAGGTCACGATGGTGGGCTCCCACAGAGATTTATTCTGGAGGTACTGGAGGTACGGCATCACAGTGAGATGCGGGAAGACAATGAAATCGCCACGTTGAACGATCAGGTGAGCGCGGCGCGAATGCGTTTTGCCGTGCTTGTGATAACGCTTTTCATTTCATTTTGTTGGTATCACTCTTTCTTAAGTTACACAGAAAATACTACAAAAGTGTGACTAAGAAATTGTCGGTTTTGCGACCAATTTTGCCGTAACCCTTTGAGTAAATCCATTAATATATAATCTGGGTGCAATGTAAAAATGAAATTCTTATATACATAGTGCACACAAGAAAGCAAATACTACAAGATTCAACTCAAATTAACTACTCTACTAGAACTACAAAAGAAACTTCACAAACCATAACTTCAGGATTCTGGTATACGAATTGGCTTAGATTAAGAATAAAAAATATTTCCAACCCCCTACTAGTTTATTTAATCTTTATTGCTTATATTTTGTCAGGCGTTGAATGTTATATTTTAAATTTATCTTTAAGTGGGCTTCTGATTCTTTATTAACCATGAATCCAATTTGAATACAAAAATATAAGAGAACGAGATAAATTTCATTTATTTAAGTTATGCGAAATAAAAAAGAGTCTTCGTAGTTTTAAATATTTAAAATCCAATATCGTGTCTCAGGGTATCTCCGGTAGGGGATTAACAGAAGCTGTGTACAAAGCTAGCAGTGAAGCTCCTCAATTTTCACTCGATGCTTTGTCCCCTGGCCGGTATACATTGCTGGTTTATGCTGAAACACCTAGAGGGAGATCGCCTAGACCAGCGGCATTACATAGTGTACCGATAAGAACTATCGACGATTTAGATCGACCTGGTGAGTTCCTTAAAAAAATTATAATTTAAGAGGAAATGTTCAGACAGAATAATTTTTGGTATTGTAAACCCTATTTTTATTTGACCATGTGTTTATTTTTCACTATGCAGATTCCTTTATTTTCATTTTAAGTGTTTATTCTAATTAACATAACGTTAACGTCCAATTAACGTCCACAGTTAGCCCTGCCGAGATTCGAATCTGTAATCTCTGTAATCTACCCTAACCACTCATCCAGTGGGCTCGCCAAAACCTATAACCTCTGTTTGATCTTAGGTTCTCTTCAGACCATGACGCCAATGCCTCCTCCACCAACGACAACAATCAGTGACAACAGCGTTGCACTTCTTGTTGGTGCAGCCCTTTCATTGGTTTTACTCACCATACTGACCACTCTGTGTGTGTCTTTGGTCGTCATGTGTAAGAAAAAGGGAAGACCACGACATAATGCTGATCAAAGGTATTTTCGTGGAAGCCTATAGCACTCTAATTAAAAAATATATACATATAAATATACTAGCAAACATTGTTTTGCCCAAAAAAAATGGCATGGCCCACCCTTATCACTTAGGGGTATAAAAAATAGTTTACGACCTATATTTCTCAGACCTATCACTAAAATAGACTAAAATTTCATAAAAATCCTGAAAATATATAAATTTTTATAAAAATAAATTATTCGATATACACTCCAGAGAGTTTACAGTATCATTGTGGTTTTTTTTTATGTTAGACAGGCAGGCTGAAGGTCCACTTGATGGTAGGTGGCTACCGTCGCCTATAACATAAGCAACGCCATAAGTGCTACAAGTGCGCTGCCGACCATAGAAGGATTAAGGATAAGGGATAAGGGAGGGATGGGGTAATGGGCTCTGGCAAACTACTTCAGGTGTTGTGTAACTAATTGCAAAAAAAATCCTTCCAGCACAATAACACGACGTAACGTCGGCGTGTCGATGTATGGAGGCGACAGCACGTCTCCCGTTGTGCCTACAGTTGTCGTTAGGGGACATCGCGGCTCCAGAGTACTGGCTGCTAGATGGTCAGGGATGCTGGATGAAGCGCCGCTTGCTGTCCTAGCATTAGACACCAGACCTCACGGTAAATATTAATAAATTCCATATCTCAAGTTCAAAGTGAATTTTCCAAGACATTATAATTATTATTATAGAAATAAACATGTCTAACATTGATACGGTCACTATAAAATGTTGATAGGCATATTGTAATCGATTATAACAAAGTTGTTAATTAGGTTCTAACATAGACACTAACTAACTAACTAACTAAAGACTTGGTTTTACATGAAATCTCACAACTTTTTGCAGCAGTTTGAGACTTTAACTGATTTAACTGATTTCCATGAAACTTGGTAGATAAACATTTAGACGTACAGGACACACGATATGCTTCTTTTCTTCTTTTTCAACGCGGACGAAGTCGCGGGCGCCAGCTAGTGATGATTATTACTTTCAATAAATTATTTTTGGAAATTGAAAAGTAGCGTTCAAAATTATCTTCCATATATATATAAGTAATAACCTGCATCTGATTGACAATGGTTTATATTATGGTGCATACATATGTTTAAATATCAAATAAAGAAACAAATGCATTTAAACATTATTTTAAACTTAAAAAAAAAACGAATCTCAACTCGTACAAAAAGCAGCATAGTTATGAAGTGGAACGACAAACTCTATAAAATTAACTCGGTACTTCATTAATATTAACAACTTGTTTCAGCTGACACCGACTCGAGTCTTAGCGAAGGGGAACATCAAGAAACTAGACTTACTACTTCGAGGCAGGTTGACGATAACGAGACACAGACCGACTCCTAGTGAAACTTTCACATTTATATATTTGAAATGAGGAAAACAGACTCCTTTGATGGAATTTTTGTGGGAACTAAGTATGCAGCTTTATACCTGAAAGTAGGTTGACTATGCAGTTTTAATAAAATATTAAATCATTTACATATAATATATAAAAATAGGGATTAAATATAGTATATTAGTACTTTCGAAGGTTTAGACGGTTTCTAAATAAATACTTATTTATAAATAATATACATATACCTATTTACATAAAAGATTACTTTGCAGTCAACGAAGTGCCTGTAATATTGAAATAGCAAATAAATGTTTAAATAATCATTCTTGCTATAACAAAATTTCAGGCGTAACTCGAATTTTTACATTATTTTAATAGCTACATTAAAACTATGATTATCATATTCTTAAAATTTATTTTTACAAAATATATACCATTAAAATAGGATTTGAAAAAGCGATTTACTATAAACGTGTAACATGTTATTTTATTTACTTGAACCAACAAGGAAATGGTGTGGAATTTTCTTATTAGGGGAATATTTAAGAAAAAAATATTTGAAAGTTTTCAGTCTCGGCTGTAGCTCTTCATATTATCTGTGGCACAAAGCCAAAAAATAAATGAAGTGTAAGCATGATGCAGTATTATTTCCGTGATAAATGTTTGTGTATGTGACATTGTTATTATAGGAGCTGAATATAGTCGATTCTATAGAATTAAAATACTGAGACGTACGAGTGGAATATTTCAAGTTTCCATTTTAAGAAAAAAAAAAAATCATTTTTAAGAAAAAAAAACCATAAAAATAGAAGTTACACGAAAACGTACATTTTTTCAGAAAATACCACAAGATTTTTTCATGTACAGAATGTAAATAGGACTGGACAGTTTAAATTTAAATTTAAATTATATAAAAATGCATGAATTATTTTACAGTTAAAAATTATTTCTAAAATTAAAAAAGGAAAATGTTTCCTAAGTATGATAGAATTTTTTTATTTCATTTATTGTGTATCTTCTATTTTTGTCTCTAATGTATCACAATTGAAATATATTTTACATTGTGTCTTGTGTATTTGAAATGAAATAAAAATAATAAATGTAACTTATATGTTATAAATTAGCATGCGAATGTATTCGTTAATGGAACTACTTTTTTAAAAAAAATAGTATTTAAATTTATTAAAATTTATTAAAATTTATATATTTAAATTTTTAAAAATACTATTTAAAAAAAATATTTTTAAATAAATAATTTAATTAAATATTCAATAATATTACCTTTAACCTTAATATTTTATACGGGTATTAATTTAAAGACAGAATATTTGTATCGATTAAGTGGTACCAGATAACTACTCAAAAAGTAGTACCTAATACCTACTTAGTTATTATGGGACCAAATTCTCATGACTTTCTCATAAATAAAATTAATGTGTGTAGCAAAACTATTGAAAAAAAATTTTTTTTTTTTATTTATATTTTATTATTTTAATGTTGCTTTCATTTCATTAAAAAAAAAATGAAGTTAAAAAAATTGAGTTTTGTTGGTGTGTATTCAAAAAAGACTTTTCTTGTGTTTCTGCAAGAATTCTGCACAATTTTATTTTCATTTAATTTTCTTACGAAATTAAAGTGATAGTCACCTCAACTTATAAAACCGTTTGTGCTATCAACGCACAAACAAAACTAAGTGTACTTAGAAAGTTGAAATTTTGAAAATAGGTTTACTTTATAACGTGAACATCCGCTAAGAAAAGATTTTTGTTGAAATATTTCAACTCAAATTATCTAAAAATTTCACCGTGGTCTCCTACAAAAGGAGACGAAATTAAATTAAATATTTATATTTTTAAACTGTTTTTCAAAAAAATAGATTTTTAGTTATAACACAATATTAGTAACTAAAAAAAAATAGTTTAAGTCATGAGAATGTGGTCTTAAATTAATCTCACCGAATTTAACTTTTAATAAACAGAAGCCATAAATTTGTATGTTTTATTCTATAATAATATTATACTATAAGTTTAATAGAAGTGCCTATTTTAAGACCAAAGAGTAAAGAGAGTATAATTAATATTAGAAACGATGGACACAAATTATAGAACAAACTAAAGAAAAATGTAATACGTTTTAGTATGACATTGTTATTCTGAGAATTAAAAAAATTACATTTTTATTTGTGGTTTTATTAAAAACACTGTCAATTTGACAACTCCAGTAATATATTAGGTATCATAATATTTGTAAGTACAGTCGGCGTACGAAAATCTTCGTCAGTTTTCCAATGCCCTTTATCTTCTTCTCTTTTAAGGTCTTGGCTCCATCAGATCTTCTCCGATGATTTTGCCAGTGTCATTAGTAAAAATAGCAATTTGTTATAGCGTTATTTTAAATAAAAAGGCAAAATTGAAATTAAAAATCAAAAATAGGAGATCCCGAGACTAGTCAGTCAAGTCAAGTCAAGTCTATATTAATTTTTCTTAGTTTTCAAAAACAGGTCCGACAAGTCCAAAGCAGTCAAGTCAAGTCCACCCTTTATCTTAGTATTTTTGAAACTAAAGCACAGCAGATAACTGACAGACTTTTTGACTTTTGGCATTACTGATTATAGCCCTAGTGCAAGCAAATGTCAACTTTAAGGTGACGAACGTTTTCTTAACCCGACTGTCACTGTAAAAGGACCAAATAAGGTCATTAGGTAAGTATACCTAACAAATTATTCATTTTAAGTAAGTATCTTCAAATAAGTATCTTCCTGTCACTACCAAAACTGTCTGAAAAATATATTGCAATTCATCAAATCCTAAATAATGTACATAAATATAATAGTATGCAAGAGAAACAAAAATTTTAAATAGGTTTATCATCAATTTATGGGGATGCAAGCTTTGGAAGTATTATTTTACTGAGGCTTGGCGGACTTTGCATGTCTTTGAAAATTATTAATCGACTGAGACACGCAGCTTTCTGCGCGACATTTCACTTTATTGCACAGACAATGACAAATTATCTGTAATCCGTCCATATGGATAATTTGGAACTGTAGAGAAGTTGTCTGAGGTCTTCTGGAGATATTTCCAGAAGACTTTTATTCCAGATATTTCCAGAAGACAGTCTTTTAGTGAAGCAACTTTTAGAAGTAAACCTGTTTTACATAGATATGACACACGATTCCACATGAAATATCTTGTACACACTCGTAAACTAGTAATTTATAGCGATTTTCATATAAGTTCAAAATACCCTAGGAAGTAATATAGATAGTTTAAATTGAACTACGTCATTAGAGGAAATTCTTAGTATTGCAAGCTTGTAACGTGTTGTAGATTAAACCACTCTAAACAGTTAACCGAAACTTTAACGACACAGCACTTAACCAGAGTTTATATTGTTGCATCTAGTTTATGGCGAAAATTTACGTCGCACTCATTGGTGTTACCTTGTTTAGCGTTACTTTTTAAACTGAAATTTAAAACGTTTGCGTATACTTTATGGTTTCTCCCGATACTGAGTAGTTTGGAATATCGTATACCTATACTTTATCACTTTTAGTTAAATATCGCATTTTTGTTATCACATTCCTAAGTTCTTGGAAGGCTTTTATTCTCCCACGCCACCCGATAAACTTATTACCTTTGGATTATCCAGTTCGGATGAACTACGAGTATTAGTGTAGGCATAAATAGCTGATCATTAGAAGTTCCAAGAAATCAAATAATAACACATAAATTGAACTTACAGAATTAGGTTTAATATCACAGGGTCTAACATGAAAATTTAATTATTAATTTTTCACAAAATTAATTCCATATTTTAACAAAATGTGTGGTAAAAAAATCCTATCAAAAAGCTAACAACAATTTGATCCTTATTGAGTTAAGTTGTCTACAATTACCTACGCAATATTTTTAGGAAGCATAACATAAACACCGCCATTTATAACCACATGAAGGGAAGTATTAGTACAAGAACCGCTAAGATTTCCATGAGACGACAGATTCTGCGAACATACGACTAAATAAACCTGCTTAATATCCAACTCTATACATAAGCCCTGCCATTCTTACCTCATAAAAAAGGGATATTTCCCCTAATAAACCATACCGTAAACACAATACGGTCGACAATTCAATTTCATTACTTCACTCTTATATTGTAGGTGTTAGAGTTCATTTTTGAAAGCACCAACGGAGTGTATTATGTTTGTTGTCTGGTCCTCTAACATCTCCTAATTCCGCTATAAAAATATGACGCACTTTTGTTTATTGCAAGCTAAAGTTAATAACTTCGTAAGAGAAATATGCAAGTTCGGTGAATATTCTAAACTAGCTGTTACACGCGACTTCGTCCGCGTAACTTTATAAAATAATAATACATTCGAGTCTGTGAAACCATGGAAATACACATACAAAATTTCAACCCAATCGTTCAAGCCGTTTAATAGTTGACATACGGACAGTAGCGCCACCTACCGGGTCTAATTGTATTTTTGAATCATCCAGAAAACCATCGAAATACCCATATAAAATTTCAACCCAATCGGTTCAGCCGTTTAGAAGTTATGTGAAAAAGATAAGTACGGAAGGATAATTCTTACTACCCGTTGTCCTATTAGCTGTTTTCTCGCAGGAATGAAGCATTTTCCCGCGGTAAAAGGTAGCCTATGTTCATCAGGGATAATGTCGGCTCCTAATGGTAAAAGAATTTTTCAAATCGGTCCAGTAGTTTCGGAGCTTATTCAATACAAACAAACAATCAAATCTTTCCTCTTTATAATATTAGTATACATAATAATATACCAGATAATAAATTTTGTAAAAATATATAATAGAGGGGAAAACAGTGCTCTCAGACGATAGAGCTGATTGAGATTTTATAAAAGTAGCCTGTTTTTCGCACTGGGAGATAACACCGTGAAATAAAAGTATGATTGCTATTTTAGTTCAGAAAATTTTCAGTTAATATTGTTTAAGAATGTCACTCGATAACTAGGTCAAAATTAAATGATAATTTAAAATATAGTTAACTTTCTTTGTCCCGCGGGTTTACGCGCGTTAATAAATTTGGATTGCAAGCGCTGAACATTGTGCTTCAGCGCCATCTGATGATGAGTTACAATAAAGTTACAATTAACGATGTAATTTACGATGCGCTGTCGCTAGATGTCGCTATCAAGAAATCAAACACCGTAACACTGTTAACGCTATTCATCGAGTAAGTATAAAATATTTAATCGTTGCAATCATCGTCACGAATTAATACAGCTTAGGAATCAATAACTGGTATTTTTTGGTGGCGTTACATTTGTTTTATTACAAATAGGTAACGCGTATTTTTAACTTCTTCCAATGTCATTAAAAGTATATATAATACTAGCTGACGCCCACGACTTCGTCTGCGTTGAAAAAGATAAAAAGTAGCCTATCACGTGTCCCGTACTTCTAAATGTTTATCCACCAAGTTTCATGAAAATCAGTGTGATGGAGGAACATACATACACACATACAGAAAAAAAATCTAAAAATCGTCAATTTAGTTTCAGTATCATGTATAGAGCCTATATACACGATATTTCTGAAAACAAAGTAAATTACTCCATGACCATGAGTGATGATTATTCTCTCTATATGTCTATATATATAAAAATTACGTGTCAAGTTGTTTGAGGCCAATGGACTCCTAACCTAAGTTAAGTAAAGTAATAAAAACTTAAGTTTTATTTTTAACTCGGACGAAGCCGGGAGCGTGTAGCTAGTTAAATATAATGTTCTTATATAATCATTTATTAAGAAGTCATAACTCATTTACGACGCCCGAGAAAAGCTTTTATTTTCAAAATTATATTTTAAAATAGTGAAATGGGTATTTATTGAGACTCGTGAACGCTACGAAATTAAAACCTTATGACGTCATCCTCTACGCCGGTCGCTACGGATGCTACGGATGCTACGGAATACGTACAAAATTAAATTAATACTAACGAAATACTACGCATCTGTGTGTTTGTGTATGTATAGGTGAATTATCATATTAAGGTTTGAAGGAGACACTAGTGGGGGAATCGGCGCATGTGTACAATTGCGCAAAAAATTGCTAAGGAAAATGACATTTTTTTTCTTATTTCGTAATTTTTCACCTCACTAACTTAACATTACAGGCAGTGTTGATATTCCTTCCATAAAATCATCGTGCGATGTCGAAGGACAACGTTTTTTTGGGCATTTATTCATCATGACGTATTTACTAATACGATAAAACAATCTGTACGCAACAGTACCTAAGAGACTCGAGACGCGCGAACGAAGTGCGGGAGGGGAAGAGCACTGAGTCTATCAATAACGTGTCAGCACACCGACGCGTACCCGCCCCTCACTTTCCTCTGCCCCCTCAAAGACCTAAAAATAGAGTTCTGCGCACATTTGCCGAGAAGTCTTTATTCGCTACACGACCTATATGTATTGTATGATTATGTACGAAGTTCACGCTGATCTCAATAACTATTAAACGGGTTTTCATGCGGTTAAGGTTTTGTATAATTTGGTTGAAATATGACGATGATTGTTGAAAATGAGAGATTATATTTTTCATGCGATAAAACGACACATATGACAGGACTAGTTTAACCGAAAATAATATTGGCAATTTAGCTGTAATGTTAGGCCTTTGTGTGAGATGATCAATAACCTTAATTGTATTACATCGACTTAAATTAGAGAATGGAACCGAATAAGGCTTCCAAATTCGCAAGTCTACAAATTCGGTTCGAGACAAATTCTCGATTGCACGAGTTTAGCCGACAGCGAATTGTCAGCTAGCAGGGAACCGCAGCCAATCTTTCCACAGCATTCAATTAATGGACGTACCTATTTATACGTTACGTACTAATATACTCTGTTACCCACTCACGCCTTAATCAGCTACGACATGAATGATCATCATGAAATTTGGCATACACTTTGTATTCTTCTGCTTTTTTATGTTTGTAATTTCGGTGTACTTATATTATTATAAAAAAAAATTAACTAAAATAAGTAAAAACCTGTTAATGACAGGTTATAGTTATGACCTATAAAATTTAAATGAAAATTTTTAAGAAAAAATAAAAAAAAATTGTAAGGTTTTTTATAAAGCTACTGTGCCCGTCTTTGGATTCTTAGTTGTAGCAGGATTGCAGTAAACCGCAGCCGGCACACTGTCGGCGTTAGAAACACTATTCTGGGTTCATAAAATCAAGTAAAATCAGTGTTAGACATTCTTCTGATTATGTGTTCTAATAGTATAAGAACATTTAATCGACAGTTGAAATAAATATTGAAATATACCTACGCGATAGCGTAGTTAATTTGAACCATCGTCTGCCCATATAGATACAGTGTTGGATTGTAGTCGCTTGTGGACATAAATTAATTAATTGTTTTTACTATTACTCATATTGGATGGTAACATTCTACTGTCAAGTTAGCCGTCTTTGCTCATAAAAAAGTAATGAATCTAAGCTAAGCATTCAGTGAAAAACCTGTGCCTAAAAGTTAAATAACCTATGTTAAATAACCATTTGAAAAAAGCGAAATAAAAAACAAGTAATATACTCTTTCATTGATCTCTAGTAGTTATATGGACGTTTCATCGAAGTCTTGTGGATTTGTAGTTTCAGCGTAGCTTTTAACGGAGCTTTAAAGTTCTATAGTATTCTACAGCATGCAAGCAATAGTTTTGGTACAGTTTTTTCATCGACGGTTTATTTTTAGTTGGGAAAAAAGTAATTTAATAAACAGTATCAGATTTTAATCAAGTTATAACAACTAAGTTTTGAGTTTAAAACGTAATTACATGTTTAGTATATAATCTGTATGTAATTCTTATTTCTAGTTATTGTTATATAAATTGAATGTACATTTAAATTGTATCTTCACACAACACACATTTCTACTAAACTGTTACAATTTTAATCAAAATTGCAATAAAAATTATACGAACGGAGAAAAAGAAAAATAACGCAACACAGATATGGGTAAATATATAATGTTTTTAAAACATTTAATTCAAAAACTTAATCGCAACGCAGACGTAAAAAATAATGGAAAAACCAAATATTAACAAAAAAAGAGATAAGATTGTGATTTTTTAGAAATTGGTCACAGGATTTTTTTCTATGTAAAAAAAAATAATTTTTTTTACGTAGAAGACACGCTTTTTTGGGACACGCTAATTCTCGAAAGTCCATAATTTTTTGTACCCCTCCCCATTCCATGCCACTATATTTTGAGAAAAAAATTTTTTTTATTGTTTAAAAACATAATTAAAATCTTTGGAAATAAGACGTGAACTTATATTTAAGTGAGTAACAATATAAAAAAGTAACTCTTTTGGGTGCACTGCGTGCCCTCAGGTGCCCCCACAAAAAGCCTTGGGCTCTGGCTTCCCTTAATTACTCACCCAAATCCAATAGTACACGTGCACCTACATCGCGCTGTATTTCCCTGTGCTCTTCTATAAGAGGGCGGTTACTGCAACTTGCCACTAGATTGCCTTTTCTACAACTAGCTGGTGCTCGCGACTTCGTCCGCGTTGAAAAGTATAAAACGCCATCTACCGTGGAATATCGTCAAACAGTTGTCATGTTAGTAGTTTCACCTATCGAAATAACATCTCCCGGGCCAAGCCGCTTGTATTGACTTTTATTTTAGATTTCCCGTAGGAATGAAGCATTTTCCCGCGGTAAAAAGTAGCCTATGTTCATCACGGATAATGTCGGCTTCTAATGGTAAAAGGATTTTTCAAATCGGTCCAGTAGTTTCGGAGACTATTCTATACATACAAACAAACAAACAAACAATCAAATCTTTCCTCTTTATGATATTAGTATAGATGAAAGATCATCAGCTCACCTGATGGTAGTTATCAACTTCATACAAACAAAAACATTGAAATAACCGTACTTTGTGATATTCTGTTTCGATGCGCAATGCGTTAGTAAGAATAGCTAAAGACCAAAATCCTAGTTTAATTCCTTTAGGATCGCTAGCGTAACATCATAATTCAGCCTTGACATTTGGCTTGTTTGTAGGACTTTATTTTTGAAAATAAATACAAGTGAGAGGGTTAAAAATATAGTTTCAAGTTTATGCGCGTTCTATTCATTATTTACAGCATCTCTGTTGAGGACAAACTCATTATAAAACACCCTATCCAAACAAACGACAGATCTCGTTCCTCGCAGATAAATAACTTGGTCAAAACAAATATGTCTGAGGGCAAGCTTAAAGTAAACATAAGGGTAATAACGTCGCCCAACCAGAACCAACAAGGTCCGAGAAAAATTAAGATTTAGATTACGCTTGGGACAACATTACGTTGTTTTCTCGTCTTCTAGATTGTTTATTTCAAATAAACATGATAAAACAATATAGTTCCATGTTTCAGTTAATGTACGTCTTACAAAATGTTAATCATAATGTTATTTTTTGACATTCTTTCGGAATAAAGTCCCGGGGAAAGTCTCTGGCAATTAGTTGATGGAGTTATAGCCAGTTAAATTAGTATAAAAGCTGCATTGGAAAACATTTAGATTAACTGGGGGTTGTAGTTCCTGCGCGTCATAGAATAATGGAAGTTGGCTACCATCGCTTACTCGCTTTGGAAGGGGAGCCCAAGATTTTTGGATTTACTCGAGCGCGTCAGATATTGCCAATGTATATTCCCCACGTGTCTCCGATAACGGATATGTATTAATCTGCCGTGCCGGTTAGGTTGGTGGTGTTGGTGGGGGTTGGGATAAAATTTTAAATACAACTCGAGCGCGTCAGATTTTCAGAAGGGAAGTTAAGTGAACCTAAACTAAGCTCCCATTTAAAATTTAGACGATTCGGATGTAACGCAAGCTCGTGGCAGCTTTTTGAAAATGCAAAAAAGATTTTTGACGATTGCCATATGGAGGATTTTTTAAAATACAGCGCCTTTTTTATTAACCTTTTTTTCTTCTTCAAATCCAATCTTCAAAGGCCAATAAGTCCCCACGACGCTCGAGTGACTTTAATCGTCAGCCACGCTTTCGTATAAAAAATATTTTTGTGTCAGGTGAGTAATATGTGAATTCTGTGACATCTCTTTCTTACGAAATCTTCTTATTTTAAGGTGTTGCATTGTAAAGGAGTGGTTTATGTATTGCCACCAGATGTTATATTATATGTAAGGAATGAAAATACACCGGTGCGGTTATAAATGTAAACAATTTTAGAAGTATTGCATAGAAATATTCCAATACTTTGATTTACGCTCCGATGCACAGGGATATTCGGCAAAACTCCGGACATATAGATATTGCTTTCAACAATATTTATCTATCTATACATTATCGAGATCGGGCCTAGAGATTTATCGCCACCATTCGTTACAGGGAGGAACTTGTGAATTTTATTGCGCACTGGTATAAAATATCAAGTGTCTAGGAGATATGAACGGATTCTTCGGTTTGTTGGTTGGACTGCTCTTTGTCTTGGCCGTTGAATTTATGTAGGGGCTTCCGTTAGATAGATATGACTTCAACGGCGATGTTTGGTGTTCTGTCAATTGGAACATTACTTTTATGCATTGTGATGTGTATTTCCTTTGATACTGATTTGACTGTATTTTCACCTCTGTCTTTTCCAAACACGTTTGTGGATTTGCGTGTCAGTTATAAGACCTTGTTTGTAACAAACAAATCAGGCAAACATCAAGCATGAGTAGTAAGGCGTAATTGATTAGACAACCGAGAAATAAATGCACGTGTGCTGTTGTATTTTAGTAAGTGAGTAAGGTATATAATTATGATAGCCCTTTCCATTACAAATCCTATATAAGGGATAAGACAAGGTGCGCCCTTCCTCATCCCTTATCCTTTATCCTAAGTGTGGTAGGAAACTTGAAGTAGGTACCTATGGAATAATTAAAATAGTAATTAAAAGAGAAGTGGCACTAAGGAAAGCTTACTTCAGATTTCACCGGAACAAGTAGAAGTAACTGAAGCAAGTGAGACTTTTAGTTGCAATTCGTAGAATACGTCTTAAATTAGAATTAATTTTAAGCAAGCTTTTTCTTAATTCAACTCGCACGAGTGAAGATTGAGATTTTAATAGTAGAGTTACTGCATACAGTTTTAATATTATCCAGGTATTTAAATTCGGTATCCATCCTAAGCCGGAGCAACTCGCTCCAGCTTAGGATGGATTTTTTATTCTGACACTATACCTGTTGCACGCGACTTCGTCCGCTTAACTTTTTATAAAATATGGCCTATGTTACTCGCTGATAATATAGCTTCCCAACAGTGAAAGAATTTTTCAAATCGGTCCAGTAGTTTCGGAGCCTATTCAATACAAACAAACAAATATTTCCTCTTTATAATATTAGTAAAGATAATCACTTTTTCAAAAGCTCAAGGTGCAATTTGTGAAACCATCTGTACAGCTGGATGTAAAAATGAGAGAAAGGAATACCCAAGTGTGTGAAATTGTTATTCGAATTTCAGAGGTCATATTAATGTACCTACTCAATATACTTTAATTATTTATTAATGTACTCAGTCAAAGGAGCATTTTAATATTACAGTTTCGGTTTAAAAGTTCGATTTCTTATGCAGTATGCAGTACTTATGCAGTACTTAATTACTTACCTCATTTTTACCTATAATTTAAGTTACATTGCGTTTGCGCCGGGGCTGGGTTTATTCCATACTAAGTATATGAGCATTATCAACTTACTAGCTGGCGCCCGCGACTTCGTCCGCGTTGAAAAAGAAAAAGTAGCCTATACTGTGTCCCGTACGTCTAAATGTTTGTCTACCAAGTTTCATGAAAATAAATTAATTCGTTTAAGAGTTATGGAGGAACATACATACAGAAAAAAATTCTAAAAATCGTCAATTTAGTTTCAGTATAATGTATAGAGCCTATATACACGATATTTCTGAAAAAAAGTAAATAACTCCATGACCGACCCCTACAGATTTATTATTAGTATTGACATACATACATACATACATACAATACCTACACTTACAGATTTATTATTAGTATTGATGATATTGATTGATTAATTAAGTTTAAAAGTGAAAAATGTGACATATTTATATTTGTATCGCTATACTACTCGTTACGACATATTATCTTTGTTCCGCAACGAAAGACGTTGTTAGCTCCGAAGATCTATGGACCATATCACATTAATAATATAGAATGGTTGCGTAGCGTGAGTTGAAATATAGGTCCAATAACGACCTGTACGTTAGTATACGGAATCGTTATTTATGAGTACCTACTGGTGATTACTTTGCTGCAGAATCTATAAATTTTACAGTAATTCAATAACTGTTACATAAAGTTAAGGGTTCCTTTTCGTAGTAGTATAGGTACGCTTTTGTTGGCGCGGTCTTTATTATACTTCGGGGTGATTTTTTACTTGACATCCCTTTTTGGAGTAATTCTTAAGAATCAATTTATGAAAATTTATGGGAGTAAAATCAAAATTGTCACATTTTTAGCGTGACAAGTTAGTTATTAACTTTTGACGCCATCTACACAATATCATTGAAACTAGAATATGTTACGTAATAATACATCCTTGCGAAAACTAGTTTTAGATAGAATAGTTTCCACCTTTAACTTGTTTTAGACAGAACTAGATTTGACTATCGTTTTTTATTAGAAATATTTCACTGGAAATTAACTGGAACTACTGGTTCGAATTGAAAAATTATTTTTGTGTTGTATAGTCCATTTATCGAGGAAGGCTTCAGGCTATATAACATTTTGAACGCGGACGAAATCGCGGGCATCAGCTAAGTAGTATCTTATAGTCACACACTCTGTAACACAACAAGTTCACAAGCTGTTATTTCAATCTAAGGATCGATAGAAATTGTAGAAACATTTTTATTTTCTCTCAGTTTTAAAGTTTTCGGAACGCAGCAAGAATTCTTTAGCAATTTCTAAATCCGAAGACTGAATTCCTATCGATTCAGTTTTAATATCGAATTGCTGCCACTAATGTTCGCTCTCGGAAAGTGTGTTACATTTCGAACATTAAAAAGTCGTTGCAAGATATGAAAAAGTACTTGTAAAGTACACGAGGAGACTTTTCAGCAGACGGATCACGTAAGTATTTATAATAAAAATCTGTACATTTTATTTTTACATTTATTTTTTAGATTCAATCATAGAATGTGAAATGTTGAAATCAATGTTAATATTAAATGATTCTAAATTATTTAAGGAATCTATTATATTTATTTTATAACTTACTAATACTTCAGTTATTCACAGTCGCAAAAAAAGCTCGTCATCTTATATATTATATTATGTGTATAGTAATAATAATTTTGGTTTTTGAATATTCGTGAAAGTCCAGGTTCTTTGGATATTAAGTTTATCTAAAAGGTAACACGATATTTATGATGTTACGATGGTTGTACGCGCTAATCTCAAGAAATACTGGTTCGAATTGAAACATTCTTTTTTTGTTGGATAGTCCATTTATCGAAGAAGGCTATAGGCTATAGAGAACGTGGACGAAGTCTCGGACACCAGCTAGTAATATAGGTATATATATAATAGTAATATATTTGAGTAGGTATAAAGTATAAGGATGTATGCGCACCGTAGCGAGGGATTGTGCACTCGGCACGTCCGTCGTCGTGACGGGCGTCCGCATCGCATCGTAAAATGCATCCTTCTAATGCACCCACATGCATTCACTAAACAAAATGGACTTACCATCCGTGGATCAACATTTTTATGTACTTTACAGTATCATCATCTATTTATTTATTTATTTATTTTATTTTAGGGAAATTTACAGGTATAATTACTTAATAATTACTTAACTTAGCGCCTCTTTCACCAACGTCATGTAAAGTGTTGATTAGTTACTTTAAGAAATAATTTTCTGTTTTATTGAATTATTCACTCGGTTTAGTGCAGCCATCGATTTTTTTTATTTTTTTTATAGGCCACTGAAAAATTTATCAGCCTAAGCGCCTCTTTCACAAACGTCAATTAGGCCAAACTGTCATTTAAAGTCACCGGTAACCTAGAATTATTGAGCTTATATATCTTTGTTTGTACGGTAAACGTCCCAAACTTTGAATAGAAAATAATTTAAAAAAATCGGCTATCGAATGATGCACTAAACCGAGTGAATAATTCAATAAAACAGAAAATGATTTTTTAAAAGTAACTAGTCAACACTTTACTTGATGTTGGTGAAACAGGCGCATAATGTTTTTTGTTTTGACTATGGAACAGGTCAATGTCCATATCTTCTGATGAAATTTCGTTAAAAAGTTTACACGATCGCGACATTACCCCATCCCCCCCTTATCCCTTATCCTTAATCCTTCTATGGTCGGCAGCGCACTTGTAGCACTTATGGCGTTGCTTGTGTTACAGGCGACGGTAGCCACCTACCATCAAGTGGACCGTCAGCCTGTCTGTCGACCTTAACATAAAAAAAAAACATGTATGTATTTTTCTTATAGTTTGTCTTACTAGTGACTACATGCAACAAAGAGCGATTTCTCAGATTGGTGTGGGGAATATTTAAATATAATTTAGATAATAATACAGAAGAGTCAATTAAACCCTTTGCAATTTTCATCAAATAGCAAATGTCACTGATGTTACTACGTCTATATTGGAGAGGTAGAAAATGATAGCACCTGCATCTATACTAATAATGAATCTGTAAGTGTAGGTATGGTATGTATGTATGTTCCACCATAACTCTTAAACGAATTAACTGAATTTCATGAAACTTGGTAAAAGAAGATATTAAATCCAATTTAATATATTCTTATACTTTTATTTTGCAGTTGTAGGAAGTGTGAGGTTTCATTACGTTTTATTTACCAGGGAAAAACAATTACACCATATAATATATAGTAAGTTAGGAAAAAGTGAGAAACATACATTACATAAATAAAGATAATAGTGCAATCAACAACATTATAAGCTAAAATTCTATTACTATGGAATCACGATTCTGTTATTGTGTATAACCTCAGAAATGTTTACTAAGATGGTCTAAATATAACAAAATTTCCTCTGTCAATAAATATAATAAAATGTACCTTAAATTATGCATTATCAATTATGAAATATTCTGTTCAGAACATATTTAAACAAGATTATTTTACTGTCCAATAAAAAAAAAACCGACTTCAAACAGGAAACTAATAAGATACTTAATGAAAAAATTAACAAACACACCAGTCGCTACTACGATTTTCGAAGGTCCCCTCGATTTCTCTGGGACGCCTCCATCATCCTGATCCATGATCCTGGTTTCCTTATCATGGTACCACCCTTGGGATATCTCCTTTCAAACAAAAAAAGAATCATCAAAATTGGTTTATAAACGACGAAGTTATCCGCGAACACATATAAAAAAACATATAGGTATAAGGTCGAATTGAGAACCTCCTTATTTTTTCGGAAGTCGGTTAAAAAGTACAAATAGGGAAAACTTTGTAGGTTACAACTGTTCAACTTGAAGAGGACAGCGAGCCTCTTGAAAAGGATAATTAGCGGATAACGTTACCCCGAAAACCGGATATGTTTAAGTGTGCTTAAGGTCCTGAGAGAAGTTGTTTATTTGTAGACAGTGTAAGTTATCGTGAAACGAATTTGTTTTTCCGATATCAACTGCGTATGCAGTGGTCTGTATGGGTTGGTCATCTCATGTAGTTTCAGTTTGTTACTTTGTTGTCAGAGATATTGCGTTTATTGACGATTTTTAGAATGTATGTATGTATGTATGTTTGTATGTATTGTGTGTTCCTCCATAACTCTTTTTTTATATTTTTATATTTTTGTTATAAGTGTAAGTTTATATTTTTGTATCTCATCATCAATTTTTTTTTATGTTAAGGTCGACAGACAGGCTGACGGTCCACTTGATGGTAGGTGATTACCGTCGCCTATAACACAAGCAACGCCATAAGTGCTACAAGTGCGCTGCCGACCATAGAAGGATTAAGGATAAGGGATAAGGAAGGGAAGGGGTAATGGGCTCTGGCATACCTTACTCACTCACCAAAACACAACAGCACATATGCTGTTATTTCACGGTGGTATTCTGTAAGGGGGTGGTTACTGCCGCCAGATGAGCTGCTAGTAACCTGCTAGTAACAGGAATTTCCCATAAATTTCCAGTAGAACCGATCAGATCCAGCGTCTACTCCAAACTCCATATACCTTGTAGGTGGATGTACTATGCTGTGCTTCCTGGTCTGTGGTCCCCACAGACCAGGAAGTCTTTGCGGTTTCAGTGTCTTAACATTATAGTAGTTTCAATAGCCCCTAATAAAAATGATAATTTTTCCTACTGGCTTTCGTAACTCCTTGAAAAGTGGACGTTGAATCAGTCACATATGCCATCTCACTCTAGTGGGCTGAAACGACTAATGCTAACTACCCTCCCCACATAACTAGCTTCAAGATAGCATTTTGATATCAAGTGTCTCCATTGCTTGTATGTATTTTCCAAGATTTTTATGCGAATATGTAATAATGAGGCATATTGCTCATACATAAATTGGTATGAAGCCAAGCATATTATAAATTGATTATTATGGAACCGGCATTAACAAAAAGGATGGTAGGAGTAATATAGGTTAAAGATAAGGTCATACTTTACTTGCATACAAATCCATACGTCTTTTTAATTTCACAATAATACAAAATACAATATTACCCCCTTCCCTTCCTTATCCCTTATCCTTAATCCTTCTATGGTCAGCAGCGCACTTGTAGCACTTATGGCGTTGCTTGTGTTATAGGCGACGGTAGCCACCGTCCATCAAGTGGACCGTCAGCCTGTCTGTCGACCTTAACATTAAAAAAAAAATTCAACAGGAATAGCTTCCATCAGATAGATATTTAGGCTGACATGTTTAGACTACAGAAGTCACTGTGATCTGCACACCAAGCTTAACATAATATGTATTCATTCTTAAAAGTTCATACTTTTAATAAGTTTCATACTTTAAGATAAAATGTGTTGGTTAATTTGGAACAACTCAGAGGATAGTAAAAATTAATTAAAAAATTCGTAACAACTTCATCTATATATTTCCTGGAAGTGTGTTAAGCTAACCCTTGTATGTGGTATAACAAAAACATGAATAGTAATGTATTATAGCTGACAAGTTAGATAATTTCAAAGGTATGCCTATAACGAAATAGTTTAATACGCCATAGTTGGGGATAGTTTGTCACGTGACAATTTGTTAGTGCTGCGCTACAATCAATATAGAAACAAATGGACATGACTGATATAATTTTATTTAAGCTAGCTGGCGCCCGCGACTTCGTACGCGTTGAAAAAGAAAAAAGTAGATTATCCTGTGTCCTGTACGTCTAAATGTTTATATACCAAGTTTCATGAAAATCAGTTAATTCGTTTAAGAGTTATGGAGGAACATACATATATACATACAACACCTATACTTAAAGATTTATTATTACCTAGTATTGAATATGAATATTATCATCATAAATACAGATGAGTTCATTGTACGAGACAGTGGTCTACACGCTTGGCTTAACGCTCTGTCTCTGTGGTCCTGGATTCGATTCTTGGATAATCTGGATCTAGAAAGTAATGGCAGCGACACAGCGGTTCGCAGCCTTACCAAATACTACCTTGAAATAACATCATCTCTGTTCGGTGATTGAGTAAGGGATGCCAATATCTTCCTTAAACTTAATTGGCTTAAGCTTAAACCTACGTCGACCGCTTACTTGCCATTACCATCAAGTAGGATTATCCTACTATCCATTAACTCCTTATAATACCACAGTAGGATAATAGATAGGTAAGAGATTAAGGAATAGGGAAATGAGCTTTAGCTTCCATGCTCACTCATCGAAATACTGCATATGCACTTATTTATGGTAGTAATATGTGAGAAGTTGTACTGCTATCAATTTATGATCGCGGAACGCAGTGTGCCTTGCCACTATTAAACTATGCGTATTTGATATTTTAATTTTCATTATTGATTAGCATGATTAGCATGACAAATCTTAATTAATTAATATAAAAACTTAAAAAGAAAATAAATAACGAAACAGCCGTCCATTAATTTTTACTGGACAAAAGAGTTATAGAGCGATTTAGTTATAGGTAAGCTTATGAAGTTTGAAATTCCTCGTCGTAAGCGGGAATTGACTTCACAATATTAATGACATTTTTACATGTGTGGTGAAATAATTTTATTATATGTTTTAAAGCATATTTATTATGCATTTTTTTTTATAAAAGTTGCCTTGCAGATAAGCAGTTCACTTGATAATAGGACGTTGGTCCGTTAGTATAAAGGATAAGAGTCGAGTTAGGATTAGTAGGGCAATGGAGGCTATGGAGGCTGTATCCTGAGAAACAAAACACACCAGATTTTAATGCTATGCCAAGCCATAACTTTACTACAACAAAAAATAATCATGTTTGTATGGCTGGGATTAGGGTTTGAGTCATGGGACGTCTCGTGTCTCGAAGTCCTGCGGGACTTTTGGTAAATTTTGTTGCCTGATCCTTAGATTTTAGGGTCAAGACTCAAAACACGGCTGTACATATCTACATAATATGTCCGGTACGTACACTAAAGAACTTCATTAGCTTACGGACTGTTTTACTACATCAATAATATTAAAAGAAACGCGCCATCTGTTAGTTTTATTTATAACTGCGTTGACGCAAAGTATTTTAATAGGCGACTGACGATAATCGATTAATGTCAGCGCTGTTAATGTCACCGTTAGATGTCGCCATACGAACTCGATTTTAGTATTTTAATTATGATTAAAATAAAATACTAAAAACGTAAATAATTACCTTGCGACCGAACATTCGTATATGATATGTATTCGGCCGAATATTCAAATAATTTAAAAATACCTACTACCTATATCTACTATTAGAGACTTTCATACAAAGGTATATGAAAAAGTATCAATTCAAACATAGATATATTTTTCTGTATTTATTTTTTAACTGGCCGGTGCCCGCGACTACGTCCGCGTTCTCTATAGCCTATAGCTATAGCCTTCCTCGATAAATGGACTATCCAACACCAAAAGAATTATTCAATTCGAACGAGTAGTTCCTTAGATTAGCGTGCGCAACCAAACAAACTCTTCAAGCTTATATTATTAATATATATTTAACAAGTAACCTTTGGGGAGCGGTATACACACGAGGCAATAATGTTGAAATACATAAACAATACTAGCTGAACTAAGTAAGTATCTAGGTATGTTTGAAGGCAAACAGTACACAAACACATGCCCGATAATTACACGAAAGCGCTGCCGGCATCAATTTACCATGTTAAAAACATAAACCAAAGACCGACACTAAATTAGTTCAGCTCTCAACAATTGAATGTTTCAAATTATTACATACACTGACAAAGGTTCTGTTATGTAGAAATGATTTTGTGGTAAATTTAACTAATTTGTGGGTAAAAACTTAAATCAAATCTCTTTATTTATTAACTAGCTGTTGCACGCAACTTCGCCCGCGTAACTTTATAAAATACTAGATGTTGCCCGCGAGTTCGTCCGCGTTAACAGAGATAAAAAATAGCATATCACGTGTCCCGTACTTCTAAGTATCATGAAAATCAGTTAATTCGTTTAAGAGTGATGGAGTAACATACATACATACATACAGAAAAAAATTCTAAAAATCGTCAATTTAGTTTCAGTATGTATAGAGCCTATATACACGATATTTCTGAAAACAAAGTAAATTACTCCATGACCGACCCCTACAGATTTATTATTATATTGATAGCCTATGTTACTCGCTCATAATGTAGCTTTCTATAGGTGAAAGAATTTTCAAAATCGATCCAGTAGTTTTGGAGCCTATTCAATGCAAACAAACAATCAAATATTTCCTCTTTATAATATTAAGTATATTAGTCTAAAAGAAAAGTCACATTCGTTTCTTTTGTTAGTGTCCAACATAATGGATAAAAACAAAGATTTAAAATAAAAATGCATTTATCCATTAATAGTTAAAATTTTCATTTTAAACTTTCAGAACTTTTACCAGTTTACAGAATACAGATGTGGAATACTCGTATAAGCTTTGAAGCTTTTATGAAGCGAATTACTGGCTAATAAAAGAGTTGTTAATTTTTTTTGACGTGTTTGTTGGAGAGATTACTTTTTTGTGTAAAGCTATTTATAAGCGAAACTTCCCCTATTTTATTTTTACTTGGAATTCCAATCCCGGAGTTAGGAATAATATTACGGGATCTCCCCGGGGTGCAGGTACAGTCACGTAAAATATTACCGACGCCACGACACGTCGCCCTAATTACGAGTCCGTATGTACCGAGGATATAAAGCAACACGTATTCATAAGGGTGTAGATACAATGGGTTTGAATTTATTAAAAAAAAAATTTAAAAGTTACCTTCAGCGTAAACATAGGAGACATAGTTAATAAAAGACCAATGGCCTTCCGTAGAAGCATAACAGAAATTGTTCACTCAACGTCTGGACGGGAGGCATAGCGTCAGCTGTCAATACATACCCAATAATGCCTCAACAGCGTACGACGTCTCGATCAACAAAAGTAGTCGACAAACAGTGCTCGCCTATGGTCAATATACTTGTCATTTATACTGACACTAGACACTACGTTCAGACTGTAATGGCTCTAAATAAGTATTTTTCACTTAGCTTGGGTACGGTGACATTTGATATCATCATGTGTGCGGCTGATGGCGTTTACAGGACACCACAGTCTTACCGTTTTTTGTCGATAACATATTCAACAGTTAATTATTTGGTTCAAGATGAATATTCAAACACAAGTCACTGCACAATGTACTTGGTTATAACATGAATTAATGACTATCAGAGTACTGAGGAGTAAATTTCGCGGAGCATGAGTGTAAACGCAACCTAATGTTGTTTAACGCTCGCTTATAATGTCTTCTGGGTCCATTTCAGATGCTTTTGAAAGAAAATAAGCGTTAAAAGTGTTCGCAGATCGCTGGTAAAATTTATTGACGTCACAACAAAGGTTTTTTTTTGCTGCAGAATTTTATTTTAATTATTTTAATTGGCCTTAGAAATGAAAAAATATTTCAATGTACTCAGAAAAAAAAATTTAAGATACAGTTAATTGAGAATTTAGTGTAAACAGAACTTATAGGTCATAATCTTATAATCACATAAAAAAAAATAAAAAACTTCAGAAAATTTGTAGTATGCGTTTTATTAAGTTTTTTTTTAAATTATTTTAATTGTTAAATTGACACAGTACCTTAGAGCAATATTATCCATTCAGTTAATTGCCTTAATAAATTGTCACACGAAAGTTAAAGCAATGTGTATCGAGATATTGTATGTTTCCCTAATATAAATAAAATAAAGTAAAATTACTAATAATATAATATAACGAATGAAAGTTATATACATATATAAACGACAGCAAACCGCGTCTGATTTCAGTCAGAAAAGGTGGACAAAGAAGCAGGATAAAGGTTAGCCCATAATAATGGTTCAGGTTTGTCGGAGTCACGTACGATATTGCTTCTGATTCGCTCGTATGCTCGACTTTTACCTTAACGTATGATTCATTGTACTTCTACTACGAATTTAAGTACTTATTACCTTGTATTATAATATAGATAAAGATTTCATAAAAAATAATAATAAAAAAACATGTCATAAGCATAAAATGTCATAAAAAACATTACATTAAATTTAAATGATTTTGTCCTATCTCAAATTTTGTTCTTTTTTTAAATTATTTTAAATAAATATCTGAAAATATATATGGGGTTTCGACTATGTTACATGACGTTACATTACATGACGGTGTCGCGAGTTCAATGGTTTTTTTCCCATCTCAAAAATGCCCAACGCGCCTAAAGAAGTTTTCATTTCAAAATATAAAATATACTCATGTCATTAATTTTACTAAATAACTTAAGGGTTATGCAGTCAGAAATTTCAAAGGAACCGAAGCCGGATAGATATGTTTAATTTTATTAAATTCTTCAAAGAGATATGCTAACTTTGAAACCTACCTTTTCCAATTCGTTAAAAAAATTTTTAATTACATATTTAAATTAAAAACACCAAAAGTTCCTAGAAAAAATTACCTAGTTTTATTTTATCTTTTTACATGCTCATTATTTTGAGCTTATTGCTAACACAATACTTTCAAGAAATTATTTTGTTTTCTTTAATCATTTACCAACCCTGATACTTTTCACACTAATAATAATAAATATTATTGAAATATTCTTTTTAAGGTTTTATATTTAGGTTTTATTGAAAATGAAAATTTAAAACTAAAACTGGAGATTATGGCAAGAGCTAACATATTATGAAACTACAGTTCTCAGTTTAATCACTATATTTTGATTCAAAACTCGATTCAACAATAAATTAATTTGTAAACTTAGTTCAAACTTTTAATAATAATTAATTGAAAGCACTTTATCTCACGTTGTAGCTCTTCAATCCACCGAAGTATAAACTTACAAAGTTCGAGAATACCTCGTAAATGATGAAGACGCATCTGTTTATAATTCTGTGAACTATGTCAGCATGTCAGATATATTTAAAGAGGGATTAATTGGATTTGTCGAAACTTTGAGACCAATTACAACAAGAATTTTTCTATTGTATGATGTTATCACATAGATCACATATTAGGGTTATTTAAAAGCAGACATTAAGAACCGTCTATTAATCTGAAACATTTGAGTATGATGATATTTCTGACACAACGCTTTCAAATTCAAACGCCGAACATAGAGGTGTATCGACTTGTTCGGTTTCCGATAGTTTGGAGAAATTTACATTATATAATTCCTTTTCATCGCAGTAATGAACCACTGAAACGAATCTGTGACCCCACAGAATCTCGTTTTCTATATAACTAGACCTCGCTTGTACCGGCTGACCGGTCGATTCTATAATACCTTCAAAAACTGCTAAAATTTCAATCTTGCCACACAGCAAATCGGCAGCTGATAAGTGGTATAGAGGACTGTTTTCATTAATTACATGAATAACGGACAAAGGCCACAGAAAAAAAGTCGATTCACAGCCATCCAAAAGCACGTTCAGCTTAATTTGTTCAGAACTACCCAATTTTTCACAACTTGTATTCAGTCTTATCACATACATAGAAGCTTGTATATTGAGTATCCTCGACTTCCTCATATCACCCACTTTGAAAATTAGACATAACTTCTGATCTCTCAAGCAAATGACAGCATTTTTGCTAAACAACATTGTGTTAGTTCTAGATTTTGGACGTGTAAATTTAGCGAAAAGGATTCCAACCATGAACGCTTGGAAAATAGAACTGACTATACATTGAAAGCACATAGCGAGGATTGCTTCCGCACACTCTAAGGTAACAGCTCTGCGTCCGTATGCTAGTGTTGTGTGGATTTCAATGCTGAATAGAAACGTTGAAGTTAATCCATAGATGTTTCTGATACATGGTTTCCAATTAGTATCGTTAACGCCTGGCAAATGATCTTCATCTAAATCTCCATGAGCGTAAGAGATGGTCCAGTAAATTAGTCCGAACATAAGCCAGTCCGCAGTGAAAGCGAGACAAAAGCATAGAAGTGTCCATCTCCATCGACATTCCACTAATTTTATAAACACATTGGAGAAAAAATTATGGCTAAAGTTAGGTTTTTCAATATGAAATTCACCATTTTTCGACGTAACTCGCAAAATTTTCTGGCGCGGCGACAATGAGTGATATCGATGAATTGGTTCTGTAATTGGAAAAAGAAATATCAGCATAATAAATATTATATTAAAAAAAAACTTTCTGTGTGATCATGAAGACTACAGTCTGAATATTTTTTATTCTCAAATATGGAGTCAATTTCTTTCTACTTGTTTCCTTAACAAATGGAAATATTACCCAAAGTAAGCCAGTTAGCTCTAATACAAACCTACTGTCATATATTTACGTCCTAATACAATCTACTAACCTTCTTTTATATTTTTTCTTAATGACTAATGACCAGGACATCCTTTATGAATTTGTATGCCTATAACAATGTCAATGCAGTATTTCAGTCTGGTGTTTTAGGGAAACATGAAGTTATTTTTAATGTAAAAGGTATTAACCTACTTTCTAAGTTATGTTACATCGGCACCAAAGTATTTTACCGTTCCTAGGACACCATGAAATAGTGGGGTATGTAAGAGCGTTTAATGTTCCAAGCAGTTGACAACTAAAGGTATAAAAATACAGAGTTGGTAGTAAAATATCGCTACCTCGTGCACCGAAACAGTTCAGCAACTATGCTCTACATAACATATGATATTATATGGTGGTCTTTTGTAAGCTTCTATATTAAATAACCATAGTAATGAAATTCTAGCTGAAAATAACCCTTAACACAAAAATTGATTTTTGTTTAGGAACCACATTTGCATGTATATGTATGTCTATGTGTATCTTTGAAGGCTTCAAAATCTTACTTTTTTTGGGATAATACACTCCAGGAATAACCGCTTTTGCTTCACATAATGACTTTTCCTCGTCTTGGGCAATGTCACCGATACTTGTAAAATGTCTTTCATTCATATCTGTAAATTATAATATTTTAACTCAACAAAATTATTTTAAGCTAGGCCGATAGACCAATAGATTCCCATTTCCATCGACCTAAAATTTCGATCGGATCCAGACTAGGTATGTATATACCTACCACCTTTGTGTTAGTGAAAACCTGTTGAGCGATTTAAAAGAAGTTAGCAAGAAGCGAGAAATTAGTTAGAAACAGACAGAGGCGAGTAGCGAATTTAATAAAATGATATAACTAAGATTTTGATGATATAACTAAGATAGATTATACAATACACTTAATATTATCACTTGCATTACCGCATTTTTTAATTGCCAAATTGGTTTAGCCGTTCTCGAGTTTTGCGCTTAGAAACACTATAGCAATTCATTTTTATTAATTTTAGAAAGACTAGCGGACCCGCCTGAACCCGATAACTCGATTGCAGCGCCAACTATCGGATCCAATTGTGAATCTAAACGCTCAAACCCCACAAAAAATTATCAAAATCGGTCCAGTAGTTTAAAAATTCAGCCAGATTTTTTTTTTAAATTTAAAAAATATATTTAAGTATTTAAAACAGCAATTATTTATTTACGAATTCAATGTAGTAAATTTACAAATTAAAAAAATAAATGCAACTTACTTGATGAAAAGCCTTCCGTATGTTGTCATTTGACCGCCGAATAGATGAAATTGTGAGAAAACTGTTTTAAATTCATAATTATTGCGATGAGCATCTGGTGTGCGATGTGTTCTGCATCTTACAATATAATAAAATGTGTAGATAATGTGTTAAAACTGGTGATAAGGCGCTTAACTATCATTTACTATCTGACGTTGTGTTTAAGAAAACTGTTTACACACAATATCAGCGTGTTATTTGATGAAAATATATGAACTCTTAAAATTTTAAATGTTAAGGCTTATTTCTAACGCTTCCATTTTCGCTGAATTATACTAGGAGAAATTATAATTTATTTGAAACATTATTCAACTTCGTTATAGTTATATGTCTAGGCAAAAATCAAATCTAGTCAGATTGTGTTCTAGACAGTCCAAGACAAACCCCATAAAAGCCATCAAAGCGTACCACAACATCTCTATCTGTAGGTGTTTGATTATTTCATGACTTGTTCCTATTTGATTGTTTAGTTCCAACCCAAAAATAAATGTCAGTCTTACTACGATTACAGTTTACACCAGAATAATTACAGTTAATTACAGTTAATACGTCCAGAATAATTACAGTTTACACCAATAGTCAAACTTTAGGAAATCTTAATTTGGGGATAAAATTAAAAAAAGTCTTCAAAATCTTAGCAGCTAGTTAAAAAACGTTTGTAAAAGTAATCACATTATACTTGTTAAAAAAAGATAGTTTCATTTAATTCAGCTTACATATAATTTTTTAGACAAGAAACAACTTAATGATATCAACTTGCCTGTCAAGGGTGATAATTGCGAAATTCTTCCCTTCTTATCAGATGGGACGTTTATTAATTACGTCAAGTAATTTTATGTGAAAGGATTTTACAGCAAAACAGGTTTAAACCTAAGTTAAATTGTATAAAATTAAAAGATTTCATTTGACGTATCACTAAGAATTTAGTAGCCTTATGATAATATCTCTAGAGATAGCGGGATACTTATTTTTATGTGACTCTGTTTAACTTATTATTAGCACTAATCATGTAAAAAGACAACGTGATATTGTCAACAAGAGTAACTTCGTTGACTACAATGTTACAGTTATGAAACTATATTTAGACTTATTTATTTTACTCACAAATTATGTTATTGTTTGGTTAAATACCAAAATAATTACCAGTTAGTTGAAAAATAAAATCATACAAGCATTCAGATTTTTACAAAAGATAGTACCTATTTATCTCTTTGCTCGTGTTTCTTTTAGAAAAAATCCTTGGGATTTTTGGTTTCCTGTTTATACAAGTGTAAAAAGAAGTAGCTTATAATAGAAATTTGTGGAACCCTAACTCTCTCACAAGAGTTCGAACCAAACAAAACAAATTCCCCACTGTTAAGCATCAGTATACCTAACACTCCCCCAGTATCGTATAATTCATTACGACATTACCCAACATAAGAAATTGTTTGGAAAACATCAATGCTTCTCCGATAGCTAGCTAATAGGCAAACATATGTAACTCAAAATGAAAATATAATGCTTTTGGTAAGGTCTGCTTCGAAAGTAGTTAAGTGAATTATATTATTTTATAACAAAGTGGAATAATAGAAAACTATTTTAATAATAATAATAAATGAACTTATTTCATTACTTGACGAGTTGATTGCAGAAAAAAAATGATCCTTGGCATCGCACAGATACATACAATTTTTTTCTGAAAATTATACACATACATCTTTCTCGTTGATCTCTCTTTTCACATGTGAAAACCGTATCGCACGCAAGGCACAGACACGCAAACGCGGTCAACGACTTCAATTTATAATACATGTACAAGTATATATAAATAAAAAATCATTTATATATCATTATATAAAATCATTTATATATCATTATATAAAATCATTTATATATCATTATATAAAATCATTTATATATCATTATATAAAATCATTTGTATATCATTATATAAAATCTTTTATATATCAATTTTCGTATGGTGGAATAATAATAATAATAATAATAATAATAATAATAATAATCATCATTTATTTCAGAGAAATTAGTCCATACAAAGTAAAACATAAAAAATAAAAAATAACATAAATTAAACTACGTTTAACTACCTATTTACATTTTTAATTCGTTAGATAAATAATAATTACTATACTATAAAGCTTAAATTATATATAAACATTAATTTTGCTTCCAAAATGCAAATTAGTATATCGGTTAAAGACCGCCCCATCCATTCTGTCCGCTATTATCAGGCCACATAGACGGTACATGAAAGATAACTCTTTTAAATAATACTATTGTTAATAATATCGAATAATGACATCGACAACCTAGAGAGAGATTACTGTAGAGGGTGTGACTCTTGAAGCCTTCGCAGGAAGCGGCTGGGTGCGAAGGACAGAAGATCATTTTTTATTTAAAATAAGTAATTGCAAAATTATAAAAAAGTAAGAAAAAGGAATAAATTAATAATTATAAAAAATAAAAAAAAATAAAAAAGCAACTTACACGATTCTGCCACCCGGCCTGGGAACACTGGGAAACGCCGGGTGAGAGGGTATCTTGACGGATGACAGGCAATCCCTCCACATCGGTGAATGTTTGTCGTTCTATTAGCAAGGAAAACATCTTCAACCCCAGTTATAGTTTCGTACAATGTATAGAGAAAATCAATTTACTAAAGCAATGAGTTGATGTCGTTTACCAGAGAGCTACTTTTTTTTTAGTTTTGTTATTGGCATGAAACGAAAACAAACTATATCTACTTATAAAATAAAAAACCAACAAGTACATAATATAGAAAGCTGAAGTTTGGAACATTTTCACAGGAAACTTTATTAACCATTCAAAATTTGAGTCTCTCAGGAGCATTTTTGATAATGATAACTTCATTAAATATTTAATACCGATGTGTGAAAGAAATTTTTGATTCAACCCTATAGAAGAGGTAAAAAAACAGTTTTTTTTTGAAAAAAAAAAAAAAAATTGTGGAAAAAAAAAAACTAGCTAGTGAGCTAGTAAAATATAAAATGTAGGTACTAAGAAGTTAAGTCGCAGAATCGGAGTTCAATATTATTGCGGTAATAAGTCGTGCTTTAAAATACATCTGACATGACTTCAAACAACGCTAGAACAGAAAGTTTTAAATTATAAAAATGAAATAAAAAAGATACTCCCGAGACATGAAACCCTATTAAGAATATAAACTTGTTTAGCAACAACTTTTCAAGTTTAAAACTAATGAAATTCATAGTCAAGTCAAAATTAATAAGACATTTCAAAGAGTTTAACACAGATGCCAAGATTAAGTTTTGAATTGAAAGCAAGCCTTTTTTAGCTCACATAATACTAGGCTGTTGCACGCGACTTTATCCGCATAACTTTATAAAATATATCTTCTGTTACATGATAATAATTTAATTTTTTATAGGTGAAAGAATTTTGAAAATTGGTCCAGTAGTTTTTGAGTTTATTCATTACACACAAAATCACTAATTTTTTCTTTTTATAACATTAGTATAGATAAACTGAAAATGCTTAGAAAATGCCGAATTTGTTTCAAGTTGATGTTTCATTATATGTATACTTTCATAAATCGCGAGTTATAACTTTAATTGTCATAACCAAACTTAATAACTATATTTTATGATATTAAAAAAAAATCCATATTACAAGTGCCCAAGAATTATATACCAAATGTTTTATATACCTAATTTTTTACTCGAGTAAAGAAAATAAGGACTCGGCATTATTTTATTATCCTCTGGTCCTGTCTTAACTAAGATGCTTGCCAAATAAAGGGCAATAACCCTAATATTAGCATAAGAATTTCATCTGGCTTCGTTTAACCACTTGTTTTTGGGCATTACTCATTGTGTTTCCAAGAATTTCATATCCGGAGACCGTCGTTTACGAGCTAGTTGAGAAAATAGCAAAATATATTCCAAGCATTTCATGTTCTACTCCATTGAAATAAAGTCTAAATTTATTTAGCACCTTTTTTTGCTGATCGTATAACATTTTGTAATTTGCAATGAATCTTTGAGTATCCTTCTTTTATATTATCAATATTTTTACAATATTTAAATTGTCATTCAGTTACTACATTTTTTATTATGTTAAAATATTGCCATACATAATATAATGCCAACATAAATTTTATTAACGACAGCAAAAGACATCATATACTAAATCCAAATTGGCAGATCCATAAGACATCCAATTTGTATACATCCAAATTGACAGACCCATAATCTATACTATTATATAAAGCTGAAGAGATTTTTTGTTTGTTTGGTTGTACGCGCCAACAACAAATATCATTATAAAATACTATTTGAAATGTAAATGAAAACCATGTCTTTATAACTGCATTTTAAATTTTATAGGGTGAAGTAATTACGTACATTTTATTGAGAGTTATTAGCCAGTAAAAATATTTTTCATGTCCTCTTTATTGTAACGAATATCATGGATCAAGTCCTTCGTCTGTTAATTTATTATGAAGAACTCTAATTAAATCTGTTAACTAATGTTTAAGCCTTTCTAATAAAGTACTAAGTAGTAATACTGTCTGTATAATATATAAAATTCTCGTGTCACAGTGTTAGTTGCTATACTCCTCCGAAACGGCTTAACCGATTTTGATGAAATTTTATATGTACACGTGGTAGGTCTGAGAATAGGTTTTTATCTATTTCTTACACGCGGGCGAAGTCGCGGGCAGCAGCTAGTATAAATAAACTTCAAACAATACTTACAGCACCATCTAGTTCCACAGTATTATGGTATTATGGATACCAGACAGTTGATATACTACATAGATTACTTTTTTTTTTGTAAATTCATACATATTATAAATACAAACATCCATGACTCAAGTACAAAGGTTAAACATTTGCCCCTAGCGGGATTCGAACCCGCGACTGTTTGGTTAATAGCTTGAACTTTTTGGTTAACTTGAAAATGTCTTTTCGCTTCAGTATAGGCCCCAATTTCACGAAAAAGTGCGATCCCCTTATATTTCGGAGAGTTGTAAAGATATGATATTCACGAGAGCTGTAAGGTGCAAAAAGTATTTATCGAAAAAGTCAAAAACGAAAAAAGTTATGACCGCAATCGATATTTTGGAAACGAAGAATGATATCAAAAATTTGAGAAAAGCTCCTCAGGACAATCCTAAAATAAAAGACGATCGGGTTAAGTGTTTGCCTGTAGCTTAACATTTTTGAAAGAAGTCAACAAGTCAGAACATATTTTTTCGAATTCCATAGTTTCATTTCCAATGTGCTCGATAGTCGTGTGAGGCACGAAATCTGTGATTTTTTAAATGGAATATATAAATAAATAAATAAAATAAATAAACCATTTAATTTTGATTATATAACAATAACTGTTTGTAACGATTAAGAAACAGCGGAATAGAGTACACCAAGAAAGATTGTTCTGAAGTAAGCTATAATTTAAAAGCTTCTAAGTGCAGGTTCGAAGGTCCCCTGAATTATCTGCCTCCTGCGTCTAATGGCTTTAATTTCTAAGTTGGGAAAAATCTTCCCAAAGTTTTCAAGCTAAGTGCGTTCAGAGATTTAGAGGTGAAATCTTATTCGAGTTTATACGAAATCGTCTGTGTTACAAATTTTCTTGTGTTTTTTTTGTACAACTTCAATGTTTTATGAAACTAATGTGAATATTAACGGTTTTTTATGGTTAAGTAAACTTGATGAAAAATCCGTGTCATGATATAGTAAAAAGGATCAGAAGAATATTTTTCAACAAGTTTTAAATTCTTAACTAAGTATAAATTATAAAGTTATATTTTAGCACTTCATGATATTAAAGTAAAGAACACAATAACAAAGTGTTCTTCCCATAATAGAGACAAAAAGAATCGTGTTAATGGACATTATTCTTAGTAAATATTACAGTTAATAATTTAGGTTATATTAAAATTACTCATTAGTCTTAAGACTAGATTGTAATCTTATAAGGATGCACTTTTCCAAGTACACCCTTAAAAAAAATGATATTAAAGTGATTACTTGATTAAGTAATATAAATTGAAAATTTATTGGTTAAAAATCTTATCGAAATATTCATAATTATTTACTTAACTTCACTAAATGCTTAAATGCTTAAACTTACATTTGGGTTAGTATTTAAGGTTAATGTGGTTCTACAAAACTAGGCTTTTCGATGTTAATTAATGAAATTAGGTTGTCTTCGCTTGTCGTCGTACCTATGTAACGTCTATTTAAATAAAAAAAATACAGTCCTCACAGTTAATGAAATTCCAGTCTAGAATAACATAAAGACAAAAACTTCGCACGTAGTTCAAATATAGCTTCAATTAGTGCTAAGCTCGCGACCTGCGCCAGTTTAAACCGCTCATGTACGCCGGAAAATTCTGGCTATTCCTAGAACAGTCTAGAAGCAACGTGTGCTTTAATTTCATTTTTGGGGTATGGCCAACATACGAAATGTTATGAAAATGCTTTTTTTATTGTCGTTTTGGCGAGAACTTTAAAAATACAAACAGTTTAGCTCTCTAAAATAAGCTTCTCTAAATAGAAATACAAATTGTTTATTCATATTTTAAAGACTAATTGTCTATGGTAATGTCCAAAGTAATTAAGATATAGCCTTAGCAATAGCAGCCTTAGCAGCCTAGAAGAATTCTACTAAAATTCGTCATGTTACTCACGAGTCTCACACAAACATAAACGCTTGAAATCAAAAGACAAAGCTTGCTCCTGAGGTCTAACTAGTCGCTCGAGTGCAATCAGGGTAATAGCAACTTGGCAGTATATAGGCTTAATTTTCTTTTTAACGTCGTCCCTATTGTCTAAGTTTTATGTAAATGAAATATATAATTTAACTGTTGACGAGAGTGGCGCCGGATTTTGTTATATAATTTAAAACAAAATATAATATACTAGCTTTTGCACGCGACTTCGTCCGCGTTACTTTATGAAATAGAATACCATCGTGTCTGTGAAACCATTACACATACAAAATTTCAACCCAATCGGTCAAGCCGTTTAGTAGTTGACATACCAACAGCAGCGCCACCTACCGGGTCCAATTATATTTTTAAATCATCCAGGAAACCGTCGAAATACTCATATAAAATTTCAACCGAATCAATTCAGTCGTTTAGAAGTTATGTGAAAAAGATAAGTACGGAAGGATAATTCTTATTACATGTTGTCCTATTACCCGTCTTCCCGTAGGAATGAAGCATTTTCCCGTGGAAAAAAGTAGCCTATGTTCATCAAGGATAATCTCGGCTTCTAATGGTAAAAGAATTTTTCAAATCGGCCCTGTAGTTTCGGAGCCTATTCAATACAAACAAACAAACAACTAGTATAATAACATTATAGATAAAAATATATTACAAAAATATTATTTTACACAATCTCTTGGGAATCCAACATTTGTTTTTCAGGATAAAAATCATTTTCCTTGAAGTTAGGGAAAGGTTTTTATGAAGAGAAAAATGTCCCGAAAAATACGTAAATATTTCATTTTCCTATCCAAAGTGGCTAGGTGACAATTTACCATCAGCTGTTACAGGTCCAATATCTGTTGATAGAACGACGACGTCTGTCAGCTAGTAAGTGTCTTTAAAGCTAATGGAGCTAATAGTAAACTAGTGGATGCCTTTAAAAATAGTCAAAATTAAAGAGATACTTCACTGTGTTTGTAATTATTGGGATGCAGCATTGTTCTGCAACGCGGTTACTTCATTTTATTAGTCTAAAGTCGATGCCTTCGCGACAACTTTTGATTGGATAAATTTTACTGAAACTTTTGATTGGACAGATTTTGCTATTTCATTAGAAATCTTAAAAATATTCGAATTTCAAATTTTAATACTGCTTTAAGAAGAGTTGGTGAGAATTAATTATTAAATTCTCAATTCTTGTCATGGCAATTCGGATAAATCGCGGGATACAATTTGATGATATATACCTAAATATCCAAAACCTAAATACCTAAACCTAAACTGAAATTTAATTAAACCAGTCCATAGCTACAGGTTCGAAGAATTTTTTAATATAAATGGTATATTCGAATTCGTTGAAATTGGTCGTAATATAACGTATTTACGTAATACACACGGCGGCGACACTGCCACGCCCCATTTTTCTACATTTCACTGAATCGTGTTCTATTTTATTATTCAATGTTTGGAAACAAATAAAAAATGTTTACAAATACTTCTCAAGAGATTGTATTTGCTATTTTCTAATTTATCTCTAAAACGGCATTCACACCATACAATTTGAACGTTTCCTATTTAGGAATCTAAGTAGAGAGCTCGTGATCACACTACGCTAAATTGATTTCTAAATCGAAGATATAGAGTTGAAAATGGATAAACTCTCAATTGAATCCAATCTGTTCTAACTGCGATCACACCTTTCGATTTCCTAAATTGGATACGTTCAAATTGTATGGTGTGGTAGCCCTTTTAGGACACACACACACACACCTTGTAAATAGGCTATATAAAAATTTAATCTATTTGTAGTATTTGTTAAATATTAAATGCTGTATGGTTAGCTATTAAATGTCCGTGTGGAGTTGCTAGTCTCCCATCGGACGCGTCCCCAGGTGGTGGATAGGGGAATGCCTCCCAGATATGGGTGGCACCGGGGAAATTAAACACTCGGCGCGAACCAAACTAGCCCCAATCCTAAGGTACCCTGTGCCGATGGGATGAATGGCTGGAGGGTTTTTCCAGTCCCAAGCAGGGGGGATCAAGTCGCTCGCCCTAAAGGAGCGACACAAAAACATGAAATGGCGGAAAAAAAGAACAAACTACCCCAGGAGGGTGCGTCGCCGAAAGGCGGGAAATCCCTCCCTGGCTCCAAAAAGCCAGGCTGCCCCACGTATTCTGGGGGGGGGGGGGGCAATTTTTGCTGTGAGGAGGAAGGAAAGGCTTTCGGCAGATCACACTTAATAAAGAGATCGCCGCAAAAACAGAGCAGCAGTAGTTTGGGGTTCTCAATTAGCCCTACAAAAGCACACTCGCTCCCCGATCTGGCTTCGCAAGCCGAGCAGGAAGATGTGGAGATATCGATTGAGTACGATCAGCAAGATCTGTCTAGAGTTAATGACAACAATACACCGGAAGAGGAATACGTTGGCTACATACTCGTAGACCGCCAAGTTAAAAAGAGGAAAGCTCAGCGAAGCCCCAAGAACGAGGTAGAAGTCAGTGGCGAGCTTCTTAAACTTAAGTCCAAGATCAGCGAGATAGTCAAATACTCTCAAGGCAATAAAAACGTTCCCAAGGAAGTTAAAAATATGAGTCGTGAACTTCCTGGGCTCGTGGAAAGAATTATAGCCCAACAAAAGCAGGACAGAGGTAGATATGATTCTCTGCAGGTCGAATTCGAGGAATATAAACGTATACAGGAGACTCGCTTTAAAGACCAGGAGATACGACTCAAGGAGATTGAGGATAAGCTCTCTGCAAACGACAATGAGTGCCGCAAGTGTCACAAGGAGGCTGATGATAAATTTATGATCTCAATAAGGGAATGTAAGAATTATGAGATGTTCGCACCTCTAATGGCAATGGACTGGCCTGGAGAGGCCTACAAAGCCACGATATCGGAGTCCATCAACCCCCAAGACCTAGATAGAAGCTGGAATCTCGCAGCATACTTAAAAATAAACTCAGGTGATGAAGCAAAGGAAGCCAAGGGGCTTAGGCGCATACTGAGAAGAGGTTACCCCGAACTCGCTGAGCTCTTGGAGGATTGCGAACCTGGGAGAGTTGAATATGTTGTGAGATCAAACAAAAGCTCTAGGAGTGGAGTTGGAGAAGGAGACAGGCACATGTACCTCCTCCCATGCAGCAATAACAGCGAGGATATGGCAAACGTCTTCGCTATGACTAAGGAGCTCAAGGCATCTGTTGAGAAACACACTAATAACCGAAGGCTGGCGGTGGCTGTAGACGCTGGGGTAAATTCAGGCGACATCCGGAAAATACTGGAGGCCGTCTTTAATAAAGACTGGGTCATCAAACTACTAATTGATAAGAAATTAAGCAAACAAGTAAATGCACGGCCCTTGAAGCGTACGGAAGTTCTTATGGTTAAGGGCAAAGGATCATATGCAGATACCGTCAAAAAAATGAAAGATAGCGTGACTGCCTCTGATATTCGCAATCTGGGCCTAAAAGTACGGACAATAAAAAAAGCCGGTGAAGAGGTAATGATTAAAGTGACAGGAGAGATCGCGCAAGCTCATGCTCTCCGGGCTAAAATAGAAGGAGCCATAGAGGACTCGGAGGTCAGATTGGGTGGCACTGCAATCTATCACGTCACGGGAATCGAGGCGGATGCTAAAGCCGAAGATATCAAAGAGGCAATTGAGGGAGAGCTCCGTATACCCGTAGAAATTAAATCACTAAGACCCTCGAGGTATGGTCGCCAAGTGGCTACAGTCGCCATTAAAAAAAAACAAAAGGTGGGCACAAATATAAGGTTCACTATAGGATGGACAAGCTGCAGACTAAGGAGGAGGGTAGATATTCCTAAATGCTTTAAATGTTGGGAAACTGGGCATTTAGCGGCAAAGTGCACTGGCGCAGACAGAACACGGTTATGTAGGAATTGCACTAAACCAGATCATAAAGCGGACCTTTGCAAGGAACAATCGTACTGTCCTCACTGCTCGACCCAAGGACACAGAGCTGCTACTACCGGCTGCCCGAAATTCAGAGAAGCAATCAGAGTGACGGAACTTGCACTGGCAAGGAGAGAGGGCGGAAATAACTAAAAATGACCTTCGATATACTTCAAATAAACGTAGACCGTGTTAGGGCTGCGCATGACCTTATGGAGGCTACTCTTAAATCGCGTAAGATCGATCTCGCTATAGTACAGGAACCCAACAGAAAAATAGCAGCAACTAAGGGTTGGGACCTTGACAACAGAGGCGATGCGGCACTGGTACCTGTGGGACGAGGAGTAATAGTAAAACGGACGTTTAAGGGAGATGGCTTTATAGCTCTACAAACTCCCAAAATCACCTTCTATAGCTGCTACATATCTCCTAACTGCCGTTTCGAGGAGTTCGTCATGGATATGGAGAGCATATGTGATAGCGTTAAGCAGCAAAAGGGGAGTATAGTGTTGGCCGGAGACTTCAATGCCGCCTCGGTGTCATGGGGCTGCAACCACACTAATAGACGTGGACGATACCTGTCAGAAGTAATCGCAGACCTGGATTTGATTATAGTGAACGAAGGTAAAACGGCCACCTTTGACAGGGGCAACAGAAAGTCTATCCCGGACATCACTATGGCTAGCGCAGATCTCACTGGTAGGATTAAGAAATGGGCGGTCCTTGACGCGGAAACTATGAGTGGACATAAATATATAGAATTTTGTATTGAGGATGAAACAAAAGTGGCGCGACCCTTTAGTCCAACGTGGAGGGTTAATAAATTGAACGTAGAGTTATTTCGCCAGGTGATGGGCTCTGAACCAAGTTCTACGCCCGAAGAGCTAGTACAGGCAGTGACCTGGGCCTGTGACAGATCGATATCGCGCAGTAAATGCCGGAGGAGCGCAGTGTATTGGTGGAATCCTAAAATTGCGGAGGCCAGACGGGAATGTATCAAGACCCGTAGAGCCTTTACCAGGGCTAACTCAAAGCTTAAAAAGGGTCGTCTGAACTACACGGACGTTGATTTAGCCAAAATGCGCTATAAAGATGCAAAAAAGAGGCTGAAAAAACTGATTGTTACGGCTAAAGATGAAAAGTGGAGAGCGGTTATTGAGGAAGTCGATAATGATATTTGGGGCCTTGGATATAAAATAGTCGCCAAGAAACTGCGCAGTGGACCGCCTCCAGTTATGGACTATGATCAAGCCAGGGAAATAACTAAAGTTCTATTCCCGGAACATAACGAATTTCCAAGAGACCCAGCGCCCACAGAAGTAGAGTTCCCGGAGGTCACCGTCACTGAGCTAAGAACAGCATGCCTGAGAATGAAACCTAATAAAGCACCAGGGCCGGATCAACTCACTACAGAGGTCGTAAAACTGGTGTGCAGGACTGCCCCAGAGACAGTATGCCGAGTGATGAACTGGTCTCTGCGGAATAGCGACTTCCCCGCAATATGGAAAGTGGCACGGCTGTTGCTAATAAGGAAGCACAACAAGCCTATTGGAGACCCCACGGCTTATAGACCCCTGTGCCTTTTGGATGCCTTCGGGAAATTGCTGGAGAGAGTGATCCTAAATAGACTTGAAAGCATACTCCCCGAACACGGAGGATTACCCGAATCCATACGGATTCCCAGTATGGCTTTCGAAGCGGTCGAACGACTCTTGGCGCGCTAGAGGTGATTACAGAAATAGTTACGACGGCCAGACAGGGCACGCAGCGATCGCGCAAGTTATGCGCGCTAATTGCGCTGGACGTTCGGAATGCTTTTAACTCCGCGTCTTGGGAGATAATTCTAGATAATCTCAAGATAAGGAGCATCCCGGAATATCTTCGCGCTATGCTGGACAGCTACATAAAAAATAGATATATCCTGGTTCCGGATAACAACGGCAGCACGGTGAAAGTAGCTATTAATAGTGGAGTACCCCAAGGGTCCGTCCTGGGCCCGACTCTGTGGAACATCTTGTATGACGGTGTCTTCAAGTTGGAACTGGGAGAGGGCGCCCGCCTGGTCGGGTTTGCTGACGACTTGGCTCTGGTTGTGTCTGCGAGAACTCCCGACGCACTCATGGAGTCGGCAAATGCAGCCCTGGAGAGTGTAAGCGAATGGATGAAGCGGAATCGACTGAGACTTGCACCCGAAAAAACCGAGGCAATTGTCTTTAGCGGTAGAAGACGGTGTGAACCGCTTAGCTTTGTGGTAGAAGGAGTGCGCATTACAGCAAAGGACAGACTAAAATACCTAGGAGTGTGGCTAGACAAAAGTTTGTATTTTAACATACACGTTGACGAGGTTGCCCGGAAGGCAGAGCGACTGTCCTGGGCGCTGAGAAGGCTGATCCCAGATCGAGCAGGAGGCGTGTGCTGGCGTCGGTTACGCACTCCATTATGCTGTACGCGGTGCCGGTATGGGGCAAAGCACTTAAAGTAAAGAAATACCGAGAAAAATTAAGACGGGTACAAATACTAATGGCCATCGGAATTTGCGGGGCATACCGGACAGTTTCAACTGAGGCTGTGCTGGTGCTGGCTAGTGTAATCCCTATTGATTTGTTGGCGGAAGAAAGGAGGCGGCAGCATTGCGAGGCAGACAGGAAAACTCGGATAGAACAAAGAAAGGCAACACTCACTGAGTGGGAACGTCAGTGGAGCTGTGGGGACAAGGCAGGACCAGGGAGCTCATCTCGAACCTAAGCCTATGGGTCGGCCGCAGGTATGGCGAAGTGGATAGCGTCCTGACGCAGGCGCTCAGTGGCCACGGCGTTTTCAACACATATTTAAAGAGGATTGGGAAATCTGTTACGAACGAGTGTGCATACTGCGGACAGCAGGACACCCCGAAACATGCAATATTTGAGTGCCCACAGTTTGAAGAAGTAAGAAATAACGCACAAGCTGGAATATCGCACCTCATAAACACTATGCTTGCGACCAGGGAAGGGTGGGATAGCGGAGCGACAATGCTTCGTGCTATAATGTCCAAACGGATTAATGACGAGATGAACCGTCAAAGACTAAATTGATTGACAGCTCCCTTTCGAAGGAATGCCCCTAAGCCTACCGAAAGGGTGGCCAGAGTTTATAAAAAAAAAAAAAAAATGGTTAGCTATTAAATAAATAAATAAATAAATATATTTGTATTTGATTCTGTCCAAATTACTTCTTAAGAATTATTCAAATAGGGAGTTTTGATGTTATGGAACCAAACCTATTTTTAACAATAATATAAAACTACCTAGACTCATGGTTAACTTGAAATTATATGTAATGAATAATTTAAAAATGACTTCATGTAAGACTCATATTCAAAAGCAAAGATAGTATTTTAAAAAGTAGGGTATCACTTAGGAATGAGTAGGTATATTGTGTGTTGTAATATTTGTGAAATTACTTGTATTTAATAGTACTAATTTTGAATTGAAGAAATTAAAAAATAGTCATTATTTTAGCAGCAGAACGTACACTGCTGGACATAGGCCAATAGGACATAGGACGGCGCTATCAGGTCGTCTATTCAACTTGAAAAATAGAAATAAAAAAGAAACAATAAAAGCTCTCCACCTCTTTGCAAAGCAAATAATTATATATTTTTTTAAGTGTATTGAATCTAAAATAAAATATGCATTAATTAAACCATACCGTTAATAATACCATTATATATATTTTTAACCACTTTTTTTTATTGATTCTAAGAGATTTTAAAAGGTTGTTAATTCAATATTCGCTTAGCTTTTACCCAAAAAATAAGGACAAGTTAGATCACCGACGTTGAAACCGAATTACAAGAACGTTGACATGACAGAATAAGTCATGAGTTGAAAGAGCTTCGCGATCTGACACAGAAACACTCGACGCTGGGAACGAATCGCCAAACATAGTTTTCAATATTTGTTTAGGACGAGAAGAAATTTGTTAGCCGGCCGATCCCTAGACGTGATACGTCACAGACTCGTTTTATCTGTTCAAACATGTTCAGTGGATCTTTGATGACATAGTGGACATGTGGGAAGGGAAACTTGAATGCAATTGACTTGCAATTTTTTTGGAGTTTACTCCTTATGAATTGATTTTCATTCATATTGTATAAGCCTCCGAGTATGAAAATTTATGGGAGTAAAATCAAAATTGTCACACGTTATGCGTTACGCATTAGTTTTATATAATTAGAATATCTCTGAAGTTTCAGAGATATTGCTCCATCTACACAATATCTGAACTAAAATATGAATATGTTATGAACCTAGAATATGTCTACAATACCTCACAGAGCATGTGAAAGGTAATAATAAATAAATTTTAAAAAATGAAAAAATTTTAAAATTAAAAAAAAAATACATTGATGAAACCTCTACTAAAAGCAACATAACATAGGTAACGAAAAATACTAAAACTCTAAAATTACTCAAAAATATTTGAACATAAAGGCAAAATATTCTTTAAATCCTTATATTTTTTTTTTAATTCGAGATGGGTTTGCTCTTGGCCTACAACCAGCTGGGTAGCTAAACTGTAAAACTAGTTGACGCCCGCGACTTCGTCCGCGTTGAAAAAGAAAAAGGTAGCCTATTCTTTGTCTTGTACGTCCAAGTTTTATTAAAATCATGAGTTATGGAGGAACATACTTACATACAAATATTTTCATGCTATACTTGTTTGCAGTTCGGTATAGTTCTTTTTCTGGGTTTCTTTAAGCAGGCCGGCAGGTTTATTTGATAGTAGACGGTTATGCTAACCTATAAACGAGGGTTGCAAGTGTGCTCCTAACTCCGATAGTTTCAAGGGTGAGAAACATTACGTGGATATGGAATTGGGCTCCGGCATCCCTTTATACTCACTCACTGAAACAAAATATAGTATTTCACGGTGCTAGACATTCTACCTATTTATTATGCTTTTTAAAATTAAATTAAAAATTTAATTTTAAGGGAGGGATGGGGATGAGCCCATTACCCCATGAGGCATGGCGTTGCTTGTGTTACAGGCGACGGTATAGCCACCTACCATCAACTGGACCGTCAGCCTGTCTGTCGACCTTAACATTAAAAAAAAATAAGTTAATTAATTTCAAATTAACTGTAATTATATTACTTTACAGTTTCATTAAAAACGGATAAATATTTTTGGTGTAATAGAATTACAGACAACATATATAGGTATACCTATCTCTATGCATAATAATATATCCTCAGTCCTAACAAACTTTCATGGTCAATTTAGATTAATATTCATTTATTTATTCAAGATTATTCCATATTACTTAGTCTGCTTACTTTTTGATTATCTGCTGCTTGTAATGTGCTTGTATTTTAACATGCTATCACATGGAGTGACAAGCAGCGAACAAAGAAATTTAACATCAAATTAAGACAGTTGCTTTGAGTAATTAGGCGACAACCCATAAGCTGTGTATCGGAGTGAAGGCGTAACAAGCGAACAATTAAAGTGCGATTTGGCCGAGTAGGGCATATTTGGATGACGGTTCAAGTTATCGTAACTTGTTAACTTAGTCGAGCGGCCCTAAACGTTACTACATGTGTTACGATATGCACGGAACATGTTATCCGAGACAACATATGGGAGGTTGGTAAAAGCTAAAGGAATTTCTATGAAAGTGGCTGTATATTTTTGGTAACAGAATCTGTGTATATATATTTTTTCTAACCCGAATGTAGCTATTCTTTCTTTGTAAGACGTTATAAGAAAAAATTGAGTTTGAGTTGTAAGAAGCTATAATTTTTAAAAATAGGTATACAATTTATTATTCTTATTATTCAGGCTACATGTAAAGTCCTTTATAAAGTTAATTAAGCATTAGGTAAGTATCTTTGAAATAAACTATATAGGTATAAAATACCAATAAATATATTAATTATATTACATTCGTTACATATAATGTATTTATACATATAATTTATACTAATATTATAAAGAGGAAAGATTTGATTGTTTGTTTGTTTGTTTGTATAGAATAGGCTCCGAAACTACTGGACCGATTTGAAAAATTCTTTTACCATTAGAAGCCGACATTATCCGTGATGAACATAGGATACTTTTTACCGCGGGGAAAATGCTTCATTCCCACGGGAAATAAAAAATAAAATAAAGGGGGCCGGGAGATAGCGCCATCTATCTAAAATGCGGTAGATGGCGTTTTATATATCAAATAAAGCTTTTGTCTTTTCCTCCGATAACTTCCTCTAAATCACCAAACGTGCCTTCATACGGTTTTCACTAATGGAAAACTAGGATGAAGTCACGGGCGTTAAACTGGGAAGGTTTTTGTATATAAAATTACATTCGTACAAAGCCGGGGGCCACTTGCATGACGTTAATAATTTGTAATACCTGTTAATAAAATTGTACCGATCGAATATTACAAATTAAAAAAATATGAACCATTTTATGTTCTATCATAATGTTGACAACCGTTAGCAAAAAATATTATAGTCGTTCCTTAACCAAACGTTACATAAAACGACCAATTATTATAGTAAACAAATTTAAAATTAATATGTCATTTTCTAACACATGGACCAGAGTGTAATAATCGTTGAACTGTGAAAGGTTTGTCAACTACTGATAGTTGTTGACACGAGAATTGTAAGTTCCATGTTGAACACCCCTGACTTGAGCTACCAAGATGACAATGTATAAGGAAATTGAAATTCTGTATGACCTTGAGTGGAAAAGTCTCAAAATATTGTGCTCGCGACTTCGTCCGCGTTGAAAAGTACAAAACGCCATCAACCGTGGAGCGGATCGCTAAAAATATTACCAAGCAGTTGTCATTTTAGTCGCTTCATCTGATTCTGGATAGATGGCCCTGTCAAGTGTAAACCGAGACAAGTCGCTAGTAATTACTTTTATTTTAGATTTCCCGTAGGAATGAAGCATTTTCCCACGGTAAATAGTAGCCTATGTTCATTAGGGATAAGGTCGGCTTGTAATGGTAAAAGAATTTTTCAAATCGGTCCAGTAGTTTCGGAGCCTATTCTATACAAACAAACAAATCTTTCCTCTTTATAATATTAGTATAGATTAGATAACTCAAAAACTCTAGTAAATAGGTTTTAAAAATTCTTTCACGTATTGAAAGCTATACGTTTTTGCGAATAACATAAGGCCATCAATACTCAATACTAATAATAAATTTGTAAGTGTAGATATTGTATGTATGTATATTCCTCCATAACTCTTAAACGAATTAACTGATTTTCATGAAACTTAGTAAATAAATACTTAGACATATAGGACACAGGTTAGGCTACTTTTTTTTTCAACGCGGACGAAGTCGCAGGCACCAGCTAGTATGAAAAAATAACCATAGTCCTTCATCTCTAATAACATTGTATGTATGTATGTTCCTCCATAACTCTTAAACGAATTAACTGATTTTTATGAAACTTGGTAAATAAATACTTAGACATATAGGACACAGATTAGGCTACTTTTTTTTTCAAGGCGGACGAAGTCGCAGGCACCAGCTAGTATGAAAAAAATAACCATAGTCCTTCATCTCTAATATCCTTCGCTTGACAATTGAATACGTACATAAAATGATAATATTCAAATGGTGGTGGTACTGTGGCGCGAGATAACATTTTACTGGTCGTTCCAAATTGTACAATTAGGCCTTATCAACGCTCCTTAAAAGCGTTGAAAAACAAAATTTCCTCTTTTATGTTGAGAAAATGTATTTACGGTTCAAGTAATTTTTGTTTCGCTAATTGAAATTACCATTAAAACTTTTTATTGTACGCGATAAGTCGGCGTTTGCTTCGCGAAATAAATTTTGAATTTATTTTATTCTGTTCTTATTAGTAAGTAAATTTGATAATTAGTTAAACGCTTCACTAATATTTTTTACTTCAATTAATAAGCCTAAGTTTTTTTTTAATTATTTTAATAGGCTAGCAGTTCACAAAACTTGATGCTAGATGGCTAGTGTCACCTATTTAGTTCAGTAGTTTACAAAAAAAGTGCTGATTAGTTAATTGCTGATTACAAAAGAACTATAAAATCACAATACAACAACTATAGGTACCTATTAGATATAAAATAGTCGTTGTAAAGGTCAAAAAGGTACCAGTTTATAAAGTAAAACGCTTACTTGTGACTACAATTAAACGAACGAAAGGGAATAGGAAAAAGGAATTTTCCGTTACACCTCTATTTTTATCAATATATATAGGTAATTTAATGAATCTGGCTCTATACTGGCTCTATACAATGTGTGGTGTTCTATTTACGCATACGTAAGCACAAACACGATATTGCTTCAAAACAGCGTGCACAGCAAAAATTGGAAAACTTCGTTACCTATTAGCTGAAATGAAATAAAAAAAAATATTCCCGTACGGTCAGATACGGAACGCGATAAATCAAATCAAATCAAATCAAATCAAAATCAAAATCAAAATATTTATTTATCAATTAGGTTTCTACAAGAAACTCTTTTGATCGTCATTATAAATTTAAATTTACCAGGGTTTCGGAAAAAAAACCAAGATGACGATCCTGAGAAGAAACCCCGAAAGAAACTCAGGATACTATTCTTTTTGTCATCATTAAAATGTAAAATAGTACAACACACTTACTTAATATTAACAAACTTAAAGTATATATATACAATTATAGTTTATAATATATTAAGATAAATTCGAAATGTTTCCAATGTAACTAATACCGTGGTTAATCTTGGATCGATTGTAAAAAGACTAATCAAACGTAAGAACAAATCAAAATACCTTTAATCTCTGAGTAATCTGATAACTTTGGATGTCAAATCGTATTTTTAAATATGAGCTATTCTGATTGACCACAAACTAGCTCTTTCCACGCGACTTCTCCCGATTATTTCATAAGATTTAAGGTATAGCTTTTCTATTTAGTTTAAGATTTCATTATAAAACTAGGTACAAAAATCATAAATTGTAGAAAAATAATAATCAATTTGCTGTCTGCTTGCAACGAATTTTTGCCACGAAAAAAAGTGAATGTTCATTTTTTTAAATATATAAAATAATCTGTACAAAAAGTTGAGGTTTGAAAAATTCACGACATGATATTCAAATAATAACATAGTCTAATATTTATTATGAACTTGGTGTATACTGTGTGGTATGCAATACCCATCACTGACTGGAGTGTGGCTGTGATATTAATAAAGTATATGATAATCGTACAAAACTCTACTCGACTCTCAGATAAAATAAGAACTAAAGACAGAACTTCTGGAAAAACTTCGCATTCGCCGCATTCGCCGTGTACACACACGGTTACACGCACACAAATGCAACTACGCCCCCCACCTTACTAGTGAAAATTCCGAATTAATGCAGTATTAAAAAAATAAAAATAAGATTTTTAAGAAAAATAAACAAAAATTGAGGTTACAGCTTGAATTAACAAATCGCAATATAGTAAATAGTGCACACATATTTATAAAATCGTCGTCACTTAGGTTGTCCCAAAATTCTGTCTTTAGTTCTTATTTGGTCTGAGACTCGACTATGGATATTATTTTACCGTGAGCAGTGGCACTACAGATATGGGCTCAACATAACAGACCCCACAAACATTCTTTGACATCTTTGATTTTGTCAAAGAAGAAAAAACGTATACAAATATTTTCTTAATGACCGGTATCATTTTGAGGTCAAGTTATACCGGTAGCTGAGTTTTTTTTATTCGGACCTCAGGTAAATTGACGGTCCTCACCACTTGAGGTTCGTGTAAATATTATTTTATTGGAGGAACAGGTTCATGCGGTGTTTGAATATTGTTTGTCGCATATGTTTGTGTTTCTGTGATGATGGCTATGTTGCAAGGGCCCGACTTACCTTCCAACAAAATATTCTTCAAATTTCAAGCTAGCACTTGACAGGACTTGACACTTGACTTACTCGTAGTCTAGTAACTTGTATTTTCGTATAATGTGAATACAATTAGAATATTTGACTGGATAGATGTATTCCTATAGAAAATATCTCAAATTGATCATTGTGGCATTCATATACATATACATTACATTTGCAATTTTGATTAACTCTGAGAATTTCTCTATTTTATATGAAAATCGCCATCATGTTTTAAGGAATAAAAAAGACAGCATACTCGATTCAGAAAATCCCTTACTTTATAGTGTTGGCAGTGGGCATGACATATAGTACGATGGGCCGGAAGGTTCTCGGATTGAAAAACCACAGAATAAGAAGAAAAGAAAAAAATTAAGAATGAAAGTGACCTTCAATAATGGTGAGAAATACAGCATATGAAGAAATGACATTGTACCTAAATGATAAAGAAGTAAGATAAGAAGTAAGTAATTGAAACTAGTAGCTTTAAGAGGTTTTGAGTTTATAAAAGTTATAGGAACTCAACGAAATAAATAAGTAAATATTATAAACAAAAAAATAACACAACATATGTCATTGTGTTCTGTTCATTAGTCAATTGAATTCGTGTAACCGAAAAAAAATGTCCCCATACCTCATCCGGAGGCTGGATTTAATTTTTACGTCACCGCGTATAAATTACAACAGCTGATAGCATAATGTGTCGAATGTCCAAAAAGTTGAAAAAAAAAGCGCGCTACAAAAACCACCGCACGTGGAAACAAAGCCTTAACTTGAAGCTTTCGTGCTCTTGTGTGCGTGAAATGCGCCTGTGTGCGTGCCTCTGCAGGTATAGGATTGGAGGCTTTCTCAGTTCGCTTCGGGCTGCCGAGGTCTGATGACGTCTTGGTTGCGGCATAATTCGCTCTCTCGCTTGTAACACGCGATCCCCAATTACGTGAGAGACGTTGATTTTTCTAAAATTTAATTTTCCAAATTCCTCGAGCTTTTTTCTAAAATTTTCTGAACGTTTATCTAAACATGGTGATCGATTGTATCAAATGCGAACCCTTTTAACGATCAGCTTTTATTGAAATATGTGATTGACAGTGTACAATAACATTGACTTATCACTGATTGTCGATTATGTAAATAAAAGTTCTAAACGTTACTGAGTGTTGTGAATTCTTTATACGTAATTTATGTAAAATACATAGTGATTTTATGTAGTGAAAATTAATTAAAATTAAAGCTTAAAAGAAGAATAGTGAATGAATGAATGGATTGTGTAATCATGTGCTGAAGGAATTCAAATCCGGATTAAAATGTTTGTAAGTATAATTATTATATTTAATTTTATTCATAAATCCAACATTAAATTTAAATAATTAAAGGTTTTTAGATATATATTTTTTATCTATAATAATATTATTTTAATAAAGGTTTTGTATACGTTTGTTTATAATAATATGTGAATGGTAATCTCTGGAACCACTGAAAATATTTGAAAAAAATCTTTCACTATTTGAAAGGTACATTAGTCTAGATAGAAATAGGCTATATATTATGTTTACCCCTAATATAAATATTTAGCGAACTAGACCGTCAAACCAGGATGATTCTGAACGGAAATCTCATGGAAAGTAATAATTGGGGGAGACCTCTACGTGCTGGACATAGGCCACCCTCAATTATTTTATACTAGCTATCGTCCGCGTAACTTTGTAAAATATAGCCTATGTTACTCGCTGATATTATAGCTTCCCAACAGTGAAAGCATTTTTCAAATCCGTCCAGTAGTTTTGGAGTCTATTCAATGCAAACAAACAAGTCTTTCCTCTTTATAATATTATTATAGATTATATAGATTAGTATAGATAGGCTGACACTGACTGTAGGACGTCCTACGACTGAGATGATAAATCAAACGTGAAGAAGCCATATTCGGCATAATCATTCTTCTATTTTAGGAATCTCAGTGGCACAAATAGAGAAAATTCAAAGGAAGAAAAAGTTTACTTAGGTAGTTTTCCCCAAAGGTCGGGTGCAGAAATAGATTAGCATAAATAATGAATATTGTGTCTATCTATTCCAGGTGTATTATTATGTAAAGGTCGACGCGCAGGCCGAAGGTCCACTTTGAACGTAGGTGTTTTGGTGTCACCGCCAACGACTATTAACACAAGCAAAGACAGAGGGGTCGCTAGATCTTATTAGGATTAAGGATGAGGAATTAGGAAGGTATAATGGAAATGAGATCTGGCATTTTACTCACTCATAGAAACACATGTTTCACGAAAGTTAGTATAAGGGGGTGATGGTCACTATCGTCGTCTATAATTTGTGATTGTGGAACGCAATGCCCTGCTACTTACTAATAAATATTTTGTGATCTTCCAATTGCTTGTTAGTTACTATCCATTTTGAAGGATTCTGGGTAGGATTTTAAAAGAAATATTTTCAGAGTAAAAATAAATTGATAGTTATTTGGCAGTGGATACTGCGAAAAAATTTACATAATATGCAATCTAGATTTCGTGAACTTTATTTTCTTTTAAAGATTTGATCAACTTACTAACTTTTAAGATAATTTTCCAGTGTTCTAAACCACTGTTTGCTTTCTTGACATTCTTTAAAATGAAATAGTGACTTAGTTAAATATCGTAGGCAGAAACCTAAGCATATAGTTAAATCAGAACACGTCATGTTATAGAATAGTTTTTGTGAGACAACTCAAAATCGTCAATTTAGTTTAGCTTAATCCATATATTTAAAAGAGAATATTATTTCCTGCAACATATACCCCTACGTCCTACATAATCTGACTGAATGACTTCCAATCTTCCAACGGCAAAAACTTCCCAATTTAGTTGAGTGGCAATCTTCATTTAGCTTCAAGCATAATAAAAATGTAATTAGCACCGCTTCTCAGAGGTAATCTTTCGAGATTTATGGCGCAAATTAGTGGTTTTCAAACATAGTCGGGTGAAAGGGAATTCCGGGTTTAATTTTAGATCTTTTTTCATTTGGTGACACCGAGTTTTCTTTATTCATTAGGAAAATTATTATACCACTAGACGATGCGACTTTGTGGAAACTAAAAGCACTCGGATTTAAGATCTGTCTCATCATCTACATCATGAAGATGATCACCCCATACCTAATCATCCATTTTTGGACACATTCGATCTTTGGCCCTCCTCACCTATCCAATCGAGTTCTTGCTCGATTGGATAAGTGAGGAGGTCTTGCTCTGGGGTCATCCGTCCCACAAGTGCTCTAATCTCGATGAGGCGTTGCTTTGCTTGTGTTAATAGAAGTATGTAACTGCCTACCATCAAGTGGACGATCAGCCTCTTTTACGACCATTACTTACATAAAAAATACTTATTATAAGTTAATAAATGGCTTAACTTTTATGTACAAATAAAAATCTGGTTTAAACTGCCTTCAGTTTTAGTTAACTTATAAAGATAACGGCGATATTTCTTACCATATTGAGAAGTGTGCAAGTCGACCTCTCACTTGGTGATAGATAGGGCACCCAAGCAACACAGAATGGCTGAATATTCGTTATCCAAGCAATTTGGGCACAAAATAAATTGCTTTAAGCTGTATAGTAGCAACATAATAGCTGAATAGTAGCTGAATAAGCAACAAGAAGCCCATAATTGTCAGCTCTAATACCCTTATAACAAAGCTTTAAACTGAATAATTTGTGAATTTCATACTGTTATCTGGCCTAATTATGTATTGCCTGGGCAGCTACTGTCACATCTATGCATGGCTACTGCAACATAGAAAACACCGTGACTGAGTGACGATTAAGGTAGGATATGACCCGACACATGAAATGACCTGTTGTCGTGGTAAAAGTAACCATTCCTGATTACTCTCGCCAGTTATTACACAGTTTATGACTGTGCAAAGCAGTGTGACTGCAATTAAATCTGTCTAACTTTACAAACTAGTGACTTGCTCAAGTTTCATGCGATTGCAAATATAGACAATAATTCCTCAGTGTCGTAACATATCTGTAAGTCTACATATTATTCAAGCTGTCTATACTCGTATGGCCTTCTAACTCGTCCTAAACCACGCAACGGATTTTGATGCGGTTTTCACCATTTGTTAGATATTTTTCACGAATTTTTATATTAAGAAAGACAAGATTTTTTTTCGGGGTGAAGCCGGGAGCGGTTCGCTGGAGACTGTATCAAAACGCCATCAAATTTGGTCATATAAGTTAGAAATACTAACGGTAAAGCAAAACTGTAAAATCTAACCTCTTCTTACACTTAGACCAAGTTTTTTGCTTTAATAGAGTAACTATTAATTTGAATTGTACATTCAATTGATTAACTAGTCTTGACAAATCTATAATTGCACATCAGATGTAAATAGGATTTGTTAATGAGATATGACAAAAACACTTAGTGGCACATGTCAACTATAATTTTACCATTTGATTACTTGCTTGACGAAGAGTGCCTAATTGGAGTCGTTTGTACATTCTCATAGACAAAATATATGAATAACAAATAATGTGTAATAAATACATTATCTAGTTACATTTATTATATGTATTTCGCTTGGTATTTTGGTATTCGGTATAACTTTTTTGTTTGCTTGCAGAAAGCTTGCTATAATATATAAGTGAAAACCACACTCAAATCGGTTAAGGCTTTTCTTATATTAGCGTGCACAGACAAACAGACACAATATTTATAAACGTAAAGATAAAGATTGTAATTTTCGTGTAAAGATTGTAATTATATTAAATATTCTGTAGCTAGAATGACAACTTTTTTATGATTTTCTTATCACAAAAATTATAGCCGGTTTACTGAAACGAAATATATTTTAGACTATCTAAGTTAGATTCAAAAAACCGGCATTAAATTTTCAAGCCAACAATTCACAAGTATCATTGCCTGCCGTTGAACTAACAAGGCCTTTTGAGGATGTCGGAGTAAAAATATATTTTTTTTTAAATGTCAGAATTCCTCCCTCACCAGTCCTCCGCCGAGTTGTGTTATTATTTCTTATTTTTATAAAACACCCCAGCGACTTCTGTCTGCTTAGATGTGTCACTTCGTCTCAGTAAATTTGAATTAGGGTATCTCTTTGACACGCTTCATTTGGTAGGGACGTTTGTAACAAGTTTTAAAATAGAACATTGACTTAACTAATGTGAAGTTTAGCTTCTTGCTGAACGGTGATATATATTTTTTTTTTTTTATAAATAAATAAATATCTCCACACATTACACACAGCACTATCTAGTTCCACACTAAACAACTATAATGCTTGTATTGTGAATACAAGACAGTTGATATACTATATAGATTACTTTGAATTTGAAATATTATTATTTTATCTTCAGTCGTCACCACGACATTAGGTTTTTTTTTATAATATAGAAGTGACAGACAGGCTGGCGGCCATACAAAATGTATAGTCATTTTTCGTTTTTATTTGTGTTTGCTTGTGACAGTCCGCGTATTTTTTTCTAAAAAAATAAATCAATATATTTATTTATCAATTAGGTTTCTACAAGAAACTCTTTTGATCGTCATTATAAATTTAAATTTACCAGGGTTTCGGAAAAAAGCCAAGATGACGATCCTGAGAAGAAACCCCGAAAGAAACTCAGGATACTATTCTTTTCGTCATAATCTAATCTATCTATATTTATCAATCAATACTATAATATACTATTGTATGTATGTATGTTCCTCCATAACTCTTAAACGAAATAGACAGGATAGGCTTAACTTTATAGCCCCCCCTAGGTGGGCCATGACCTTGTCGTGGTGGGGGGGCTTACCCTCAACAATCCGATGGGGTCGCGGGGGGCCGGTGGTTCTCATCGGCCTTTCCTCGTCCCATGCGATTGTTGTTGGGGACCAACAAGGCCCACACCCGTGTGCTCCGAGCGGGCTCCGTTCAGCGGAGCTCGTAGCGGAGCGCACTTTGTTGAAGTCACCCCGGCGGCTGGGGCGGGACGTGTAGCCCTCCATGCATGTTCTCGCCAGCTGTCGTCGGGGTGTTTGTTGGAGTTCAGGGGAACAGGGAGGCCTGGGGGGGTGGCCCCTGGTCCCCTGCTCGGAGGAGTTGCAGGAGAAGGCGGACATCAGCCCGCCTTCAAATGCCCTCGGGGACCTGCGCACACGGCTGGCTGGTTGTGTGTGCCTGCACGGGTCCCCTCCATCTGGGGATTGCTCGGGTGTCTCCGGGCAATCCCCCCGTTGGCGTCAGCCTAGCCAGCAATGGCTAGGCCGCCCGAGGAGGGTGGTCCGGAGCAGTTGCCTCGACCCCCACATACCCCTGTCGTCTAGCCAGCGGCAGGGGATCAATAAAAGGATTTCTCCTCGACAAAAAAAAAAAAAAAAAAAAGGCTTAACTTTATAGCTACTCTATTTCATCGCGGACGAAGTCGCAGGCACCGGCAAGTTATAGAATAAACTCTGTCTCTGTCAATCACCCAACAGAATTTGATACTGTTTTAACTAATGGAATGAGCTATAAACGAGGAAGGTTTGTGTATTCAAGCAAGCTGTTAATAAACTTCTGCAGGGTAGGCAGCGCACTAGCACTCCCCTTGGTGTTGCTGGTGTCCCTAGGCGGCGGTAACCACCTACCATCAAGTGAGCCGCCTGCCTGTCTGCCACCTCTATACTATAAAAAAAAAATAGCAGAAAAAATTGTATCCGTGCGAATCCGGGTCGTTCCCTAGTCAAATCTTTCCAACTGAAACCAGCCATACATCTACAATATGGCTTTGGGTTTTCTCGGAGATTAGCGTGAACATGGTGTCACGTTTTAAATAGAATATTGACTTATGCTAAATTAATCTTTCGCTGTACAGTGTAATGAATAATTTAAATATTTTTTAGTTATCTAGTTATGGTGAAATATTTAATGACTGTTTCTTTGTGATTTGTATTTTAGGTTCTCCCTAATTAAATTATAGTTTAACTAGTTTCGTTCCACGTACGTACTTAGTAGGTAATTTCTATCCACATAGTTCTATCGATTGAAAACTAGAAATGCCAACGAGAACCGCTGTCACATTTAAAGTGGAAGTTAGCCGTTGTTATGGCAGCCGCTGATTGTCGAATGTCAAAGAAAACCACAGCGAAGCGTGGTCGGACTCAGCTAGTATGTTATTAATAGTAGGAATAAAATAAAAATTAGCAACTATTACAGGTTGAATTTATACCTATATTTTTTTTTATATAAAAGCTACCAGATAATATCCAAAATGTTATTTATATGATAATTTATATGATGCTAAGAAAAACTCTCATCTAAAATGGATTTTAAATATATATCATGTTGTGTAGATTAAAAAAATACCTCTGAGATTAAAGCATTAGGTGAATACTCATTTCCACCACAAATAGAATTTGTGCTGTGACAGGTTTTTTAACATCAAATAAATTAACTTACATAAATTTAGTGGTACTGAATAGTTGTTTTTATATTAAGATCGCCATTTAAGGCCGATGGTTCACTTGATGGCAGGTGGCTACCGATGGTAAAAACATAAAAAATACACACATAGTTACATGCTTGTTTTGTCAAAAAAGTTATAAAAAAATTTGGGGTTGGCTCCATACATACATACATACATACATACAATTGATTTATTATTATTAGTATTGATTTACTCGTGAAAATGCCGAATTAATGTAGTATTAAAAAAATGAAGGCAGCGCTTGGCCGCGATCTCACTTGATGTTAGGTGCAGATGCGGCCAAAGATGGACCAAGCTTACCTAGTAAGTACCCATTTACCCTAGACTTGAAGACCCCGAGGTTGTAATTTTGGGGAAACACGGACGCAGGCAATGAGTTCCACTCCTTAGCAGTTCGGACTAGGAAGGTGGAACTATAACGCTTCGTGCGTGACCGGGGAACATCAACCACGAAGGGATGAAACCCCCGCCCGCGCCTCGTGTTCCGCAAGTGGAACGGCTCTGGCCGGATCAGATCCCATAGGATGGACGCACATTCTCCGTGGTGTAGACGATAGAAAACCGATAGGCATGCTACTTTACGGCGATGCTGCAGGCTTTGAAGCTGTGAATATTAAAATAAACAAAAATTGAGGTCATATAGCTTGAGGTTATAACATATAGCTGGCAGATTGCAACTTGGTAGGTCTGTTAAAGCTAAGAGATGACTGACAGACCTACAATGATAATTACTCTATTAATTTTTGATCACATAACGCGTCCGTTGCGCTTCTACTGCCTGTGACTGTTATGCAAGACTAATAATTATAAGCAATAAATAATGCTAGTATGATTGAACTGCTATTTACATATAATTTTATTGCAGTATATAAATAAAAAATATATTCTTTTGAAATTACATTTATCTCGAAATTTTTTTCTAAAATTCACAGTTCGAATTGAAATATTATTTTTGTATTTATCGAGGAAAGCTATAGAGAAAGGCTATAGAGAACGCGGACGAAGTCGCGGGCACCAGCTAAATTATATGTTGTAACTTAGCTCAAGTTAAAATAAAATAAAAAAAATAACTAATAACTTTTAAAAATCAAATAGTTACACCTTATTAAGTGTTTAGGGTAACACAGTTATAATCAATGTTTGATTGGTATTTTGTTAGTAATTTCTTTATAATATTTGAACTTGGTCTTCCGATTGTCAAATCTACTGTGTCAAAATGGCGTCCAATATAAATAGCGGCCGTATCGATTCAAGTCATTCATAAACGATCTCATTACTTCACTTAATTAGTATCTGTTGGTATTAACTTAATTATTACAACGATCAATCATGTAGATCCCCGATTCGGGTTTATTAAGTTCGCTCGGGATGTGTTCTTGAAGGAAAGCTTGAATGATGTGTTCGATTAATATCACATTATCAAGTTCAAGATAATCGTGTAGATAAATAGGATTATTTTTTTAATTGCGTTCGGTTATAAAGAGAGGTTTTCTAAATAGCTTGGGTTTTAAAATAGGTACTTCAAAATTTTCACAGTCTTGGACTGACTAGATTTGATTTTTGCCTAAAGCTTAAATTGACTACTACACAATGAGTCGAGCACTCAAACCTACTGTGACACTTGACTATACTAAAACCTTGACCTGAAACCTAAAACTAAAACCACTGTGAATTATGTTATACTAAAACCTTCCTCGTGAATCACTCTATCTATTAAAAATGACCGCATCAAAATCCTTTGCGTAGTTTTCGTTTTAAAGATACATAGGGACATAGAGACTGGAAGCGACTTTGTTTTATACTATGTAGTGATAAACATAATCAATATACTAATAATAAATCTGTAGGGGTCGGTCATGGAGTAACTAATTTACTTTATTTTCGGAAATATCGTGTATACACACGTCGTGTATATACATAAAATATCGTGTGTCTATACATGATACTGAAACTAAATTGACGATTTTTAGTTTTTTTTTTCTGTATGTATGTATGTATGTATGTATGTATGTATGTATGTATGTATGTATGTATGTATGCATGTATATATTTATGTTCCTCCATCACTCTTAAACGAATTAACTGATTTTCATGAACCTTAGTAGATAAACATTTAGAAGTACGGGACACGTGATAGGCTACTTTTTATCTTTTTTAACGCGGACGAAGTCGCGGGCAACACCTAGTGTTTGATAACATTAACGTCACTAGGGAATGAAGTAAGAAAAACCATAATTGCGAATAGATTGGCTCTTTAAAAGAGCACGCGGTATATCTCGTCGCTGCAGTATGAAGCCTCAATTTATCAATGTTGGGGATTAGCTGTAGGTCGAAAGGTCACAGGTACAATCTCTGCCTCCATTAATTAGCGGAACTATTAGCAGTACACGGTAGCTGCGGATTATTTTACTTATATTTTCACGTCTTTTGTGTGAGGGACTTGTTACATTTTGTCACTTAATTGAAATATCGATTTTTCCTAATAGACTTTGTGTGTGTTTTGTATCGTCCCTAGCTTTAGCTCGTAACTTTGTCCGAGTATTGTATTTTTTAATTCGTTATTACAAAATTTAATTGAAATCGGTTTGGAAAATTAATCGGTTGGATTTGTACATATTAAAATTACCTTTTGTTCGCAACTTCACACAAGTATCTATAAATTATCATTAACGGTGATCAAATTATTCTCTTCAATGAGAAATTACTTCAGACTCAACAAATATTTGAAAAAAATTGCCGAATTTTGTTCTTTTAAAACATTAGCAACATATTTTGTTTATATATTAAAATAATATTTAAATTGTTTTGTCTGACAAGATATCATTAAACCACCATAAAAAGTATCCAAGTTATGATCTATTTGTGTTTCAAGTTTTATTAAGTTTATTGCAAAAACGTTTTAAAAGCACTGTGACTCGAAATTGTTGAGAAGGTATATTCGCCAAACAGTAAGAAATTTAGGCATTTCAATACTAATAATAAATCTGAGTGTAGAGGTATTGTACGTATGTATGTTCCTCCATAACTCCTAAACGAATTAATTGATTTTCATGAAACTTGGTACATAAACATTTAGACGTACAGGACACAAGATAGGGTACTTTTTTCTTTTTCAACGCGGACGAAGTCGCGGGCGCCGGCTAGTTTAAAATATAATTATGACGACGTTTTTGACAACAGTTTGAACGTTGACGTAACTGGTAAATGCGCATCACGCGACACAACTGACAGGTTTTAAGTAATTTTAGCACAAAGTAATTACTTCACAAAGTACCAGGCGTACATAAAATAGTAGTAGTACTTAATTTCAGACTAATAATTCGAGCGAACGGTATAAGCCGTAACCCGGCTTAAAAGGATGTTTGAGTAAAACTAACGCCAGCGGTTAACCTCTTTCATGGGACCATTACCTTTTAATTACACCCCCTTTGCTTAATTAATTAGGGTCAAAGGTTGCTATGTACTTTAGCGATAATGATGACCATGTTCATATTGAAGTTTTTCAATGACAGAGCATCGAATCGTATTGAACCACATGCTGTATGCAAGAAAATACTTGTATCGCAATTTTTGTATTTATTTTTTCAAAAACATTGGTATTTTTTTTAAAACATTTGTAATTTTTTCACTGTTTTTTTTTTTCTTCACCTATTTACATAATTAATACATATAATATATCTAAGTCACAAAAACGGTGTTACGAAAAATCTCACACAAAGACAGTATAATATCTTTAAAAAAAGGCAGTTTAATTCTAATCACCTTTTTGTTAATAAATAACAATGACAGTCTAATTATTTGAGACCGCAGCAATTTGTGGCCTCAAATATTAATTATGTCGGATTTTTTTCTCATCAAATCTATTGTCAGTTGCCATCAACGCGTCGTACGTTCAATGTCAAGAAACGTCTCATTACATCGAAGTTTGTAATCACAACATGCATTCACACATCGACATGTTGATACGTTGGACAGTCAACTCGGAGTTAAAATATTATCTACTTTCTACTTATAACTATACTATACAGAACACATCACACCGTTAAATAACAGCACATTATGCTACTGTGTTTCTGTCCATATCTTTTCACTTTTATCTTATCAAGGTCAGCAGAAGATTAGCAATCCTTACAGGATAAGCAATGCAATAGCACATTACTTGTTTTTAATAAGAGATGTTAGACCTACTATGCAGTAGAACATTCACATTATAAATAAATAAATAATATTTTAAAGATATTGATATATGAAAATCAAGAAGCAGTAATCATAAACTTTAATAATAACTTTTTTATATTTGACATGCAATATTAATTAAGGTTAGGTTAGGTTAATGTAATGTAGACATTGTATTAGTCTGTGTTTACCAAAATAATTAAGAAATTTAAAGACAGTTATTTTAATTTTTCATTTCAGATTTGTTTATTGTGACAAATAAGTTGGTAAATAAATGGTTTTTGTTTACATTAGAATTAATACATTTAAACATTTTTTTAAATAATATTTTTATGAATCAAAAAATATTTAATTCACTGTACCGAATGCTCGTCCAATTTAATATGGAATTTGACGTGAACATTTCGTGCATAATTTCCATTATAATATTGCGCTGCTATATAATGTGTACACGTACAGTTATTCACATGTCTATCGTAGTGAAGGTCATATTATGGTACAGTCGGCCGCATAAGTCGATTAACACATTCAAAAGTTCAAAACAACTGAACACTCAACTTACTTACTTAATTACTTACTTACTGAAGTTTTTTAAGACCGTTTGTACGTGAAGTTTATTTTGTTCTCTAGTCGTGACAACGACATATGGCGCGTTAAGTGTTTAGTTATTTTGCATTTATGAATGAGTTAATCGACTTATGCGGCCGACTGTACCTATGGTACACATTAAATAAGTTAAAAAATAGAATGCTGTTTTTATATAAAGGTCTTATAGTTATTAAAAACGTCGCGAACTGTCAACGAGTAAACCGGTGTTTGTTACAGTGGTGTGTTTTTAATTCTAAAACTAGTAAAATATCAACTTTTTGCTCACAAAACCTTTAAAAAAGTGTGCATTAAATTAAATATTAACGAATTTATAAACATTCAGTGGAAAAAAATAGTGATTCAAGGACAAAATATAACGAAAACTAGAAAGACATTTATCAATACACATAAGTATAAATAGTTAAATTAATATTGGCTTTTCACTTTTGACGGATTTGACAGTGACATGACGGTGATGCGAACCATATGCGAACACTTTGATTGACATAAGTGCACGAGTTGCCATTATCATAAAATACCATAGACAATCTTAAGTGTTACCAACTGCAAACCAGTGATACCATTACAAAAAAAATAAAATTCTACTATTATGGATAAACAAGATATGGACCTTTTGCTACGGAAAATAGACAAACTCGACACAAAAATAAACGAGATGAAGGAAGAGTCTAGACACCAAATCTCTGCTCAAACAGAAGAACTCATCAATATTCTAGCTTCCACGATAGACGCGAAATTAAAACCAATTATAGAAGAAAACAAAGCACTGAAGGAAGAAATATCCAACATGAAGGTTAAGGTCCGATACATAGAAAAAGAATTAAGAAAAAATAACATTATTTTACACGGAGTTAAGGAAACTGAAAACAATAACCAAGAACTGCAGACGACAGTAGCAGAAGTGTTTGCAAACGTCAGCAAGGCGACGGGATCTGAACCGTTTGACTTATGGGAACTGAATGACGTCTACAGGTTAGGGAAAAAACAAGACGGAAAACAAAGACCTATATTAGTGAAAATGACACTAACGCGGAGACGAATGGAACTACTGAAAAACAACAAACAGTTCCCTAGAGGTATCTATATAACAGAAGACTTCCCAAAAGATGTTATAAATACAAGAAAAGAATTAAAAATCAAACTGCAGGAAGAATTCAAAAAGGGAAACAAAGCAATAATCCGATACGACCAACTCATAATTACAGGAAAAACAGACAATACGGCAAAGGAAAAAAGAAAGCGGTCGCCATCCAAGACTCCCACACAACCAAGTCAGGAACAAGTAACACAAAAAGGACCCAGTAAAATTAACAGAAGAAATGCCTTCGAATTTATGAGTCGTCCGAGAACCAATTCACACCCTGGAACAACTAATCAATAACAATTAACAAGCGACCCCTCGAAATGCGACCTAAAACATTCGACACAAAATACTAACATCCATTCCCCAATCCGGTCAGCGGTCACCGTGGGGAAGATCGACCGCTACCCTCCAGCCACTTCAAAATCGCAAGAAAATATTCAAAACGATATAAAATTTAAACTAAATGAAATACAAAAATTACCGAAAACTAAATGGACAAAAATCAAGCAACTCACAAAAATCTCACAACCAAACCCTGAAAACATAATACTCAACAAAGACAAATTCACTAAAAAAATAACTCCAACTAACACACAAACAACCCTAAAGATCTGCACTTATAACGTAAGATCCCTTGCATCAAATGAACGATACTTAGAATTAATCAATGCATTTGACAAAATAAATCATGATTTAGTAGGTTTGAGCGAAATAAGAAGAATAGGCTGTAACATAGAAGAATACGAAAGTCACATCCTTTGCTACATTGGACAAACAAAAGGCTTGCACGGAGTAGGGTTTTTAATAAGAAAGAGTCTTAAAAATAATATAACAAATTTTACAGGAATTTCAGAAAGGGTAGCACTACTACAACTTAAAATAGAAAATTTAAATCTTTCCATAATTCAGGTATATGCCCCTACTGAAAAGGCAAGTGAAGACGAGATCGAAAAATTCTACGATGATATAAGAAATGCACACATCTTAGCGGAAGACAACATCGTGGTTGCCTACTGCTAAGGGCACTACAAGGAAAACAGAACTGAACTATAAACCGGCCAATTCCGACAGAATGAATAGTCTGGTGATGCAAGCCAACCTACAAAGGAAAAAATTAGCAACTCAAGAACTGATAGTGGAGTCCCAGAAGAGGGGCGCATGCTTTGCTATGGTCCAGGAACCGTACGTGGGGGCCCAAGGTGAAATGGGAAATTTCACTGGGGTCCGCATTGTGCAGATGACTCGGAGTAGAACGAAACCAGTCAAGGCCGCGGTGGTCGTTTTCGCGAGCAATGTCGAGATAGTCGAATATCCCACATTGACAAGCGAAAACATAGCCGTCGCAGTCCTTAGAACAGACCTGTGGTCAATAGGGGTGGTGTCGTTTTACTTCGAGAACACTCTGGACATTGAACCTTACCTGGACCACATCAAGTTAGTGCACGAAAAAATAGGGGTCTCGTGGATCCTTCTTGGTGGAGATAGCAACGCGTGGAGCACCTGGTGGGGATCCGTGAAAACGGACTATAGAGGTGAAGCGCTTAGCGGCGCGCTAAATGAGATGGACATGGAAGTGCTCAATACCTACTTTCTTCACTATACGATCCAACAAGGTGTTTCAAAGCCACGTGGACGTAAGTGCTTGCAGCGCAGCTATGCTCCATAGAATTCATTCCTGGAGAGTAGATGAAAAAGTTACCAGTTCGGATCACAACGCCATCACTCTAACCATAAATCTGGAAAAAGGCAGTAAAGATGATGTCGCAACGGGAGCGACCAGAATCTATAATACCAACAAAGCAAACTGGTCGCTCTTTAGACAGCATCTTCGTAAAACTTTGATGGACGAAAACATAAACGAGAATTTTATTAGCAACATTAATAACAAAAATAAATTAAAAGAAATTATTGGCAAATATTCGGAATTCATTAATCAAGCATGCGAAAAAGCAATCCCAAAAATTAAAAGGAACCCAAAACATAAACTGCCCTGGTGGAGTGATGCGCTGCGTGATCTGAAACAGGATATGATGAGGAAAAAGAGACGCATAACATGCGCTGCGGCAAAGCGTCGCCCGTATGTGATAGCGGAATACCTAGGTGCAAAGAAGGAATACGAGGAAGCGGTAGAAAAAGCACAAGTAAAAAGTTGGAAGGAGTTCTGCTCTCGACAGGACAGAGAAAGCCTGTGGAACGGAGTCTACAGGGTCATCAGGGGAATATCCAAACGAAAACAAGACCAGCTACTGGAAAAGGATGGTGTGCCACTGGGCCCTGAGGACTCCATCCAACTCCTGGGGGCGACTTTCTTTCCCCTGGATGACCCATCACTCGACAACGAGGCACACACGGAAACGCGCGCCCTAGCGGAAATGCCCATTGATGGTGTGCTACCCAGCGTGGACGATCCGCCCTTCACCAGTTATGAACTGGAAAGGGCATTGCGAAGCTTCAACTCCCGGAAGGCACCAGGTCCTGACGGGTTCACTGCGGACATCTGCAGCGTAGCGGTGACAGTGGAGGGAGGGATTTTTCTGAGCATTCTAAACAAATGTCTGGAACTATCATGTTTTCCCTCCATCTGGAAACGCGCGGCTGTGGTTGTCCTCAGGAAACCCGGGAGGGACAACTACACATCGCCAAAATCGTATAGACCCATAGGCTTACTATCGGTACTCGGGAAAATATTAGAAAAATTATTAGTCCGGAGAATAAATTGGCACATTCTCCCAAAAATGAACACACGCCAATACGGCTTTATGCCCCAGCGTTGTACGGAGGACTCTCTCTATGATCTGGTGGATCACGTCAAAGATAATATAAAAAAGAAATTGATAAATGTTATCGTGTCTCTAGACATAGAGGGGGCTTTCGACAGCGCTTGGTGGCCGGCCATAAAGTGCCAACTGGCTGCGAAAGGATGCCCTGCAAATTTACGAAAATTAGTGGCCGATTATTTTGACGAAAGGGTGGCAGTATTAACCTATGCTGGCAGGAATTGTTCGGTAAATACCTCAAGAGGATGTGTGCAGGGATCGATTGGGGGGCCCACCTTTTGGAATTTGTTATTGGACTCACTACTTGATGAACTGGATCATCTCGGAGCGTACAGTCAGGCATTCGCGGACGACATTGTCCTGGTCTTCTCCGGAACAGCCATAGCAAATATTGAGAGAAAAGCGAACGAGGTACTCGCGCATGTGTATGAGTGGGGAATAAGAAATAAATTGAAATTTGCACCACATAAGACTCAGGCCATCGTGCTTACGAAAAAATTAAAATATGACGAACCACTCATACGCATGGGCGGGACTCAAATACAAACAGTAAATGAAATTAAAATCTTAGGTCTAACGATAGATAAAAAACTGACTTTCAACTCCCATGTTCAAAAAACATGTAGGAAAGCTACCAAAATCTATCAACAGTTGGCTCGCACAGCTAAAGTGACATGGGGATTGAATCCGGAGGTGATCAGGACCATGTATGCAGCGGTTGTAGAACCCATCATACTGTACGCCGCCAGCGTGTGGGCTCCTGCTGTCAAGAAATGGTGCGTTAGGAAACAGTTGTATGCTGTGCAGAGGGGCTTTGCTCAGAAAATTTGCAAGGCCTACCGAACCGTCTCCCTAAATGCCGCTTTAATTCTGTCCGGCCTCCTGCCAATAGACCTACGAGTCGCAGAAGCGGCAATAGTATATGAGGCCAAGAAGGGTAAGACACAGTGGTATTTAAAAGGCAGGGAAGTGGAGGGAAGGGTATCTTTCTTGAAATCCCCTCACCCAGCGACCGAGGCGGCCGTCGATTTTGAGAGCATCGAGTCAGAAGGTGAAATAAAAATTACAGGCCTGACCATATACACTGATGGTAGCAAAATCGACGGCCGCGTCGGTGCCGCACTTTCCTGCTGGAGGGGCGGTTCGGAGATCCAAGCAAAGAAGTACCGGCTGGAGCCCTTCTGTACGGTATTTCAGGCGGAACTTAGCGCCATCCACGAGGCAACAATAATAGCAAGACGCAGCAAGGATACTGAGATCGGCATCCTGAGCGACTCAAAATCCTCACTGGAGCTGCTGAAGAACGGTGGCGCGTGCCACCCCCTGGTATACGCAATAAAACAAAACTTGCGAGAAATTAATGCAGAAGGCAAGGTGGTGCGCTTTTTCTGGGTCAGAGCCCATGTGGGGATTGTCGGTAACGAAAGAGCCGATTACTTGGCAAAGGAAGGGGCACTGAAGTCGAAATCCATATCAAAATATGACAAATGCCCCATATCCTATGTGAAACGGATAGTTAGAAGCGAAAGCATTGCCAAGTGGAAAATACAATATGACGAAGGTGGAACGGCGAAAGGAACGAAACTGTTCCTACCCGACGTTGAAGCGGCGTACAGTGTGATTCACAAAATAAAAATGACGCCTACTCTGGTGCAGGTGCTCACAGGCCACGGAGGCTTCTCGGAGTATCTGTACAAGTACAAGAAGAAGCCCAGTTCCGACTGCCCTTGCGAGCCTGGGGTGCAGGAAAGTGTCGAGCATCTTTTGCTCCAGTGCCCCAGGTTCGCTGCTGAGCGACTCAATTTAGAAATTGAAATAGATGAAAATTTAGATAGCGAAACTATTAGCAAAATTATTCAAGAAAAGGACCGTCGCGAAAAATTTTTAATGTACTGCATAAAGATTGCAGAAAAAACAATAAAACTAAATAAATCTATTTAAAAGTAAGATTAGTATCGATAAAAAAGGTCCCTAATTATGTTAGGGGTACGGGTCACTCCCCTCTCCAACATCGTGGTCATGGGGGATTTTAACGCCAAAATAGGACACCCTAAAAAAGAAGAAAGTCTTATTATGGGAAACCATGGTTATGACCAACGTAATGCAAGAGGTGAAAGGCTTATACAATATGCGTTAGAAAACAAACTCTCAATTATGAACACATTCTTCAAAAAGAGACCAAACAAGAAGTGGACATGGATATCACCAGACAAATCAACCAAAAACGAAATAGATTTCTTACTGACAAATAACCCAAAACTAATAACAAACTACGAAGTGTTAAATAACATAAAATTTTCTTCAGATCATAGGCCACTGAGAGCAACACTGGCATTAACAGTACCAAGAAAAAATCGCAAGAATTTCAACTCATTTTCTAAGACTTTAAAAACAGAACAAGAAGTCAAAAACTATGTCGAAATCCTAACAAAAAACCTAGAAGCCATAACAAACGAATCAAACGTACAAGAATATTATAATAAAATAGAAAAGTCCATACAAGAAAGTCTAAAATTGATAAATAACAAGAAGCCGACGAAAACTAACAAAATCTTCAGCGAAAATACAATCCAGCTTATTAAAGAACGCACGGAACTGATGTTCTCAAAGAAAAAAGACAAAGAAACCAGAAATAAACTTACCGACCTGTACAAACAAACAAAAAAATCAATAAGAAAGGACTACAGCATAAATAGACAAAAGGTCATAATAGATAATCTAACAAAATTTAGAAGCACAAAAAGAGCATTAAAAGAACTTAACCTGTGTAAGTCATGGATACAAAAACTGCAAAGTAAAAATGAAGAAACAAAATCGAGAAGAGACATTATAGATCACGCAACAAGATTTTATAAGGAATTATATAAAGAAAAAGAAAACAAAAATACAACTGACGAACTGAAAAATAACACAACAATAATCACAAATAAAACAGTTAACCTAATTGAGCAGATAGAAATAATTAACCATATAAAACATTTAAAAGCAGAAAAAAGTCCTGGTCCTGATGGTTTAACAAATGAAGTTCTGAAACTAGGAGCACCAATTCTCACTCATCATCTCACACTTTTATTTAATATGATATTGGATTCAGAAACAGTGCCGTTACAATGGTGTACCTCTGATATAATACTGCTATACAAGAAAGGTAACCCACTGGACATAAACAACTATAGACCTATCAGTTTGCTTGCGAGTACTTACAAACTCTTTTCTTCAATCATTTTAAAAAGAATTTCAAAACAAATTGACGATGCGCAGCCAAGGGAGCAGGCAGGGTTCCGAGCCGGATTTAGTACAACTGATCATATACAAACTTTGGAACAAATCTTTGAAAAATATAAAGAATTTAATAGACCACTATATGTAGCATTCGTAGATTATACTAAAGCTTTTGATAGTATTAGCCACAGCTCAATATGGGAAGCTCTAAAACAAATAAATGTAGACCAAAAATATATCAATATTATCAAATATATATATGGAAATAGCTCGAGCAGGGTCAAATTGGAAAGAAGGGGAGACCCAATAAAGATAGGAAGGGGTGTCAGACAAGGAGATCCGTTGTCGCCCAAAATCTTTATTGCAGTGCTCGAACATATATTCCAAAACCTTGAATGGAAAAAGAAGGGGATTTTTATTAACGGCTCATATTTAAGTCACCTCAGATTTGCTGATGATATAGTTATTATGACAGAAACTGCGAAAGAATTAAGTGAGCTATTAAATCAGCTGAATGAGGAAAGCAGTAAAGTAGGTCTACAGATGAATGCGGAAAAAACTAAGGTTATGACTAACAGCCGTCAAAATGTAATATGTATTAAAGGCTTAAATATTGACTATGTTGACAAGTACGTATATCTGGGGAGGCAGGTATCCTTTGCGAAAAACAGCAACGAGGAAGAGGTCGAGAGACGAATAAACATAACTTGGAAAAAATTTTGGTCACAAAAAGAAATATTAAAGGGATGTTATTCCACAAAACTAAAAAAAATTGTGATGGATACATGTCTCCTACCTAGTCTTCTCTATGGGTGTCAAACATGGTCTCTCACTAACAAAATAAAACAGAAGATTGAAACCACCCAAAGAGGCATGGAAAGAAGCATACTCAAGATAAAGAAAAAAGATAAAATAAAAAATAAACATATAAGACAGGAAACTGGTGTTCAGGACGCGTTAATTCATGCACTTAAACTGAAATGGCAATGGGCAGGACACATAGCCCGCTGCAGAGACCAAAGATGGACCTTACTAGCAACTACCTGGAAAGGACCTACAGGGGCAAGGAAGGTCGGCCGGCCATACAAAAGGTGGGTTGATGACCTTATAGACACAGCAGGAGGTGATTGGATTGACGTGGCCAAACACAAGGATAGATGGAAGAAGCTGGAGGAGGCCTACACCCAAAGAGGGGTCCAAACAAATAAATAATAAGCAGTGTAGCTGCATTGCCGGTGCTGTTTGGTGTTTAAATGATTATAATAGTGTAGTTAATTGGACGCTGAGCGGCGCTGGTGGTGTAGTTGCACTGTTTAATAAATAGTTATTAAGAAAAAAAAAAAAAAATGTAATTGTAAGATTTTGGATAAATAAAGGCTTTATTATTATTATTATTATTATTATAGTTATTAAGATTATCTATGGTAATTTGATTTAGTACCCGAAGTGAAATTTCCAGAAAAAGCATCCAATATTCTCGCGTAATCTATTTTATTTTACAACTGGATAACGAATGTTAAAAGTGGATTTAAACTTGTACCGTAACAATTTCAACTCAACGGAAATTATTTGAAATGAGCGAGAAATATTTTGGGGCCCTAATTTAGCATAATCCGTGTAGGGGTAGAGAAGGGCTCAACTCTCGGGCCCACCGGCACCAACTTCCCTTCTGTAATGTATTTGAGTTTAACTCAGTTTGGAAATTTAACTCGCCAAGTGATAATGATATTTCGGATAAACACCGCTGTGCTCTTCGCAGCCGCTTCTTTGTACATTAAAGGCGAAAAAAATTCAATTGCTCGTGTTTCTGAAAGTTCAAGTGGCAAATTTAACTGAGACTTCACGACATGTTGGCGATGTTATAAGCTTGTATAACTTCTTCTTAATTAAATCGACATCTAAGAACCGTCACGTGTGTGACGAATTTTACTAAGAGGAGGAACTTTTATAAAATCATCCTAAAGATAAAGGTGGGAAGACATTGTTGATGGCCAGGCTAATTTTATTATAATGGCTAGGTATTTTTTTATTATTTTTAATATGAGGGTATTGGACATTTTTGGGGATGCAATATAAAATTTGGAAATTGAACCAATCGTGCAGGTCTTAATGGAAATTACTTTTCTTATCAGAATCACTTCCAAAATTATACAGTTCACTTGAGCAGTTGAGCACACAAAGTTAAATGACTCACATTTTTCTAAGTCACACCAATTTTCTGGTCATTGCGCTCCTTCTGAAACCGCAAAACGTCTTTGTTCCCCGCGAAAACATTTTCGGCTATAGGAACCGCTTAGTCATTGAAGCTCTATTGTGTTTTTTGAGAGGTCATAGCCTGACATTTTAAAATGTTTACCGAAACAATGTCGAGGAATGTGGACGAGTTACCTACTTACCTATGACATGCAAATACATTTTTTCTCACGACTTTAGACCCTCATCGGCTTTATAAAAAAATCATAAGATGACTTTATTAGTGGACTCGTAGCCTGTTTTTGTATTAAAATTATGTTTAATTTAACAACGCATACATTTTTTAAATTTCAAACGGCACGATTAAAGCTTTACAAGGATCAACTCAAACGTGCTTCGATTTCAATATTATGAAGATTCTCAACTGTGATTAAAATTTATTTGTATTGACAAGTTGAAATATACGAACATACAAACATACAAACATATACAAACATACGAGCTAAAACAGGCGAGTCTGTATATTTGAGTGTATTTTCATTTCATGTTTGAACTAGAAATATTTTTTTACATCTTTAATGGCGAGATTATCTATCTATCTGTCTCTAATGGTGAAACAAGAAGTTTGTTTCACAATTAGAGATGGATAGATAGGAAACCTGCAAAGTAAGCGTAAAATACTAAGAATCTTCGAAGACATGTGAACTCATACTCAAGCCATTAGAGTAAGATCCCAGAACCAGACTTCTTATTTTCTAAAAGACAAAACGGCTAAAATAAGTAATGTCCTAGGAGGTTCTGGGGCCAATGTATCTTTTCCCTAAGGTTTTATATGATTTATTAATCTTTATTGATGGGCGATAAAGAGGTGTTGAACTTTTTGTTTTACCCTCGTGAAAAATATATTATTTTGTTCTGAATGAAAGGCTTACTCTTTCCGTTTGAGTGACATGTATGCAAAACTTTATGACAATCGATTGAATAGTTATTTGTGAAAGTGTAACAACCAAACAAATTCATAAATTATTAGCTAGAACTTCAAGTTCTAACAATCTGCAATGTGTTTATGGTGTTTAGAGTTTACTTTTTCTTTTTTATCTCTTGTACTATAATAAAATAAGCAATAAGCCGTTTTGCACTTTCAATTTAGAAACTAATCGAGTCAGCTTCATTAAATTTATTTAATAACTTTGACTGCGAGTAAAATTAAACTACAAAGTCACGAGCTACCGAATCGACTTCCTAGAAAATGTCTTGTACAACGCTATTCGCAACTGCAATTGATTCGGTGGCTTTGAACCAGATTGCAGTTCTAGTGCGGATTTTAATCAATGTAGGTTACTAATAACTGTGTAGATAATATTATGTACCTTCACTAATAACAAAAGCTACCTTTTGTAGGCTTTACTTAGAGTATGAGTATTCTAAAAGACAATCAAACTTATAGACAAAAGAAAACTAATGAATTCCTATATCAAGCTTGTATTGATTTGTTTAATATTTATAAGCTAATTCAGATTGCTTAGCATGAAGGAATTTAGTTATGATTATTATTGCTAACCTTAAGATTAGAAAAAAAAGGTTTGATTTGAATTTGAGTTGAAATAACCAACATCGAATAACAATAGGGCTAAGGTTTATGAAGGTGTGTGTTGTTCTCTTTAAGATTGTAAATGAAGAGGTATAATTACTAATTTAACCAATTCAAGATTATAATTGTCAGTAGTTCCAATAATTATATACAACAATGCATACCAAGAGATTATTCAACATATTGATGCTTAAATGACGTGTCAGGAATCTGCGGTATGTCGATCAGACCCTAATGTCTGCACCCTGAGGAGATTTTTTTGGGCATAAATTTTAGTAGCCCAGGGTCTTTAGCCTGAAAGCTGAATGGTTGTAATCGTAGCTCGAAACCAAATCTATTTTTTTATAAAAATATTTTTGCTTATTATATTGCGTGATCCGCAGAAGGCTTGCTTGGTGGCCCACCCCATATTAGAAGTTTTCAAGTCCAGGTAATCCTTGAATCTTTACTTAATGTCAAATTGAAAGAGTTCAAAGCTCTACCCATTTATCCAGTTAGTGACAACAATGGACCGTTCTGTGCGAGTAATATAAGCGCAACTACTTTTAGCGTTCATTCAAGTGAAGAGGGGATCCTTGTAAAACGACACGCAAGCGATTTTAATATCGACTCAACGTAGCAGACGGCCCTGAAGTAGAACACAGAAGATTATGAAATTTCAAAGGACACCGGGACAATAACCGTTAAGAGAGACACCGCTCACATTAATTTTTCATTTCATTAATGATGTTAACTATACTAAATACTAGCTTTTGCCTCCGACTTTGTCCGCTTCCGTCAACGAACAGCACCTTTTACTGAGTTAAATGTATCTTTTCTTTGATATCCTTTTCAGTACCCCTGTAGATATATAATTATTGTTATAATGTGTCATATGTATATTATTACATCTATATTTACATCTTAAATTAATTTAGTTATCAACTTTTTTTTTTCTTTTTTATTTAACGCAATTATATCCAAATTTGTCAATAAAAATATTTTTATTAATTACAAATTAGGAATTGGATACTAATATGAAAAAATAATTTTAAAAAATTAAAAATACTTAGCTCATTAATTTAACAGAAACATTTTAATTTCATTGTCGATGAAAGGTCGATTTTTTTTAAAATTTAAATTGAAACAACGTGATAAAACTTATATGAAACTTGATAAAGTCCTTGTCTAAATTTTCTAAAACTAAATAATCTGTCTGAATGACGGAATTAAAAAGATGTGACAGATACTGTGTGGCTATAAATTGGGAATTTTGCAGAGAAAAATCCGGTTCAATAAAATATTATTGAAGACAAAGTCTAGCTCCTGTTATGTCTATGTCCTTTAAGTGTCTCTTTAAGATATATCTGAAATATCACTGTCAATTGAAAGACCTGGTTCACTGCAGGAAATTGTTAGTTCTAAGTATCGGGTAAACACCTTAGCACTGATGCCTGTGAAAGCTTTATACAGACCATTACTTGTATCATTATTTCTTAAGTGCATTTTCAACCTTAATACAATCTTCTATAGTGACAATGTCAATCCTGAAATTACAGAAAAATTGGTAACCTGGATTTCTTTCGGCTCGTCATCATCTATAATAATTTCGTGGCCTTTTTTGGTACTTGACAAATAATAATTATTATTTTTTTTGATTTGTCTGTAGAAGTATTTTATTTAAAAATAATAATTAATAATTTTAAATATATTCTGTCAGAATAATCAACATTAACAACAATAAATAAAAATTGATATATTAGCGAAGTGCTCTAAATATTGTGACAAAAACTTTCCGCAACCTTATTGTCTAAATGCGAAAAATTTGTGCAATATCAAACTAAATCGTATCACGTAGCTCGTAACACTTGTGTGGTTTGCGTAAAAATTAACGATTTAGTATGATACTGCACAATTTTTTCGCATTTTTCGCCTGTCTCTCAGCAGAGGCATTTAGACAATAAGCCTGAGGGTCTTCCGGCGAGTGTCAAAGACGTTCATGACCCGACTGACATAGCAATTACTTTTCAAAAACAGTTTAAGGTGGAGTCTTTTGTTCAGCGTACCGTGGTCGGTTGTCAAATAACGATAAACGATGAAGGTTTATGTATATAGGGGAAAATACTTAATTATTGGCACTTTAACAAATACGAAAATTTATTGGCACCTTTCGACCTATTTGTTCAACTCAAATAAAATTTGAAAGTTTGACAATGTTTAAATCATTTGACTGTTTAGTGTCAATAAATTGGAGGGGTGCCAAAATTAGGTCATTTTACCCTAATTTACGAAAAAATTTGCTACCGTGCGAAGCCGGGAACGGGTCACTAATAGTTAATAAATAATATCAGATGTAACATTACACAATGACCCTTTTCCTCTCTATAGGTAAGTATTGAATGTTTGTTTGCTACGATCTCAGGCGAAGCTATTTGTAATAGCGTCTCTTGACGGTTGTTATCACTTTAATTACCGAGAGTTTTTTAATCAGGAACCGATAAAAATGCAAATAAAGTTTACGCTTTCGAACTTAATTAAATTCATTGGTTTATTGATATGCCTATCACGGTTCTGCTTTGAGAAAACTGTCGGCGGATGTGGAGCAACTGTTTAGAAGTACTAAGTGTTCGTACATCGCTCAAAATTTGACCATAATCATTTGGAACGCGAAAGAAAAAATCCAAAATGTTTTTATTCTTAACTCAATTAAGACTTTGCTTATGTTAATACTGCCACCCACCACCAAGTAGGACTATAAGTCTACCCTAAGACATCCGTACTTCCGTACTAATATTATAAATGCGAAAGTTTGTATGAATGTATTATGTATTTATGTTTGTTACTCTTTCACGCAAAAACTACTGAACCAATCACCATGAAATTTTGCATACACGTTGTCTGGGACACTAGAAAGGACATAGGGTACCTTCAATCGTTCAACGCAGACGAAGTCGCAGGCACCAGCTAATTTAAATATAAAAAAAAACTTGTCTTTGGTCACCTACTTACATGAATGCCAACAATGCTATATTTTTGTGCATCCCGATAAACTTACTAAAGTATATTTTAAAATTAGTACCCAATTTCTAAAAATAAAGTTAAAAATATTTATAAAGGATACTAAAACAGCATATAAGGAAGATATTTTTCAAACATATCGCTACAGAGTATAGTTGGGGCAGAATGTAAAGAAGTTGGAAACACGAAACAGCCGACCCTCTAATCAATACCCGAACTCCCACTGTTTTCAATCAACAACTTGCATATGCAAAACACCCCCGAGATAATCACTGAGACCCGCCAATCCTGTTACTGTTACCCTGTTACCCCATTTAGTACCCATTTCCCATCCCATTTTCCTCCCATCCCGGTCTTTCGTCCGGAACTCTAATTGCTGGCACCCTGCGTTAACGACGGGGGGATTCCGGGCTTTTGGCGATCGTAACGACCATGCAAATGAATAGTTTACTTTGAATATAAGAAGTACAGAAAATATTATGTTGCTTAAAATTTAATATTTTAAATTAATGTCATAAATAAATCTATACTTCTACACTAATATTATAAAGAGGAAAGATTTGATTGTTTGTTTGTATTGAATAGGCTCCGAAACTACTGGACCGATTTGAAAAATTATTTTACCATTAGAAGCCTACATTATCCGTGATGAACATAGGCTACTTTTTACAGCGGGAAAATGCTTCATTCCTACGGGAAAACGGGTAATAAGACAACGGGCAGTAAGAATTATCCTTCTGTACTTATCTTTTTCACATAACTTCTAAACGGCCGAACCAATTGGGTTGAAATTCTTATTTTACAGACAAATTCAAGGAAGCAATTGAACCATATTACGTATTTACGTATATCACTTTAACTAAGAAAATCTATACTAAACGTCATAATTAGGGATTAAATACACACATTATATTACACTCGATAAAGTAGAAATCGGGCCAGAGATAAACATTTCAAAACTAAACCTCTGCGTCGCGTCGGTTCGTAACATAAGTGGGTTATTTTGTAGCGAAACACTCATTTTATTACATGTCATAACTTATTCTGTCTGAATTGAACGATTTACTTACAGATCCCTAGGGCTAAGTCGAAAGGGTACAATGTCAATTTTGTCTTTATGCAGGATAGCCATCGAAACATTTCTTTGTAGATTAACAATGCGAATGGAAACCTTCAAAAGAACGGATTTAGATAATAAATTCTATATTCGTATTTCTTTACTCATATTATATATTATTAAGTACATGTTGTTTGTTTGAAACTACAAGATTGATTCGAAAAATTATTTTCCTATGTAAAAATATCGTCTGGAAATTTGTAAATATTGTATGATATACTTAGTGAACATATTTACAATACATCTTTCTCAGTAGATAAACCACACCTACCTTTCACTTGCTAAAACATAGCATTTACAACATATAAACTGCAGACACTACAGTTCAGATCTGGCTCGAAGGACCATTAATTTTAAACTGTCTTACAGTTATTTGTAAAATATGTGCTTATACCTATTAATAATGACTAATTAGCAACGGAAATGGATTTACCCACATATTGGTCATTCGGTTTGGATTTCATAATAATATGGTAGGCATTTTTTAGCATTTTTCAATGTCACTAATATGGACGACATTCTTAGATATTAATTAAATCATAATCTTGTATAATATGATTTCTAAAAATTCCTTCAAATCCACTTAAAAAGGAGTAGGTATGTGCTCAATGTTTGCTGTTTGTTGTAAGATAATCTTGAAAGATTTTCAACGTTTTCTTACTAGAAAAATCTCAAATAATATTGCAAAAACTTTATTATTGAAGTTACAGGCGATATTTTTTGTTTTTCATTCGATTGTAGTACTCATAAAAGAAACGGAGGAACTAAAGTCAGTTAAGTATTATTATTAGCTATCGGATTTTCTTTAATTTTTTTTGGACACTGTATATATTATAATACTCTTCAGTAGATATTATTCCTTTAATACCTAGTTACCTGATTTTCGGTATATTATAATATCTTCTAATCCAATGGACCGTTACTCTGTCTAACGTTTTATATCTATTAAAATAAGTCGAATAATTGGAAGCAGCAATCTAAAAAACATTTTTGCCTCTTAATTATATTTAATAAGTGAACAAAAGAAAGTTGCTTTTACATAACATAATGTCGTCTAATCTACATAAAACTGGTTGACTTAAATTTGTCTGACAATTACACACACTGATCACTACCTTGCATGACAAGTAAAATGATTGCTTCTATTATTACGATATCAGTGCCATGAACCATTAGCGAAGCATTAATTTCTTATTTTGAATATTAGATATTGAGCGAAGAAAAAAAAGTGAATAATACAACGATTGGCTGTCAATTCACTTAACAGAAAAACAGCTCTACTTTGAGCTAGCTGATTATGAATGCTGTATTTTTATAATGTGCAAATTAGAGAAAATTACGATGAGAAACAAACATCTAAAAAAGAAAATTAGGATGAAAAAAATACAGATACACAATAAGTTCACTTGAGAGTCTTGAGACATTTAAACTAAGTATGTCTACAAATATTCTTTGGATTACGACAAAGATTTTGTTCTGAAAATGTTATTGTTAGTAAAGATATTTGTGTTCAAGTTGTTCATATTGGCAAATAGTGGATGAAATTAACCTTTTAATGTGAGTCCACATGGCTATACTCAATTACAGTAGTTGTAGAAGTAGAGCAGACACATCGCGATCCCTTTCTGCATTCATAAACTAGAAAACTGCTGGAGGGTTCATATTATATTTCAGTGCAAAAGTAAGGGGTTTCAGAACCCACCCTACTCTATTCACTATGTTTTTCGGACCAGGAGTACATTTAGTTTACGTATTAATTAAGCAAACATTGTTAACAGCAATCTACCATCAAGTGGACAGTCAGCCGGCTATGCTTTCATTTCTGCAACAGTAATAAATCAAGTAATATTATTGTCAAGATGTCGTAAAACATTCGAAAGAAAGTACTTACACAATTGGATATCAAAACCACATTTTTAATATTAACTCGTAACCCGTTTACTGCATCCTCTTTTTCAAATTAACTATAACAAGTAATAATTTAATTCATTTCGGTATCGACTCTTTAGTCTTCAGTCCTGATGTTCATTACGCTATTCGAAACTCGAGAATTAACTGAAAGAGGATGAATCGATACATGTACGAGTGTATACTAAGATCTCCCTACAGACATGAAGAAACATAAGAACAAGGGAGAAAGTTCTAATTGAAGCCGACAGGGAAAAAAGCATTCGGTCTGCACTACCCGGATGATTTACTGAAGGACGCGAGTGTCCGGATAAACCGGGTAAATGGAGCGACCATTAGCTGTATCCCTTTTTTGGGTTTTGTTTCTTTATTTTTATTTTATTTATAGGTGCGTGTGCTTTCGTGGGATTCGCTTTGCTTTTCCTTTTTGCGTTGATTAATTAACTTGTTGATTTTTTAGTCATTTATAATGCCTCTTTACTCCTAACACACGCTTCCTCTATTTATTTCCTAGTTTCAATTAGACACATTACGGTTTCTTCTTTCAAATTCACTGTAATTGTTTCTGTATATTTGTAACTTAAATCGTTTTGTCTTCTCCATTCGAAAACAGTCTCTTATGTGTGGTCTTATATTATTTCTACAGTATCACAAAATTATACGAATACATGTAAATGCTTAACTATATGTCACTCTCTGCTTTTAAAGTTAGAAACAAACTTTGCAAAGTTAACCACAGCTCCTCTAGACTATACATCACCCCTAGTCCTATCACGTACAATACCTACACTTACAGATTATTAAATTTAATATATACAAGATTAAATCTTTGATACATACAGAAAAAAATCTAAAAATTGTCAATTTAGTTTTAGTATCATGTATAGAGCCTATAAACACGATATCTCTGAAAACAAAATAACTTACTTCATGACCAACCCTTACTTAAGATTTATTATTAGTATTGACATCTTTCTCTTTGTTTGTTGATACGATTATCATCATTATTATTGTTTAAACAAAAACTCGCAGATAATTTCATTACTATTCAGGTACTAGCTAACCAGAATTTCTTCCAGAATTTATATCTATCTCATCTTAAATATGTTTTCGTCCACCCAAGATCATTTCATTTATCAGTTCTCAAGATTCTGTTAACGACCTCAATAAATTTTGCATATGAAATCGGTATTTTACGAGAAGTCCCTGTTTAAAAGCGCATAAAGTTACCGAAACACGTTTCACACACCTCTAAAAAATGGTTTTTTTTTCGCACATTAAACAACTAAAACATCCGGTTCTCTAACGTCAAATTACGAACTACAAAATTAATTTAGAACGAGACTTCTTATGTATGAAGATGTCTCTCATTTTACGAGTAAATTTCGTTGCTTAAACAGAATTAGATTGTTAATGGTGGCTTCACATCTTGTTTATGGTTATGCCAGTAGTCAAGAATAGTTTATTTACTACTAGCTGGTGCCTGCGACTTCGTCCGCATTGAAAAATGGTGATTATTGAACACCTAATAAATATAACTATCTATATCTATACTAATATTATAAAGAGAGAAGATTCGTATTTTTGTAATGAATAAACTCAAAAACTACTGGAACGATTTTGAAAATTATTTCACCTATAGAAAGCTACGTTTTATCAGCAAGTAACATACGCTATATTTTATAAAGTTACGCGGGCGAAGTCGCGTGCAACAGCTAGTAAGTAATATGACGTCAGAGATATTATCACTGTGAAGACTATTGACGCCGCCACTATTGAAGCAATTATTTTATATTATTAGACTATCCCACTATTATTAGACTATTCAAGTCTAGTAATAATTTCCAATTTGTAAAATAGATTTTCTTTTATTTTATTAGCGAATTTTAGCCAATAGTCGAAACTGATACTTATACGTTATACATTACATTATACTAGGGTAATGAAGCGTTTAAATAAGGAATAATTTTAAGTTCAGCCTTGTAACTATTTCTGGTTATTTAGAGAAATAGAAACATACAAGTGTTGATGTCTATCAACAGCCTCACCATTCGGACGTGCCTTTACAAGTGAAAATTTTGCGGAAAATGATAAATTAGGGTTCTGACGGCGGTCGAATTTTGATGGGGACCCTTTTGTATTGTATCTTGTTTCAAAGTGCGCTCCCGGTCACTGTATTAGCGCAGACATTTCCACTTTCGACATGTTCATCTTTCCTATCAATTTATAATATTTGTGTAATAATCCGTACATCTATCCTCACAAACTCACAAACTTTTGCATTTAAATTATCTATAGCAGGCATTTTCGTTAAATGAGAATCGATAATGAAATTATAAATAGCTTCGTTTATGAATTTAAAATTTGTGGTATCTTCGTACGTCAATTCGTATTAATTAGGTTCGTTCGGGTTTTGAGTGTATTTCCTTGTTTTATTTATATTTTTTCCACCACTGATCTGAGATACCTATGCAAGATATGATTTCTACCACTTACCATTATTGTACCGTTTGTCACATTATGACAATGTTTGCTTTAATTAAATCTTCATAGACCTGCTTTCAATATATTAAAATTTATTAATAAATTTTAGATTGTAACTGTAAAAAACGGAAGCAGTCATGAGGACTGCCTCCGACTGAAAATTTTAAAACTGAGCGTCCAACGCACACTCATACAATCGGGTATATGTAATGTGTTGGCGTGATCACATAGACAGGCTAACTGTGAGCATTAGCATGTTGCTGACGGGAACCGATACATTTTTTCCCTACCCAAAGTCGTATAACACGGCTATAGAAGTTTTCACTTCAAAAAAATATTAGAAAAAGTTACACTGAAGTAAATATTAGTCAACACACTTGTGAGAAGACAAAATATCACACTTTGCACTAATCAGACCGTTATCTCTAGAGGAGCGAACGAGACTCCGTAAATGGAGAGGGCATTATCAGCCATCCCTCCGGTCCTCTATTGAGTTTAAGATGCAGCGCATATTAAAAAATGAACAGTAAGGAATGTCAATTAATTTTATTTCTATATATTTTTTTATACTAGCTGGCGTCCGCGACTTTGTCCGCGTTGAAAAAGAAAAAGGTAGCCTATTCTGTGTCCTATACGTCTATATGTTTATCTACTAAGTTTCATGAAAAATCAGTTAATTCGTGTAAGAGTTATGGTGGAACATACATACATATACATACAATACCTACACTTACAGATTAATAAAATTAGAATTGATTGAAATTACTAATTAGTGTTACTACTAGATTGTAATCTTAAAATAATGTACTTTCCTGGGTACATCCTTAAAAAAAAATAACTATACCTAATTCTGATCTATAAATAACTGGCTTTTAGGTATTGGAATTATTTTTACGTAAATCGCAACAATTGAATATTTATTGAAGAGAATTTATAATGAATTTTGTATTAATACACCCTACATAACAATGTCCAATGAAATTTGATCTCCAAACAAAATATTGCGTTACACAAACATTTTCTGTGCCGGCTCCAAATTGGATATCAAATTGAAAGGGAATTCACGATCTGAATTTTTTGCTGCAGAACAAACTTTCTATTGGAAACACGTCAAACGTGACATAATATTAAATATTTGTCTCTGTCAGTGTTAAATACAGAATACTGTAAACAAGAGTAAAAAAGGAAAATGTTAACTATTTTATTTGTTTGATTTATAAAGTGGAAAATCGTATTTTCACTATTAAACGCTTGCTATTTGACGACACGTTTAGTCTAGTCTATTGTGGCTAGTAACCTTAGCAAACGGTTGCGGGTTCGAATCTCGCTAGGAGAAAATGTTTATGTATGTAACATATTATTATTACCTTTGTACCTAAGTCATGGATGTTTGTATCTATAATATGTATATATTTACAAAAAAGTAATGTATGTAGTATATCAACTGTCTCTAGTATCCATAATACAAGCATTATTTGCTTAGTATGGAACTAGATGGTGCTATATGGAATATGTGAAGATATTTATTTATTACTAGCTGGTGCCCTCGACTTTGTACGCGATGATAAATTAAAAATATAAAAGCAATTACAACGCTTGACATCTTGTTGCTATGACACGTTGGCCAGGCGTTAGTTTCAGTTTTACATTTTAGATAATCCCTCGGGAACATTACTTTTTTCTTGGATGAAAAGTATCCTATGTCCTTTCTGGCGTCCCAGACAACGTGTATGCAAAATTTCATGGTGATCGGTTCAGTAGTTTTGGCGTTAAAGCGAGACAGACAGACAGACAGACAGAGTTACTTTCGCATTTATAATATTAGTATAGATTTATTTAAATTAGCGTTTTTAAAATTAAAATCATATTAGCAGATCCCGAGACTAGTCAGTCAAGCAACAATTTTTCTATGAGTTTTCCAAAAAAAGTTCAAGTCTTTTGTACTTTCAAATTTATAAACGTTAGGTTGTCTAACGCAGTAAAGTCATTGGGCATTTGACGAGTGCGCGTGAGTTGACGCTTTTTTTGCATAGTGTTTAAAAACCATAAAAATAGATAAGTCTTAAATTTATCACCTATCTTAATTAAATTTCGAATTTTATGACCGCTATAAATTAAAAATGCAAATATTAGTATATTCTTTGACAGTAATTGATAAATATTGTACGAGGTAACTGTAATATTATTATTAAATTTTATTATCTCCATTGAAAGAGAAGCATTTCGATTTTCATTTGGAATTCATTTTGAAACTTGAGTTCTTCATGAGTCTTGAAACCTTGAGTCTTGATTTTAATAGAAAAAAACCAATATTTTCCAACAAAGTCACCGAAGTTTATGTATATAAAAAATTGCATCTCGGACGAAGCCGGAAAAGGGTCTCTACTCTCTAGTCTAGTGTATTAACATTGACATCTACAGCAACAATTAACCAAAGACAAAATTATTCATAGGCATGTTTCACTTCAATAGAAATGTACAAGCAAATGTTTAAACAAGTTGCTATAAAATGAAAGGTATAAATCACCACTTGAAAGAGATTCTCACAAAATGTCCGTTTAATGTACGGTGAAAATGGCCAATTTAAAAACAAACCAATTTAAGGGCTGAACATTTAAGTGTTCATTTTATAGAGCATTAAACATCTTTAGGCTTGTTATGAACTTGTTTTATTTAAACACTAGCTACCGGCCCTCGGCTTCGCACGGTTGCATTAACATATACATTAAACCTTCCTTGTTAATCATTCTTTCAATTTGTGAGAACCGTAATTATCAAAATTTGTTGGGTGGTTTTATTGTCTTCGCCCGAAAGCAATTGGAACTCTAAGTATACCTATGTCCAACATACAAACATCCCTTTCTGTTTATTAAATTAGTATAGATATAATAGATATTATGAAACTGTAAAAGTTGAATAATAGGTTACCATACTGATCTAATAAGACAATGCCACATACAGCTTAGAAGGATTAGTAAATTATAAAGAAATGGGTTTCACTTCCTTATTTCTTATCAAATCAAGGCAGCGCTAGGCCGCGATCTCACTTGATGTAAGGTGCAGATGCGGCCGAAGGTGGACAACACTTACCTAGTAAGTGCCCATTTACCCTTGATTTGAAGACCCCGAGTTTGTAATTTTGGGGAAACACGGACGCAGGCAATGAGTTCCACTCCTCGGCAGTTCGGACAAGGAAGGTGGAACTGTAACGCTTCGTGCGTCACCGAGGAACATCAACCACGAAGAGATGAAACACCTGCCAGCGCCTCGTGTTCCGCAAGTGGAACGGTTCCGGCCGGATCAGATCGTATAGAATGGACGCACACTCTCCATAGTGCAGACAATAGAAAAACGATAGGCATGCTACTTTTCGGCAGCACCTATGGTGTTGCTTGTGTTATAGGTGACGGTAGCCACCTGGTTACCATCACACTTCAAGTTGATGGACGGACAGACGATTTTTAAACGCCCTACGATATACAGAACTCGTTTTTATCGTGTCATTCCAGCGTCTATGTGAAATTTTGATTTTCTTTTCCCATTAGCGAATCGGGAACAACAATTTAGTAAAAGTGCGGCTACACGTTTGCGCTATTAACACTTCACCGGCACGAATTCAAACTGCACTGAAAATACAGTGGGTACATTATGAGTTGTAGAAGTTTCGACAAACAAACCTGTAACAGTGTTGTGTGGAAACCCACCTGAATCGTGACCGCAACAGCTCCAGTTAATTACAAGCGAGCATTTCGCTTCACGAAAACTTCGCCCCATATTTATTTATTCCAATTTCGGCTTTCGCTTCATCAGAGTTCATTAAAGTGAGAAGTTTCGGCGATTTTATCAAATATTCGCCTTTATTTCTAATTCGTATACTCGTGCCTACTACTCGAGCGTGAAAGTGACTTGAGTGTACTTCTTGACTTCTAATTGTTCTAACAAACTAATATAATATATTTCATCAAATCTTAAAATTTCAAGTTTAATAAATTGCTCTTTAGATATAATTTTTTTATTAAATAATAATGTGTTAATATTTAATGTGTGTTGTGTTTTTATTAATAAAATCTGTACTAAATATTATGTAAACTAATCTATTTTCTAACTAATCAGTCGCTCATTATCAAATTTTGTATACACGTTGTTGTCAGGTATATGGAACATGGAGTACCTTTCATCATGAAAAGTTGGCAGGGCAACAGTGAAATATTAGTTTGTGTGTTGTTTAAGGGATGCCAGATCCCATTTTACTATCCCGTATTCTAATCTCTTATACTTAATCCTACTAAGATCGGCAGAACACGTGTATGGCGATGCTTCAAGTAGGTTTAAGATCTACCATTAAGTAGATTGCTAAAATTATAAATTTTTCAAGACCCTTAAATAAAAAGCAAAAGTAACACGAACGTCTTTATTCGAGGCATATTATTTGCGTCCCATTTGCTCCCATATATGAGACCTTGTAACGTTTTCTATTAAGAAATAAAGCCTCCGTTGGGAAGTCATAAAGAGAGAAAATTATTTAAGTTGAAAACCACAAAAATGGCATGCAGCGTAACTCATAATGTCTGTCGACTCCTATACGGCTTTGAATGAAACACATTCGCAGAGACGCATACTTTCCCGTATGTAGGTCGGTTCGCTAACGAGTTTATGCACGTAAATATTACAAGTTCCTCTGCTACTCAAATTAAGTTTAATCTCAGCGGAGGATTGCTTGAGACTACAAACTTAGTTTCGTGCCCACTTGTATCTGACTGGCGCAGGTAGTTATTCTCAGCCCTTGCTTGAGTCGATACAAATTCAGTCGGAAAATTAGTTCAATAAATACTCATACCGTTATTCATTCTCATTTTTCTTAAGCTTGTAACGTTAACTGCTGCCTCATTTTTACTTCTTTACAATATTGTTTATTATATTCCAAAAAGATAAGCTATTGTCCTCAATTACAACGGTAGCTGTCAAAGCTATTTAATTTGTACTTTGTTTTGTGATCCTTTATATTCAACATGAATAAAACAAAAATCCTTAATTTTGGTTACAGATAACTGGGAGACATCAGAACAAGTGAGTAATTTATCATTTTAAAAGCATGTTTTAGTTTAATAGTTTCAGAACAATATATGAAATGACAAATTGTATCTTCAATTCACAAAGCAGGTACAAAACTTTAAGATTTTTATCGCGGAATGACCCATATTAAGTATATTCTATTGTGTGGCATTTCAATTCAACTCAGCAGTAATAAATATGAAAACTGTTTTAACATTTTGAAATAGACGATAAAAGTGAGATGAATGTCCAAATTCCTCGTGAACAAAGGTTCCTTGGGTAAACAAGAATCGAGTGTAAATTCCTCTGACGCGTGTCTTTTGATCCGTTGACTTTCCAATGTAAAGTTTCCCACAAACCTGTGTAATTCGGATTAGTTCAGGTGGACGCCGGTCTGTCGGGCATCCATTCAATCGTATCAATCGAATTCGCTCGATCGAACATCGAGTAGAATCGACACGTAATCGCTATTCGATTGTTTCCCGACAAACCTTATTTGCTGCTGACGAGGCTTCCTTGCGTCGCTTATTTCTTGAACCTCTTGGTCGTAAACGTGAAGAGATCCTATTGGTTGTAAGATTTCAGCAGCAAATGAACATTTTGCCTCGTGACGTTTGTGGTGGCCAAGCAATTGATTGGACACAGCGTTTTGTTCTGCGTCTTAATTATTGGTTACGGTTTTTGTATGATTCTTGCGGTAGGTAAGTTCCCGAACGGTTCAATTTCCGTTGAGATTTAGTAATGAAGTTTTTTTTTGTTTCCTGAATTCTTTGTTTCTCTGTAATTGCTTCGTTAATAAATGTATTGTTTAAGACCAGAAACTTCCATTAAAAAAATGAAAATTTAACTGTGAATTACTGCTGTTATTATTGGTACTTTTAGAGGGTACGACAGAATGGTCATCGCAAATTATTTGTTAGTTAAATGTTGCCGCAACTCTATTAAAAATAAAATCGAAGTTCGCTTCTGTATGTTCCTTCGTTAACTTCTTCTGAACCACCGTCAAACTTCTTTTTTCGAGTTTTACTCAGGGAAAGAGCGATAAAAGCAGAAGATTTTTTTGTATATAATTGGCAGAAAAAAATTGCATCCCTGATAATTTAAAACCATTTTTCATTTAGCATAAGTATGCTATAAAATTGGGGTTCATCATGTTTTGATTTTCAGGGAAGAGACTTTTTTAAAAGAAAGTCAAAGACAGACAGCCTAGTCAAGAAAGCAAAAACAAAATCCGAACACACAAGAATAAATTCTACCATTCGAGCTGAACTATTAACGAGAAATATTTTTTTCTACTATCACATAATTCAATTCAAGTTTTATAATAGAACCGAGAAAGAATCTTTTACGGTGAAATAACAATAGAGCATACGGATAAAGAAAACTCCAGTTTCGCTCCAGGGTTAAGAACTAATAAGCAGACATTGCGTGTATTCTGCTCCTGTATACTTCCCTTTCAATATATACATTGTCCTCTACAATGAAAAAAATACTTGAAATGTAGACTGTCACATTTTTTTCAATCAACTGAATATTTTTCCCTTTAATTTATTCACTTGACCTTCACTTAAAATGTGCTTCACAAGTAATATTTCTAAAATATTTTTGTATCTAAATCGAAATAAAATTATCATCTATATGTTAGACTTGAGCGTTGCTACTACTGATGGCTATGATATTACATACCTCGAGAAAATGATTTGAATAAGGATTTGAATTAAAATAGGTATTTTATGTTGACTTGTAATATCAAGAAAAAAGATTAGATGAATTTACTGAAACCTATACATAAAAAAAGTTTCTAAATCACGTAACTGTTTTGACTTCCTGCCTGTCTGTGACGCCGGATATAGGTACATTTAAGCAATTTCCTCTTCCTCGCAACATTCGCTCACACTGTATCGATTATATTATAAAACACACATGGATTATTTTGTGATTATACGAGCTCGTTAGATGTGTGTTTTAGGTGCATACCTTAACTCTCTGTTCCAGGGTTTCCCAGATTCGATTCCTTGCAGGGTCTTTTCAAGTTGGCTCTGTTTTCAAAAGTTTTCAACACTGGAAAGTAATGGCAGGGCATAGTGCGTTTCGCCAGAGACCAAACTCAAACTCAAACTCAAACTCAAACTCATTTATTTTGCTAAAAAAAGCGGTACAAAAAAAGCGGTTTTTACCAGGAATCTGGCATGCAAAATTAGGCATCTGTAATAAAATAGTAAATAGTTATATAATACAAACAATAATCAAATCATTATGTAAAATTAATACAATTAGTATAATTAATGTCAATTAGTTAATACATGCCCAGTCAATTAATCAAAATATCAAAAGAATATTCCATGTAGAATATTATTATAAAAAATACAAAAAATATTTGAGTCACACCCAGCCGGAACATTCAAAATACTCTCGGACAGAATAGAAACTATTTACGATTAGCCAATCTTTTAGTTTGGCCTTGAATAGCTTTATGGGTAGATCTTTTATTTGACCATTTAATCTATTAAAAATGTTTACTGCCATGCACAGCGCATTTCTGCTGTACAGCGAAGTAGTTCTCACAGGCGCCACAAGCCTACTAGGATGTCTTGTGTTAAAACTGCATAACTCCCTTTTTTCTCTAAAGAGGTGACCGTGTGTCTTTACAAATATGCAAATTTCGAAAATATATAAGCAAGGGACAGTTAGTAATTTCAACTTTTTGAAGAGAGTTCTACAAGAAGTCCCAGAATCTACACCACAAATTGCTCTGATACATTGTTTCTGTGCAGTGAGCGCATGACTTACGTGTGGTGAGTTTCCCCAAAGAAGAATGCCATATCTAAGCTGTGAGCATATATAGCCATGATATGCCTGAATAGCCGTTTTTCTGTTACTTACTCTCACAAGTCGCCATAGTGCATAAGCAAACGAATTTACTTTATTGCACACCTTGTTTATATGATCACTCCAACTACATTTATCATCGATCAAGATGCCCAGGAAAGTGGTTTTACAAGATTCGTCAATAGTCTGGTCATTGTAGGAAATGGTCAATGGATGCTTTTTGCCGTTTTTATTTATGAATTGTATATAGGTGGTTTTTTTGAGATTTGGGCTTAGATTATTTACATTCATCCAATTTATCATTGTACTAATTGTTTTGTTTATTTCGTCATTATACGTTTTAGAATCATAACACGGTATGACGACAGATATATCATCAGCAAAAATCGTGCAGTCATATTCTGTTACATCGGGTAGGTCATTTATGTATAATAAAAATAGGAAGGGTCCCAGGATACTTCCTTGAGGCACACCGGCTCTAATCAGCTTTTCTGTTGATTTAAAAACATTAAGTTAAATGATATTCCCATTCAAGAAAAACAAGAAGAGAAATATCTTGGCTTACGATTAGATTCTTTCCTAACATGGAACTCTCATATAGAACATGTTAAGTCCAAGCTAACACGATTGCTCGGCTCTCTTAGAGGGGTTGTGCGGTCTCTTCCTCGCCAAGTACGCCAAACCATTTATAATTCATTAGTAAAACCACATTTGTTATACCTTATTGAAATCTGGGGTAGTGCCTATAAATCAAATCTAGCCAAATTACAAATTACGCAAAACAAAATTATTAAAATGCTGTTTCATTACCCCTATTTAACACCTACTAACAAAATTTATAAAGACACAAAATTAATGAATTTAACTCAATTATATAAATTTAATACATGTATACTCGTTCGAAAGATATTGGATAAATCAGTTCATTCCGATATTACCTTGCTTAAACAAAAAGATATTTCCAAGTGTATAACAAGGCGAGCAAGCCATGTTGTCTTACCAAAGGTAAGAACAACACATGGCAAAAAAATGGTTACTTTTGAGGGAGCACAGCTTTTTAACGAATTACCGTTGCAAATAAGGCAGGCGAAGTCTTTTGGAAAATTCAAATCCGAGCTATTTAAACATTTTATGTCAAGTGTCTGCATGTTTGATGTTTCATAATTTTGTTTTCTTATATTATATTATTATATTTCTCATGTTAGTGGCTCTGTGCTTTAATGAGAATAAAGAAATATAAACCTAAGTTTCTTATCTGTGTTGACTCTTGTTATTTCAACATATTGTGTCCTGTTACTAAGGTAGCTATTTAACCACTCATAAGCCAATCCTCTTATACCAAATCGGTCACATTTTTCCAGTAGCTTCTTATGTGAAACAAAATCGAACGCTTTGCTCAGGTCAAAAAACACCGTCGTAACAGCTAAGCGCTTATCCATGAGGGAAAGCACTTTGTTTGCCAGAGAGAAAACTGCTAAAGTAGTCGACTTGCCTTTTTGAAACCCGTATTGTTCCGGTTTAATTAATTTAAATTTGTCCAGGAAAACTACTAGACGGGCGTGCATTGCTCTTTCGAATATTTTTGACAATACCGGTAGAAGGGCTATGGGTCTATAATTGTCCATTTTATCTCTATTTCCCTTTTTATATAAAGGCTTTACAATTGTAATTTTTAAAGGTTCCGGGAAGATACCTGTAGAAAACGACAAGTTTATCAAATAACTCAAAATAGGTGCGATTACAATGCTGCATGTTTTTAATATATTTGTTTGTATTTCATCATGACCCGTGGAAGTTGTGGATTTCAAGGAGTTAATTATCTTAATTATTTCATGTTCGTCGGTCGGATATAAAAATAGACTACAATTATTTAGACTACAATTATTTAATGGTGCATTTTTATGTAAATTGTCAAGTTTATTATTCAGATCGATATTTGAATTCGTCACGGAAATATAATGATTATTAAATTCATTAGCAATATCATTCGGATCATCAACGATTTGGCTGTTTATTAATATTTTTCTAATATCATTATTCATAGGATTTGTACTGCATTCTGATTGATTTTTTATAATGTCCCAAGTAGCTTTGCAGACATTTTTAGATTTATTAATATATTTGGCGTTTGCAAGTTTCTGTGCTTTATTTATTGTAAGTTTAAGAAGTTTTGCATATCTTTGATATCTCGTTTTTGAATCACGATTTGGGCATCTGTAATAAGTAAAACGCAGTTTTCTTTTGGTTATAGCAGATTTCCTTATGCCTTTAGTGCACCAGTTTATGTATTTAGAGTGTGGTATGATTTTCCTAATTTTTACCGGAAAACACAAATTGTAAAACATTTTAAAGGTCTCGTAAAAGTAATTAAATGCAGTTTGCATGTTTTTATCTTCATAGACATTGGACCAGGAAAGTTTATTTAAGCAATCACGAAATTTTGATATATTTTCTAAGTCATAATCCCTTCTTTTTGCAAACCAATATTTTGGGAGTTGTGACTTCTTGAGTACCGGGAAACTAATTGCTTGGGCCGTTTCGTGATCAGATAGTCCCAAATTAAATATCTCACTTTTTACTTTGGGTATGTTGCTAATTATTTGATCTAAACATGATTTATTACGGGTGGGGCATTTTATGTGTAATGTCAAATTATTGTTTGCCGCAGTTCTTAGAAGTTCATTTGAGTCGCGTGTTGTCTTTAGTATATTAATATTAATGTCGCCAGCTATAATAATTTTGTGTTTAGTTTTATGATTTAGTTTTTTCATAAGTTGTCTAAATTTCTGAAAGAATATTCTTTTATCAGAAGTCGGTGTTCTATATAAGCATATCACAATGCACTTCATTGAAACAATTTCCACGCCGCAACATTCAAAAACAAAAGTTTCAGCGATTTCTTTCAAAAACTCCAATTCTCGAGCTTGTAGACTGTTGCTGCATAGTATACAAGCGCCGCCTCTTTTTTGATGTGGTCTCGAGTATGAAGTCACTAGATGGTACCCCGCGATGTTTATGCTACACTCGCTACCAGCCTTTACAAATGTCTCAGTAAAACAGAGTGTATCAAAATGTCTACTCTTTTGCTTTAATTCTGACAGTGCTAAATGTATTAGGTGTGTTTTATTAAGTAAACCCGCTATGTTTTGATGAAAGACAGCAAATGATTCACTGGCCTCGAAAAAAATTTGGTTCTAAATTTCTTATATGTATAGTGTCTTTTCTGCATTTTGGAAAGTAGCTCGTGATTAGCGACTGAACGAGTCTATTTCTACAGCCTACCGCGCACGCCTGCGGCGCACTGTGAGGAAACACATTTGAATTTATTTTTACGCGCTTGTTGTAACTCAGATACTTTTTATCGTAATACATGGAGTCAATGAGAAGGTTTATTTTAAAACATAACCTGTAATTATAATTTTTGTCATTAAAATCTAAGTTAGCTAAATCTAAAAACTTACAATTATTAAACAAGTTACAATACAATTTTATAGTTTTATTCAATCTACTCTCATTTAAATATATGCTATTTTTAACACCAAGTACAATTACCGTTGGCTTAGAGTGTGATTTTAGAAAATGACTTAATTCTGAACATACCCTATGTGGGTTTCTGTCTGATTCTCCTATACTAATAATAACTATGTCGTCTGCACCAGCATTTGATGCTTCTGATGTTTTGAGAATCTCTTCACAGCGCGCATTTGGCATGACAGTGGCTGTTATTCGGTATTTTCCGTATTTTGTGTTTTCTCTGGATTCCTGCAAAGCCGAAGCCATCCCACTGCATTGTTTTCCACCCCGTATGTATATTGTGTTTGACAATTTATTACAGCTATCCGAAATATTTGCGGTTCCATTAATTACTTGGACGGCATCCTCTTTTTTGCTTAAGTGATGGTTGGTTAAATTTCCTTGTTTTATTGCTTCATCCTTAGAATCGTCGACTGGATTATCTTCTAGATTGTAATAAGTGCTTTCATTATTTTCTGTCAAATGGCTGTTTGTTATATTTTTTGTATTCTTTTTGTACATTTTTTGTGTAGACTTTGGTGTAGACTTGGGCGGTGTAGATTTACACAGGACTTGAAGTTGTTTAATTTTAAGAGTATAGTTCGATAATTGCTTTCTTAATTCATTGTTTTCTAATAACAAATTTGCGATTTCGTTATTCGCACTATCGAGTTTTTCCTGAGTATGGCGCATTTCAGTTTTGATTTCGTCCAGTTCTTCCTTAATGTGATTTATGTGCAGATCAGGGCAGCTTCTGTTTAGTGTCTCACCACGAAGAGCAGTGGAGTCAAATTCGTCTTCCTCAGTTAGTGAGTCGAATGAATTTTTCACTTGCACATTATATTTTCTATGAGTAATGTTGTCCAACTCCGAAATATTTGTGTGTGTTAATTCGTTCAAATCTGGTGTTTTTGGTAGGAACAATACGTTTGACGCAACCAAATCAATAGAGTTTTCATCGGGTACTAGGTTTGGGCCAGAATTTGTCAATGCAGTCTTTTTGGCTGGAGTACTCGTCTTTTGACGAGTTTTCCCGCGTATACAATTTGGACATTTCCATGTTTCTTTGCTATTCTCGTCCATTAGGTAGTAAAGTTTTTCTCTATTCACGCATTGTAGGTCATATGATTGTTTACACAATGAGCAAGTCAAGAAACTTTTTCGGCTTATTCTTTTAGTGCATTGTGCACAGATAGGTTTTGGAGTCATTCTATATTGATGGTGATATGAGGGTAGGTTGAAAATATCAATTGATAATCTGTGTTAGTACTGCATGAATATCTATTCTGTGGCCAAAGTAAATTGATAGTCTGTGGCATCACAATTTTGACACCTTGTTTTTAGTATGATTTCTACCCTCTTTGATTATTTTCAATTCCATTTCCAACCTTGAACTCTTATTTTTCGATAGTTACCTTAGTAATCGGTTTGTATAATTTCTTTATGTTATATCACAACACTTATTTTATCCGTCTTTCAACTCACTTTTCACCAATAATGTATTAAACTATTTTTTACTTTAAATTTTCTTTGCACCGCTCGTATTCAATGTTTACAGTCAGTTGACAGTTCCATATACCTTCACAATCCCTTATCCTTAATCTTATTTACATATTAAATTTTACCGTAAACACCCCAAAAGTTAAAAATTTTTAGTTTAAAACCGTTATACAACACATAACATTATAAATACTGAATGTGTTGGACGTTTACTAACTAATGACGTCATGGAAGTTAAAGAGCAAAAAAAAATGGTTTTTGATTGATAACAATCATAAATGACTATTTTACCGAACCGCTCAAACGACACGTCATAGTAACCGGCACTATCTGCTACTCAATAAATAACTCGGATTGATACCGTACCGGTTTTATCACAAGCAATTAAAGCGCTCGTTATTGCAGAACTTTTTTATTTTATCCGTCGAATAAACAGTTCGAGGACATTAAGCTAAGGTATAAATAAATGAATGGTCCGACCATTACTATAGCCAAACTAAGCGATAAAATTTTACTAATATTCTGAATAATAGCAAAGTTAGGTAATAAGGAAAATTTTTGTAGTATTTTATATAAAAGACTAGGGTCACCATATATCTTGAACACAAAGAGAATATTAATGTATTCTCTACATCAAATATTTGGGCAAACATAATTTAGCTTAAGTAGGAACTAAATTGCGATTGCAACGAAAACACACCAGTGTCATAATTTCGCGGTAACAGAGGACACTAATTCCAAAAGGCTCCAGTCGCCCAGGCTTTCCTGAAACATCATTCGCAATTTAAGTGATAAGCTGAAGCGGATGGCGATTTTTTAACTGCCAACGACCTTGCCACGGTTGCTGCGTTGCTACAGTTGAAATAATTTCAACAAAATTGTTGTAATATTAATTTGAATGTTTGTATTGTAAATCAAATAAATTTATGAACGAAAACGTATTATCAAAATCATCTTCTCAGAAAGCCCACTATTGAATATGAGTCTATTTTCAACCGACTTCCAAAGAAGGAGGAGGTTCTCAATTCGACTGTATTTTTTTATGCGTGTTACTTAAGCTTTCGACTGGGTGAAACTATTTTGATGATTTTTTTTTATTTGAAAGCTGTGGTGCTTCCCTTGTGGTCCCATTTCAATTTGTTATATGACTGGTCAGAATCCGTCGCCAGATCGTCAGCCTCGATCCAATGACGACAAACGCAAGTGCGTTGGCTATCTCGTGGATTATGTTCTGAATTAGAATCATCTGGCATATCACTATCCTACTGATGAGAGAAAGAGAATAATTGCTTAATATATGTATAAAACATACTTCAATATGAAACCCTCTCTCTCTCTGAAACCGCTTATCGCTGCAGCTAATGCATTTGAGCTCCACTTTTATAATTACTCCATAATTTCACTTTCATTACTTAATTTTGTCAACGTTACCTAATGGCGTTTAATTTTTAAGGGCTCTGACGTTGATTTATAAAAAGGGAATTCAATTAGCAGCTACTGAATTTCTCTTGCAAAATCGCAAGAGGGTTCGCGAAGGCGACCTTTTACCATAAAACTAGATTTATTTGTCTTTGACACCAATTGTAATAAGAAGGTATATAACTTAATTTGCACGGAATACATAACGCTATTAATTCCTGTATAGTCAAAATAATGTGGAAATAATGAGTTTTTCTACCGGTAAGTAGCCTTCTATTGTAATTCATGTCCTTCCACAGAAATCTTCTATCGATATGAATATTGCACTTGTAGCAGCACCTATGGCGTTGCTTATGTTATTGGCGACTGTAGCCACCTACCATCAAGTGGACCGTCTAAATATTGATTAATTTTATTGATTTCGCATGCCATACATACAAAACACTACGAACTTTATGAAATATATAAAAATGACATAGATATATTAGGTATGCGTAAGAGCATAATCTTTGTCATCTAATAATATGCTAATTGATAATTAAATAGCTTTAAAATTTTGTTGATATTTGTCCACTTATTTGCCTGCCTACTTTATAGCTTTTTTAACTTTATTTTAGGTAATCCATAAAAATATTATGTAAAATTATCAATGATACCAATGAATAATAATTATTGCATTATCTGTATCTAAACTAAATTCACAAACACATCAACTTTGAATCTGAAGAAAATTTTTGGATAAATAAATAGATGTTCATTGTCATTTGTAATTTTCCCATTACGAAGTGTAATTAGTCGATAAACAGCAAATTCTTAAGCACTCCATTGTAAAGTTACGTCGCTCGCTCTTTTACAGAGTTTGTACGTTGAACTTTGGCCGCGGGCGGCTCGGCATAACCTTTGTTCGACGTCTGATTGCTTTGTTCTCTTGAGAATCGAGATTTGAATTTATCATTAGAACGCTCCCCGCCCGAGCTGAGTGTGGTTGAGCCATTCAAATATTCAGCGGGTAGCTCTTACATTTTGTTTTCGTGTTCAGAGTATTCATTTCTAATGTTTCAGTTTTGCGGAACTCGCAAATAACTGCTCTCTCGCATCTAGCCAACAAATAGGCTTTCTCTTACGTATACTTAAAAATATGTACGCCACACTTATTTTTCATTTCGACTTAGAAAAAAGTCTCTAGGTATTGTTTAAACGGTTGAAACGGTGAAACCAGCCTTTACTGAAAACCATTGCGTAGTTTTATTATAGATAAACCTTTCGGTCATATAAACAGATAGACACGGAAAGAGCCTTGAAATCGCATACTATGTGAGAATTTTATTATACAACTAGCTGGCGCCCGCGACTTCGTCCGCGTTAAAAAAGAAATAAGTAGCCTATCACGTGTCCCGCACTTCTAAATGTTTATCTACCAAGTTTCATGAAAATTAATTAATTCGTTTAAGTTTTATGGATAAACATACGTACAATACCTACTACACTTACAGATTTTTTATTAGTATTGATAATGTATTTTCAAATGTCACAAAATACAGTTTCATTCCATGCCGGGAATAAAAATAGAATAGCTAAGTAAAGCTAAGTTATCAAGATTCAATATTTCATCGACTGAAATAAAAAATGGGTAACCTTTTTTTTACAATACAAATATAACTCTCTGTACTGTTTATATTGATTTGTCTTTTCGATGTAAACGTTAAAAGCATAAATAACGCCTCTCAACATTTAAAACAAAGTCTAATTTAAGATATTTAGATGACGTCTAAAGTTATAACATTAAAAGATAAAAAGGTCTAATCATTAATCTTACAAATATTCATGACATTGCTTTAATAAAATCAAATTTATATACAGAATTCTGTGAGTGAATAAGGTTTTTTATCTAAGTTAGTAAATTGTTTTGAGCCCATCTTCTCTCCTTTTTATTAATCCTACTATAGTCCCTTATCCTTACCCTCATCCCTATTCTTTATCCCTATCCTTATCCCTTATCCTTAATCTTGCTGCAGTCGTCAGCGCATCGCTAGCCTGGCCTAACCGAAATTAACATTAAAATCTAATATAATATTTACAATTATTGTCTTAGTCGCATAATGATACATCATTCACACACATACGAGTAAAACATGCTATATAAAACTATGTTATATTATATACTAGCTGCTGCCCGCGACTATGCCCGCGTAACTTTGTAAATTATATACTAAAATCTTCCTCGAGAACCACTCTATATATTGGCGAAAACAGCATGAAAATCGGTGCAGTAGTTTTTGAGTTTATCGCGAACAAACAGACAGACGCGGCGGAGGACTTTTATAATATGTAAGGATTTTGTTATTATAGTCTGGACACACCTTTAAATTTAGGGCCCCTTGCCCTATCCCCTTCATCTTTAACGTTTATCCCACTAAGTATGATTTACAAAACACTTGTATCTTCTTGATTTAAATCAAATGGAGGGTCCATTCAAAAAAACTAATTTTAACATTAGCGTTTTCACAAGCATATGTCGTCATTCATTTGCACAACCTTATAAGGAAATTAATTCGTTATAAGTGTTTCAAATAGTAAATTCTAACGTGTATAGGCTTATTTACATATTACAAATTCCGTTAAAGTTCTCATAAAATAAAATTATTACGCTATATCGTTAAATGGGAGTGACTGCGATTTTTAATTAAATAGGCCTTAAGTATTTAAAATGTTAATTTTATTAATACCATTGAAACTTTTATTAGAACATTTTATCATATCGTTTTAGTCAGTCATGCATACATATTTATAAAATAGAGTTGGGGACACATTATTTATATTATAAAGGTTCCCAGAGACAGGTTGACGGTCCACTTGATGGTAAGTGGTTACCGTAGGCTAAAGCAAGCAACACCAGGGGTTTGTTTCTTCGCTGCCTAGTTCGATATCATATGGGTAATGCAGGTCTATATTATATCGGATATAAAAATCGATGTGTTTGGTGCTCACCGTGCTCCAACTCCAAACTGCTCACCGTGAAATTTTGCATACAGATTGTCAGTATCTTATGCCACATTTACACGCTTGCCGAGGCTTTGGCGAACGTCCACAAGCTCCAAACTGGACAAACGCTTAAATGCGTTAGTGTGTTCGGACATGCAAACAATATGGTGTACGTTGAAGTTGTGTCGGTTATTGCGTTTGGCTTGACATTATATTTATCCAAAATAATTATAAACCAGTTTCCTCGTTTGACCAAGTACTCATGGTTGATACGCAGTTGTATATAGCGCAGCGTAAAAAACACCCTTTCGGCGCGAGCTCAGAGCGAAACAACATGCGCGAACAAAGCCAGCGTGTAAATACGTTGCAAGCGCTTGCCGTAAGCTTCTTTTGATCTGTGTTCATAAACCGACACTAGCCCGTATCGGGACAAATTCACGCAAGTCAAGCCAAACACCCGTTCACACACTTGTGTTTGTGGACACTTGTCGAGATTTGCCGAGCATGTAAACGCGGGCTTACATTCCGCGCGGACGAAGTCATCGGCAAAAGTTAGTTCATTAATAAAAGTAATCACATTTGTATTTTTCTTCATTGGGGTTATTGATGTTTGAAAATATTCTTCATTTTGAATATTTTAAAATAGTCAATAAAAAGTGTTATACTGATAAAATTAATTATGAATTGAATTCGAAAGGATCGGAAATTTACATGCGGCCATGATCAAGAAATAAATTACAGTCGAGTTATGAGACTTGACGTAACATATGGAACCAGACGTCTCGGAGCCAAATACATAATGTTACCTACTATGTTTTTTTTAGAATTACATATTATAAAAATCCTCCGCCGTGTCTGTCTGTCTTTTCGCGATAAACTCAAAAACTACTGCACCGATTTTCATGCTGATTTCACCAATAGATAGAGTGGTTCTCGAGGAAAGTTTTAGTACCTATATAATTTATAAAGTTACGCGGGCTAAGTCGCGGGCAGCAAGTAATATAATATAATTTATCCGAATTCAAGACAATTATGTTATCTAACAGTAATAATAATACAAAATGTATTTTTTTATAGTTTTAACTATCAGTAGACAGTTTTTATATTTAAAAATATATAAAAACTCTAAAAATAAAGTGAGTCAAAGAAAGGAACAAGTGACGAAATGATATAAAATTTTCTTTTAGAACCAAAAATTGGATAATAAAATTGACCTTTGTCTAATCAATAATTGGACCCAGTAATACTGAGACTGTTGTAGCCCTTGATGAGTTACGATGTTTACAACTGACCGACAAACAAAATTAAATTTTATGGACCGTCATCTAATTATTATGGTTATAATTATTATTTAAAAGAACCTGTGTGTTCTCGAAACTGGTTCATGCCAAGGCCTGAATGTTGCGACATTATGGAAACGACCTTGGCTCACAGATTTTAGTGCGACTTTTGTACTCTTCCTTTTTTAATAGAATATTTTAAAATAGGTACTGATAAAAAAAAACTTAAAAAAAAATAAAATAAAAAATCCTCACTGAATAAAGTACCTTCATCTAGAAAATGTACTGTTCCCAAGGGATCATCTACATAATAAAAATAAAAATAAATTGTTACCCAGAAAAAAAAACCTTCCATCTAAAGAAAATTACTGTTTTTCGATACACTTCAGACGAAGTTGTGGTTAAAAGCTAGTTACGTAATAAATGCTATTAGTGATATTTTATAGTAAGTCAACACTTCTGTTTGACATATTGATGCGATAGAAGTGTTATAGTGGATAAAAAGTAGCACACAGAAAAAGGTGCTATAGGAAATGACACCTTCACTGATATTAGTATATTTACGGTAAATGAATGATAAACATTAAGAAGAACAGAATCAGTATCTTGGCTTTGTTGCCGCTATTACCACAATGATAAACATTAAGAAGAACAGAATCTGTATCTTTGGCCGCTTTAATAGCAGCTGTGGCTGTGTTGCCGCTATTACAACACTTTTAAGCGTTTCAAATTGTTATAGTTACTTATGAGATAGTTTAAGTGGTCGTAGACAATGAAATAAATTCGTCTTATCAAATAATATGTTTGGGACATTTCAAAAGCAGTTACGTTACAAAATGACGATTACAAAATATAATTTTAAATTGGTATAATGAATTGTTACAACAATATAGTAAAAGATTTTACAACCTTCAAATTCAAATCATTTACTTATCTTATTAAATGGTAAATAAATGGTCTGAATTTCCAGATAAATATTATTTGCTAAAGAATACTTCTAGAAAACATTAAATTTGGTACTTAAATTACTAATTATATAATATTTTAAATAACTCAAACTCAAATACATGTACACCTAAATACTTAAATGTACTTATACATATTATGTAAATGTACATTTGAACCGTTTTGTCATTAGCAACAATTTGTTCTTCATTTAATGTACATTTAGAAGACCTAATTAAATTTTATTAGTGACTATTTCGATTAGAATTTCATTTGGGACAAAACGTCCAGTATCAGTCAGTGGTCACTTTGAGAGCGGGATAGCTGTTTCTTGTGGACTATTATGGCCACAAAAAAAAATCTATTTTTTAGCATTTTTTTTTTTCATTAAACTATCAATCAAAAAAAAATCTGATTTCTTGGTGTGGTATTTATTAAAAAAATAAGATTTATATGTTTTACGAAATGTATTTTTAAGTTTTTTACAATACAGTCATGATTATTCAATATAATAAGTAATCCATTTCTGTGGTACATACAACGTCTAACAAAAATTCTAACATAAGTTTAATATTTACTGAAAAACAAAATCGGTACCTAAATTTTTAACATACGAAGTATGGGCTTAATTTTTAAAGTCTTCATTTATATTCCCAAATTCTTTTTTTACTTTTATAAATCTAGTGAACGCTTTTACTTGTCTTGTCTGGTGAGAATAATAAATCCCGCGTACAATGGCACCACACCGTTTTTAAAAGCGATCTTCAATGCATTATCAGTGCTATAGTATAATAATTTATAGACATAACTATTCAGTATACATTTTGATATCCAATGAATTAGTGTATCTGAAGTCCATATTTTATGTTTTTCATTACTTCGTTAGCATGTAATGACGTGTTTATCTAATGAATTGTATGGAAGGTTTTTTGATTTTATTAAAATGCATCCATTACGGGTTTTATTTAGAAGGTTTTCTATAGTCGTGTTTAGACATCATCTAAATAATGGTAAGTTCTGCATACAAAATAATTATTGCAGAAGACTAAATAATAGCATATGTGCTGTTTGTTTTGTGGCTCTAGGAGTCTCTCGAGGCTCGAGGCTCCTTACAAAAAGGACTTCTTCAGATCTTCTTTTCTTGTAATTGGAACTTTACACAACAATAATTTGTGTAGAGTTGTTGCTTATATCGTCAAGTGACTGTCTAAGTCTAGTCTAGTCGACTTACCTGACTATCAATTTTTACTAAAAAAATCTATTTCCATGTACCTTAATTCTTAAAATTACTTATTTTAAAATTATTGTAGTTACAAACAATAATACAACAATACAAATCTTTTCTCTTCATAATATTACTATAGATATAAATAGTTGAGAGATTTTTTCATGTCGGTAAAAGATTCGCTACAAAAGTAAAATGGTTCTAGAACTTCAGATATTTCTTACAATATCTGTTTTTAATGTCTTCTGCTCCATATTTATAGAGTGTTTTCACAAAAAATATATTCACTTTACTCTGTTGAACGTGCATTCGTGTATAAAATATAAAGTAAGAGTATATTTTTTCCCGATGCTTTCACAAAGCAGCAGAAGGACCCTTTAAATCTCCATATTCATTTCGGGATATCTCACAACGCTGTGGATATACGAATACCTATGTATTTAATAGCTGCTCTGAATGTATGTATGCTTGTAGGGATGTGTGAACGCCCCGTGACGGGATTCCCGCCAATTTCCCATTCAAAGATCGAAGGTTAAACGAAGCGTTTTGGTACTTCCATCTCGCGCTTACGATGGGGCCATGAAATAGGAGGGAATTTAAATAAGGAATTTAAAAAAATAAAATACAGTTCTTTTTTTGTTTTTCAGTTATTTACTTTTAAGACTTTTAAAACTTATCTATGATCAAAAATGCTTACAAGTAGGCAAATAAAATATGGTGTTATTGCTGGAAAATGATTATAGGATATAATATACTATTTATTAACTAACTCCATAATTTGTGTTTCAGTCAAAGATAATAATATGATATTTATTCTTCTAAATATTTTTGAAGTGAAAACTTCTATAGCCGCCTTATACGACTTTGGGTAGGGAAAAAATGTATCGGTTCGCGTCAGCAAAATGCTAATGCTCAGCATTTTGCTGTTATACGCGCGCAGCTGTCTACGTACGCGATCACGCCAACACATTGCATATACCCGATTGTATGTATATTGTATATGCGTTGGACGCTCAGTATTAAGTTTTCACTTCTGTCGGCAGTCCTCATGACTGCCTCCGTTTTTTTTAAAGTTTTTTGCTTATAAGGTTACCATTCTTTTGGCAATAATTCTACACGAATTTGCAAACAGGCTACAAATAAATCTGCGTTTTAGTGGCCCCAAAATAATTCTCGTCGGTGAATTTTGTCCCATAATTCTATGGCAAGGAGCCTGGTGCCGGCGTAATCTTCGCCGGGTGAATCTTAACGCCTTCTGTGATTGGATCGGCGCGTTTTTATCGTGTTATCTAGAAAATTCTTTTGATAACCGCTTTTTTGTTATGGTAAAACCGTACCGTTAAGCCGTGCGCCTTTGTTTCATCGTAGAGGGATCGGGGATTAATGGAAAGGGGTTTTAAAAGAATCTTAATGATGTTTTGGGTTTAGATTTAACGCGCCCCCATTGAGGTTTCTCGATTTTGAGTGAAGATAGGAAATTGCGACTAATGGGTGTTATCTCTTAATCTCTCTGGGGAATTAAGTTGTTTATTATTAAATGTGGTAACCGATAAAACTCAATTTAATAGAAATAATTATCATTTATCTATTTTAGTAATTAGTTTTAAATTCCAACTGTCCTTTTCTTATCACAAGTCCTAAATGGTGTACTATGACATAAAAAGAATTTCAATTCTCTCCCATAAATAAAAAAAATGGTATAATAAATAGGTACAAATAAAAAATATATAGATAATAAGGTTAGTATAAAAGTAATTTTTTGACATCTGGTTAACACATCTGTTTTTAGTTTTTAATTTATGAAGAATATAAAACAGCTGCCATTTTTTTCCCATAAAATTAATAAACGTAGTTAACAATATTATATGAGTTTAAGGAATTTTAGAACATAAATAATTTATTACCGCGCATATGATTATTTACATTTTGACCTACGTGAGGTCATTTTAACATGTAACTTTGACCTAAAACAGCTAATTAAGATGTAATCGCGTTATTTATCTATAATAGTATAATAAAATTATAGTATTTTTATACTTAAACCATTTTATTGTCCGACTTTAAACATTTTGTTGATTTATTATTGCAATAATTACTATTTTGTTGACTTTCTAAAAGGTTTAACGCTATTGGAATGATAATATTATGTATGCGAAAGATACATTTCATATTTGATTTGCTTTTTCAGAATTAATGATTGAAATGGTACAGTCGGCCGCATAAGTTGATTAACACATTCATAAGTGCAAAACAACTAAACACTTAACGTGCCATAAGTCGTTGCCACGACTAGAGAACAAAATATACTTCACTTACAAACGATCGTAAAAAGCTTCAGTAAGTAAGTAAATAAGTAAGTTGAGTGTTCAGTTGTTTTGCAGTTTTGAATGTGTTAATCGACTTATGCGGCCGACTGTACCATTCCAATCATTAATTCTGAAAAAGCAAATCAATTATGAAATGTATCTTTACAATACATAATATTAGCATTCCAATAGCGTTAAACCTTTTAGAAAGTCAACATAATAGTAATTATTGCAATAATAAATCAACAAAATGTTAAAAATCGGACAATAAAATGGTTCTCAATAAGACTGTACATTCTCATCTCGGGACTGGCGGTCTGAGAATCTAAAAAAATCTAAAAAAAAATCTAAAAATTTTTAGAGCGTTGACCTACTCGTCAACTTTCTTGTTTTGAGTACTTCAATATTTAATAATAATACCTATACCTAATTAAGTTTATTACTATGACTAAAATATTTTATCACATTTTAAACGTCAATTTTTTTTTTTGGTAATCCCATTAACAGATTAAATGTATTCAAAAATATTATTCAATATTAATTTTCGCATATGAATAATGTCACTATAAAAATATTTTCCAATATTCAAAAGCCAAACGAGGCTCATCAAGATAATTGTGGGGGCGTTTAAAAACAATCTTATTCATACGTATAATATTAACATTTATTCGTTTTTTTATGATATTATGGAATCGTTATGAAATATGACAAATTTGTAGCTTCAACTATTGTATTTGTAATATCCTGAAATATGCAAATATTTTTATTAGCTTTCTTTTTTAGAATTTTTACCTGTTTATCTGTGCGTTTGCGCATGCTGTTCTCAGAAACGGGTTAATCAATTTGAATGCGGTTTTCACTGATGTATTGATGAATATAATACCTACATCATGGAAAAAAATTTAAGTTCCTGTGGGATTTTCAAGTTGCAAGTCACCAGTTGCAGGCACCAGTAGATTTATAATATTAATGAGGATTTTATGAACTACGTGAATTTATAGCAATTGGAGTCCGATAGTCAATTGACAATTTGCGAGCAATGTTTAAGTGACCTCATCGTTTTTTTTTTTCCAACAAGGTTTACGTAATAAGCCCTCACATACTTAGCATTAACACCATTGCGTAGACGTCCACCTAAAATCATAAATTATTTTACCAGGTACAATATTTCTGACGCCTTATTTGAATAAAGAATAACGATTTCAAATTGAACGCCGAATTATTGATGTTGTGGGTAACAACCATGACGTCATATCAATAGGTCAGCGTTGACGCGGCGGCCTTCGTGATTTCTTGGTAGTGATTTTGAATTGTGGTGTACACTCATCAATAACTAAAACCTTTACTACGCCCATAAAACCAGTGTCCACTCCCATAAATACTAGGGTTCATTAGGACTTAACAGCTTGGTTGGCGTGGTGTTTGGGTGGCTGGTTTTTTTATTTTTTTTTATTAGAGATGGGTTTGCTCTTGGCCAACAACCAGCTGAGTAGCAAGGATGATGCCTATGATAGCTCACCCAGAATATGCCTATTCACTCGAACTTTGAAAAGATTTGAAAAGATCCCAAAATCGAGGGATTTTCATGAAACTTGGTAGATAAACATTTAGATGTACAGGACACAGAATAGGCTACTATTTTCCTTTCCAAGCGGACGAAATCGCAGGCGCAAGCTAGTTTAAGTAAAAAATATCAAATAACTATAAAAATAAAACTTATAAAAGTAATAAGACTTATAAAAGTCAAAAATATTAAATAACTAGGCTGTTGCCCGCGACTTCGTACTTCTAAATGTTTATCTACCAAGTTTCATGAAAATCGGTTAATTCGTTTAAGAGTTATGGAGGAACATACATACTACATACATACAGAAAAAATTTCTAAAAATCGTCAATTTAGTTTCAGTATCATGTATAGAGCCTATATACACGATATTTCTGAAAACAAAGTAAATTACTTCATTACCGACCCCTACAGATTTATTATTAGTATTGATACCTAACTTCGAATATATATTATAACCACTTATATACTTTGTATACTAAATATAGGTATATATTTCTAAAAGGTAGGTACTTAAAATTATCTTCCAATAAAAGAGTTCTACCAATACGATTTACATGTATCGATATTTCTTTTTAATATTATGAAATATAACTGAAATAGAAGAAAGAGTTATGTCATGTTATTAAATTGTTAACTATATTTAGTTTTTGATTCTACTTTATTATTCTTGTCGTAGTTACTAGGTATGTAATATTCAAGGTCTTTAAATAGAAAACCACATTTAACATACAGTAATATACATCATAAAACTTTATATTTAAACTAGCTGACGCCCGCGACTTCGTCCGCGCTGTGTGCTGTACGTCTAAATGTTTATCTACCAAGTTGCATGAAAATCAGTTAATTCGTTTAAGAGTTATGGAGGAACATAAAATATGTACATAATGCAATACCTACACTTACAGATTTATTTTAGTAAGTAAAAGTATATTGAATATTGATATTGATGATAGATACTTAAAGTATTATTATAAACATTTTAGATATGAAATCTAATTTTCAAAATTAATTAAATTAAATCTAATTTAATTGATTTGCAAATGATTATTATGACATTTTTATTACCACAACCGTCAATTGTCAATTGTGTTCAAAGCAATTTAATTATAATTTTGATTTATCACGTCTTAATTGATTGTAAAACAATTAAAGCATAGTAACCTTGAGGTCAATAAAAGCAAAACTTAGAAAAAAATTACAAAAATGTTAAGTATTTAAAAAAAAATTAAAAAGATCCACTTAATTGTATCTTATTTATAGACAAGTTATAAAACTAAAAAAAATAAATAACCCCCAACATTCTGTTCGGCACAAACTATAATTGCAGTAAGTAATTCTAAAACTATAAAAAATAATTGCACGTTATATTTCGATGGTTAAAGTAATATTGCATTTGTATTTGAATATTTTTTTGCATTTCAAGTTTACAGATAAATTATTTACAATTGGCGTAATTAACTCCTGCTAAGAAGTCAGGACGATCCCTAAGCGATTATAGCAAGAGAGATATGATAAGATAATTTTTATTAATGTTAGTAAAATTTATTAGTTTATGTAACACTAGCTGGTGCCCGCAACTTCGTCCGCGAACTGGTATCGGTTCGCGGATACCAGTTCGCTGATGAAAGGTAACTGGTGATCGGTTCAGTAGTTTTTGCGTGAAAGAGTAACAAAAACATTCATTCTTACAAACATTCGCATTAGAAACTTCAAGGCCTTTTGATCACGCCATATAATCTAGATTATATAACAGTCTTTTATTTAGTCTTTTATTTATTTAACAGGTTTTTAGTGTTACCGTTTTACTTGTTATTTTATACATTAGCCTTTAAAATTGTTAAAATTGTAAATAAATAAAATAAATAAATTTCGATGTAAGTTGAGAAATAAAAAATATATCTTCGAAAAATCTCTAAACTTGTCACAAAATATCCCTAGTTTACGTAATATAAAATGTTATACAGGGTTTTTCATTTTTTTTCCACTATTTGAACGTTTAATTTAAATGAAAGTCGCTCAAGCAGCCGCGCGCAATGTGGACGCGCAAACTTGTTTACATAGTCTAGTAGATGTCGTGCTCGTGTCTAAACAAGACGTCTTGTGTAGGCAAGACATCGAACATGCAGCCGACAAAATGACTAGAATGCGCGTGTCTTATCCGACATAAGAAAAAATATAATAATAATCATTGCGACTGAATTTCTTATATAAGACATTTCTCATAAGTCACAAGATTTTTTTTATAATGTGCACGCCGCCGCTGCAGCGCCATTACCGCACCGCTACCGCTCCTCGACTGTGTATACGCAACCGCCCGCCACGCCGCGCCGATGAAACGAATTTTTGTATCCAACTTCGAGCGAATACATTTGTAAAATAAAATTGTGTATACTTTGCACACACAAAATTTACACCTACACAAAGGCATAAAGCTCTCTCTACTAATGAACGCCAGTCAATCAGCTGCCTGTGGCGTTCAACCGGCGCAAATTAGTGACAACGCATGGCGATCCCTAACAATCATCGCTGTTTATGTTGGTTGGTAGTGGTAGCTTGTTGGTAGCTGGTTCTTTTAGGTCACTCGTTTATTTCTGCTTTATACATTTCTGCCTGTTAAGACTTTTTGACCTGGATGTCTTTGTCTTTAAATTTGCTACATTTCACACACCACCATTTAGTTCCACAGTAAGCAATTAATACTTCTATTATGGATAACAGACAGTTGATATATTACATAGATTACTTTTTTTTCAGACTCCATAACTCAGGTAAAAAATGTTTACACATAAACATTTGCTCCTAGCGGGATTCGAACCCGCGACCGTTTGATTACTAGCCACTAGACCAAACGTGTAGTCAAATATAATGTCAACGTTTAGCTAAAATTTATTACACCACTCGACATCCTAAAGATCAAAGAATATTTTGGTGTATAATATTATTATGATATATTCGTTTTAGTTGGATATAATAATACATAAATACGGTCAAGAAAATAATATTATACTTACTCGTAACGTATTTACACGTATTCTCGTAAAACACATGACCGTGTCCACGAAACCAGCTACACGCCATTTTTTTTAATGTTTAGCTTGTTAGACAGGCTGATGGTCCACTTGATGGTAGGTGGCTACCGTCGTCTATAACTGTACCTTTACCTATCTCGAAAACTGTGACGGTCGTCTATTGAATGTATTGGTTTTTTAACTGTCTCGATTAAATAGGTACTTAATTTTTAATTATGACGATGACAACCTTTACATAAAAAATTGTGAAGGCCACCGTTAAGGTCACGTTGACATAGAATTGTCCTAACGTATGGATTTGCTTAGGTATTCGCGTAAATCAGTGCCTAATCAAGTTAAATATCACGGTTCATATTTGCCGAAATATCTCCTAATTAGCTATCTAGTTCCATCAGTCTAGCTCTGAATGGTTAACCGCCTATTAGAGAATTTTCGTCTCACACACTTTGTTTAAGGTTACATCGTTTAAGGTTGTGCAAAGAAACTTTATTCATATATGTAAGACTTTATTCTTTATTCATACAAACCTTATTTCTGCGGATTTTGATACGGTTTTCGCTAATGGAAAGAGCAATAAACGAGGAAGTTTCCTAAGTTGATCCTGCTGGGAATCAAGGACCCTCGAGACGAAGGCAAGCACCCTAACCACTTATTCAAGGGGGTCAAATAAAATGTCATGTATTGTAAGTAAGTGTATGTATGTATGTAAGTGTAGGTATTGTATGTATGTATGTTCCTCCATAACTCTTAAACGAATTAACTGATTTCCATGAAACTTGGTAGACAAACATTTAGACGTACAACACACAGGATTGGTTATGTGTGTAAATTCAAACTCACAACTTTGAACTGACATATTTGATACTAGCTGCTGTACGCGACTTCGCCCGCGTAACTTAATAAAATATTGCCTAAAGCCTTCCTCGATAAATGGATTATCCAACACAAAAATAATTTTTCAATTCGAACCAGTAGTTCCTGAGATTAGCGCTTTCAACCAAACAAACAAACTCTTCAATTGTAACATAGTAGAGATTTCAAAAATACAAAGCAACCACGCGGTTTACATTTCAGCGAAGATGCAACCGTTCATTTGTATTCCACAGCGGGTTTAGTGAATAGCTACCATATCGTTAAACAATAATTTTAATTAGTAGCTTTGAACTTTTAAATAAAATTTCAAACAAAATTAGATGATCTCTAAGGAGCAGTCCTTTTCTTCTTATTTTGAAGTGAAAACTTCTATAGCCGCGTTATACGACTTTGGGTAGGGAAAAAATGTATCTGTCTACGTACGCGATCACGCCAACACATTGCATGTGCGTTGGACGCTCAGTTTTAAGTTTTCACTTCTGTCGGCAGTCCTGCCTCCGTTTGTTTTTATTTTATTAGTAGGTACACGTGTTAAAATTATATTATAATGATTTACACACTTAGTACATCATTTACATCGGCTGACACGAGTACCAATTACAGGCGTATACAGCATTTGCCACAAGAACGGTAACAAAAACTTATAATACAAAAGTGTTCTGGATGAAAAGTACAGTCGGTCGCATAAGTCGATTAACACATTCAAAATTGCAAAACAACTAAACACTCAACACGTCATAAGCCGTGGTCACGACTAGAGAACAAATTATACTTCACGTACAAACAATCGTAAAATGCTTCAGTAAGTAAGTGAATAAGAAAATAATTTGAGTGTTCAGTTGTTTTGCACTTTTGAATGTATTAATCGACTTATGCGGCCGACTGTACCGTGTGAAGACCGTGTGTCCTTTCTTATACCCCGGACAACGTGTATGCAAAATTTCACGATTGTTCTTTTGAGTAGTTAAGGCGTGAAAATATAACAGACGAACATACATACAAAGGTACTTTCACATTTATAATATTGGTAAGTATAGATTTTTGTGTGATGGTCGCCGTAGTCGCAGTTAAAAAGGTATTTATTCATTTCTCTGCAATATCTATTTATGTGCCAAAATATGTCTGAACATGAAATGTGAAAATTGTGTGTGTGTTTGCAAATCGTATTGATGTTTGCAATATTCCTCTTTATTTATTTAAAAAAAAAATCATTTTCAGTTATTCAACATTTAAATTATTTTCGTAACTTTCGTCTATGAACAATTTTACGTATGAATACCTATGCAAGTAATATCTCTATACTTACTTAGAACTTAGCGACTGAATAGTTGAAAAGTCGAAACTGTTGAAATATTTTGGCAATTTCAGCTTCCCAAGACCACATTGCGTCACACATATTCCCTAAGGTTTGCATCTTCGTAACTCCGTCTTCATTATCCATTGTTCAAACACGACCGTTTGCTAAAGATCCGGGAATTTCGGCTCCGGGAATTCGTCTTGATTAGCAAGGCATAAAGTTTCACTTAGCGTTTGCTGACGTGTTATAATATTATGTGCATCAGCTGTTTCGAAAAGGCTTCCACGGGATACAATACATCAAAGTGTAGAGACAGAAGTAATCATTTTGGTTACCGACTGTTTCAATTACTACGTAGTATAAAACAAAGTCGCTTCCCGTCTGTCTGTCCCTATGTATGCTTGGATCTTTAAAACTACTCAATGTATTTTGATGCGTTTTTTTTTAATAGATAGAGTGATTCAAGAGGCAAGTTTTAGTATATAATTTAAACGCGGGCGGAGTCGCGGGCATCAGCTATCTACTAAAAATAAAGATACAACCCCTGAAAATTTTATCACAGCATTTAGTCAGGCGCTACACATCCCTTACTTTTAACGCGGGCGAAGTCGCGGGCACATATATATTATATTATTAACATATTGGTTTGAATATATATTTTTTTTATTTAATTTCATACCTAAATTTTTATTTTACAACATTTCAAGTTTCTTTATATTCATAACATCAGTCAACAAAAAAAATATTTTTGGGTTTCTGTTCTAATGCTTAAATTCTGATTTTAGACATCTAAAAATAGTTACATTTTCATTTTTAGCTTTTAAAGTTTGCTTTTGCCTGATTTATGACGATAAGTAAGATACGAGACAGCCCATACAAACATAATATAAGAGAAACACTAAAAATATTCATTTTTGAACTTAATTTTTCCGTTATTTTACATATATTTCCTGTTGTTTATCAAAAATCTTAAATGACAAAGGCTCTAGTGTTCAACAAAAACTTTTCTAGTTGTAATTGAAAATAAATGTATGGAAATAATGTATGAATCTATCATTTGTCTTAAAAAAATTAAAAAAATGCTCTAGTTTCTACAAAAGCAAAATTTTATCAAAAAATTTATTTATTCCCTTATTTTTAACATGGAAGAAATCAAAATTTCATATGCAGATGCCAGACCCAAAAATCGTGTTGACCTGTTATAATTATTCACAATTTCATAATTATTTCCAAATTATGAATCATAATAATGGTTATTTTAAGTTAGGAAAATTTAATTAGGTATAATATTTTCTATTACATATCCTTTTTACATATCCTTTTTGTGACTTGTGACCTACTGATTGTCTAGTGTACTCATTGTGGTTACCCGGGCCATCCGCATCCGGGCGCTCGGGCCGGATATTGGCGGAGTACCAATTCGTTATAGTATTATATTAAGTATACAAATATGAAAAGTTTTCACAACTTCAAACGAGAACCGTTTCTGTAAAATTTATTTTCACAACACATGAACCTCGCGCTTGATTTTTGTGGTTTGCCTTAATAAATTGAGGTTTTTATGTTATAACTAGCTGGCGCCCGCGACTTCGTCCGCGTTTAAAAAGAAAAAAGTATCCTATCCTGTGTCCTGTACGTCTAAATGTCTATATACCAAGTTTCATGAAAATCTGTAAATTCGTTTAAGAGTTATGGAGGAACATACATACATACAATTTTCCAAAGATGTTGGCTACAGAAACAACTTACTTACTATCGAGGGGATTTCCAAGCTGTTCCGCTATGTATCTTTATCGTTTGTCACATTCATTTTTAGCGCCCGTTGCAAAAACTGGGTGTATATAAGTTAGACGTGTGTGACTTGGTATTTGTGTATATACAAAGACACACACGACACACCCATAAGTACACAGCAGGAACAGGAGTTTTATGACTTAAGTTAATGAATTTATTATAAACTAGCTGTTGCCCGCGACTTCGTCCGCGTTAAAAAAGATAAAAACTAGCCTATCGTGTGTCCTGTACTTCTAAATGTTTATGTACCAAGTTTTATGAAAATCAGTTATCAGTTATCAGTTCATGAAAATCACATACATACATACATACATGCATACATACATACATACATACATATACATACAGAAAAAATTCTAAAAATGGTCAATTTAGTTCCAGTATCATGTATCTAAGAGCCTATATACACGATATTTCTGAAAACAAAGTAAATTACTCCAAGACCGACCCCTACATATTTATTATTAGTATTGATGATACTTGTGAAAAACTAGATATTTAATATCGAACATATAAAATAGATACAGAAACGACTATGATTGGTGGAAAAGTATTAGCTTGAAAACTTTTAACAAACCTAAGTATAAGTACGTTTCTTAACCTTTTCAACGTTTTTTATGAATTTAGTCTAACCCTCTAAAGCTTTATTTCAAAAGCTGTTTGATGGCTGTCAATATAATACGATGTTAAGTAAATAGTGACGAGTTTAGAAAAAACAAATATAAAGAAGGAATGTAAAGAAAATATAATAAAACATCTTTATACGAAATAAATAATGAAAGAGTTAAAATAACATTATTAATTCAAAAAGAAGAAATTTAATTCAAGAATAGCAGTTTCTATTAATATTATAAATGCGAAAGTAACTCCGTCTGTCTGTTTCGCTTTCACGCAAAAACTACTGAACCAATCACCATGAAATCCCAGACATACACGTTGTCTGGGACACCAGAAAGGACATAGGGTACCTTTCATCCAGAAAAAAAGGACTAAGTATTCCCGAGGGACCATATAAAAACATATATAATTGGGCGCTACTGTCGCATGACGGCGCCATCGTCGTCACAGCGATATGAGATGACATGAGATGACATTACACAGCTATGAAACATTATTGATGTATTTTGTCTAAAATTGTCACTTGGTTGTCAAATATTTATAGATGCGTTCAGAATTTTGTTGTAGTATGAGGTCCGATCTCTAAGACCGATTTTTAAGATTTTTTTTTCGGTAGGTAAGTGATAGTTGCAAAATAACGTTTGCCCGGGTCAAGCTAGCATATATTTTCTTTTTCAACGCGAACGAAGTCGCGGGCACCCTAGTACTAGTAATAAAATAAAGAGTAAGAGACACGAGAAAATTGTTTTGAGATTTCGATTTGCATGTGAAATTTAGTTAAGTTTATAGCGCGAATTTTGGGAGTTAATTTTGTTTGAAACACATTGTCTGACGTGCACAGTACTATGCGTTTTATTGCATTTTTCGGATACGAGACTCAGGTGAAATTTAATTGAATATTTTGGTGGCTTCATTAAATGCTTGCTGAAACTATCGAGGGCATTCTTTGCGACCTGGCACGATGGGCCCTTGAAAATTCTTGTTCATAATCAATTACAGCGAAATATGCTGGCCGACGACGACGTCCCGAACATCATTTATGATCTAGGGTTTATCTAATATACTAATATTATAAAGAGGAAAGATTTGATTGTTTGTTTGTTTGTTTGTATAGAATAGGCTCCGAAACTACTGGACCGATTTGAAAAATTCTTTTACCATTAGAAGCCAACATTATCTGTGATGAACATAGGATACTTTTACCGCGGGAAAATGCTTCATTCCTACGGGAAAATGGGTAAAAGGACAACGGGTAGTATCCTTCCGTACTTAACTTCTTTTTCACATAACTTCTAAACGGCTGAACCGAATGGGTTGAAATTTTATATGGGTATTTCCGATGATTTCCTGGATGATTTAAAAATACAATTAAACCCGGTAGGTGGCGCTGCTGTCGGTATGTCAACTACTAAACTGCTTGACCGATTGGGTTTAAATTTTGTATGTGTATTTCCATGGTTTCACAGACACGAATGTATTATACTCGTATTTTATAAAGTTACACGGACGAAGTCGCGTGCAACAGCTAGTAATAAAATATATAACCAGCTGGTGTCCGCGACTTCGTCCGCGTTGAACGGAGAAAACTTTCGTATTTATAATATTAGTACGGATTATTAGTACAGATATGCGTTGATTTCAGACACCTAGTTTCCCAATAGTGTTAATAATACAAGGAAACATAAAAACTTTGTTAGTATAGTTTTAAGCAAAGCAAGCCCATAAGCCCTAAAAGTCATTATTATGAAATTTACAAAAGAATCAAGTACATATTTTAACAATTCTGAAGATTCTTTAAAAAAATCACAGTATAATTCGTAACCAAAGAACCAAGCAGACAATAATTTAGAGGCGGATTATACAGAGGTTGATGAATTAATTGCATACAATAATACATTTTGGTGTACCTTTAGAAAAATAAATAAATAAATATTTATGTAAAAATACAAAAATACTTTTCATATATTTTTAACAGAGAATTCTTTGCGCCATACATAGTAATACCAAACAATTCACTTAATTATGCATTAGTCTCCAACGTAATTCTTAATAAAAGCGGTCAAACAAAAAAGCCAATTCCCGCCATCTTTGTTTACCAGAACACCAATTAACTTGGTCATTTAATGACACGAGCGGTTCGCCCACAGGCGTTATTGGCCGCACGGCATGGCATGGCATGTGTACGGCGATACATACTTTCCTTCCGCATACTTTGTAGTAGCGTTTGTCTATTTGCACGATGACAATTTGCGCAGGACGATAATTATGGACGATTTTGTGATAACAGTGGCACGAATTCGATTAAATTTCAGCTTCGATAGAGCTTTTTGTGGTGCATTTGTTTTTTGTCTACGTAGATTGCTTTTACTAGTACCGACCAGTGAAACGGGAATAGTGATTCTGTTAGTACCGATTGGGTGTTGATAGCCCGCGGGCAGGAACACTGCACTATGATGAAGTTCGATCGTAATATGCAATTCGAACTTCTAGTAATAATTACGAGCAGTTTCTGTCGAATATTTATTGCGGCTACGGTAGCCAAGCCACTTACCACAGGTTAAAATGAGCATAACTTAATAAAACCATAATAATTATATGGACACTCACCTTAGTGTACCTTTAGTCTGTCTGCCGCCTTTATATATAAAAAAAGACAGTATTAAATCTATTAAGGGTCGCATTTTGCCGCTGGTTTAATAAAATAAAGTAAAATCATTCTGAAACTTAACGCAAGAAACAAACTTTTAATCCCTATCTTATTTATCGACAAAGAATTAACAATCCATTATCCCGTGCATATGGGGATCGGGACGCGAACTTCTTAATTGATGTATCGTTAGATGAACAAACCTGTGTTTACTTTTACTCTCTTTGAAGAAAGTATTTTGAGATTACAAGAAGAAAGGAAACAGAGTATAATAGTATAATTATTGTTACTAATACTAAGGTAGAGTTTAGACTCAAAGGCAACCTGGAGCCGTGGGTTCGTAGGGCGATAATACAATTTTGAATTAACTAACTGGACCCTGGTTTTAATGATTAAAAAAACATAATATTTTTGAGACTATTTGTTTTGCTTCGGATGCCAGTACAAATGTGGTTCTTCTTTTTCCTATTACATTCCTTTTTCCAATTTTGGCTTTCATAAAGCTTTGCTAGGTTATCAGATTTACCATTTAAATGTGTCTCTAATGTTTATGAATTATTAAAATATGCACCAATTTAACCTTAACTTTACAGATATAAAAAATACTTTACTATAGAACTGTCCAGTAACATATTAGAATATAGAAGTAAAAAGTGTTATTGTATCATCACCATCAACATCATCATCGTCGTCGTCGTCGTCGTCGTCATCATCATCACCATAATCATCATCACCACCATAACCTTCATCAACGTCTTTATCGTCATCATCATCGCCACCACCACCACCACCATCAACATCTTTATCGTCATCATCATCATCATCTGCAAAAATGTTTGATAGTGTATAGTTAGAAAATAATTCACACAAAAAAATCCAACTCTTACAGTTACAAAGCTATATTGAATTACCTGAAAATTCTCTGAAGTGTGGCGCTAATACTAATATAGGAAAAACAGTTTTGAGTTCAGAGGCGGCACACATCAAAGGAGATCAAAGAGGCCGTCAGAAACGACCTCACGTGACTTCCTGTGGAGTTGGCGTAAATCAATAAAAAGGCTTCGTTAAAAGTTGGTTGAGTGTTTTCATTTGATGGGATTCCGTAAGTACTATTCGCTGTATCAGTGTGAGGATATCGTCCATCAAAATCACGATTAATATTTTGACTTTCGTTGTTGTGCTTGGTCTAATTCATTTTATATAAAAAAATTCGACAGGCACGCTGCCGATACATTTGCTGGATGGAGTGTGTTTATTGTCGTCTACTAATCTTTGAAATAGTTTTAAAACTAGGTATTTGGATAATATTTGCTTTTAGCCAAAAAAATAGACTTGTCTTCGTGAAATTTCACATGAAAAACTGAATAGACTATCATTCCAAAATTTTATGAATTTTCTTGACGAAGCCAGGAAGCCTTTTTGTATGTATGTATGTTCCTCCATAACTCTTAAACGAATTATCTGATTTTCATGAAACTTGGTAGATAAACATGTAGACGTGCAGGACACAAGATAGGTTACTTTTTTCTTTTTCAACGCGGACGAAGTCGCGGGCGCCAGCTAGTAAATAATAATACCATTTGCTTGCCAAGCACAACAAGAATCTTTCCAAAATTTCTAAATTTCTTGACGGCCACTAGGGATCCTCTTAAACATCATCCGATGATAGAAGAGGGGCGTGTTTTGTTTTAACAAGACGGGGCTTATATGTATTTTAATAGCAAAATGGTCACGCTACGCAAGTTACCGCACAGTTATCTCCTCGCGCCACAGAAAGTGTGGGCTCATGGGAAATTCACGCGGGAAACTGGAATAATTCCTCTCGAAACTTCCCCCTTACACCAGAACTTTGAGTAGATAAACTTGGGCATGAATATGAAGGCACAGGCACACTGCCTGTTCGGGCTACGATAATAATTTAGTTGACAGCAACAAACGATTGCGATCATAAGTTTGACCCAGCGTTGGATGGAATATGTGTTTTGTACGGAAATATATAACATGCAATTTGTATTTCACTAATACTCACATGTTTGTTGAGTTATAATACACATATTTGTGCGTATTTTCTTGGGTTTAATCGTTTAATTCGATTGTATTTATATGAAAACCACTCAGCTATTTATTGTATACATATATCTACGGCTGCGGTTAGTTCATTAGGTACTCCAGTATCATTGTTTTGATATAATATAGTTTAATTGTTACAATGAGAACATAACCGCAAATTAACCATATTTCATCAATACGATAATACTGTTTATGTTAAGCTACAGGGAAATATTATTAGCTGCCTAATTTCGAATTACTAAAATTCTAGGGTTTATAGGGATGATTTAATTTTAGTTATATAACCAAATAGATGCCGAAACGAATTGTTACTCTAATATATTATATTTTTGCAAATATATACAATGAAAGATTTTATATCTACAAAATTAATAAAATTATTCTTAATTGCATAACACTAAATTTCTCATAAGTTAAAAATCCATTGGTTGAGAAGAAGTTACGCAGAAACAGATAGAAGCGGTCAACCTTTCTTTTTCTCTTTATTCAGGAAACAAACAGTCATTATATACATGATTTTTACAATATACATAAATATATTTAAAGACTTAGACCATAAAAATAAATATTAAACAAAATAGAAACACAGGTACAGCACTGAAATAAGAATTAATTTTCATACCTACACGTAACTGATGTAATAATACATTATTTCTTTAAGTTATATTAAATGGAGTCAACACATAATAATAGTTTATTGTAATGTAGAATAGAAACGATCAGAATATATAAAGGCAAACAATAAAACCGATAGTTTTATACTTTTCGACGACAGGTGAAGCCCAGGGATCCCGATATTTCACGTCTGTAGCCAACTTCGTATACATTTTTATGTTCCACAAGGGATTCGAGCAATAAAATACATGGAAAACCGTCTTTATTTACATGTGAGCTACTGGTTATGCAATCCGAATTTAGAGCACACGACACGATCATCACCTTTTAGGTTTTTTTTTCTTACTGCTATTGCGAAAACGAATGTAAAGCATTATACGCCAATAATTCACGCGTCGACACGCGGCTGTTATCAATACCTTTACCATGAGTACAATGTCCACACTCGCTAGCGAGAGCGTCAACTGTCATCTGTCAATGTCCAATTGACAATTTTCCAGATTCATCCATTAAAAAGTTACATTTGGGGTTGCGTTTGTCAGAGGACGCGATTTTATTTTTTAGATATGAAGGGGGGGTTGGTGTAAAGTTAAATCAAATTTGTGGGGTTGCAACCCTTGTCCACGGCCGCCATCTTGGAAAATAGGATTAAATGGTTTTTACGGTTTATCTGCCAAACTAAAGGTCTCACAAAAAAAATTATTTAACATTTTTTGTTGCAAATAAATTTATCTACAACTTTTGTCCAGTAACTTTTAGTCGTAGAACCATAAATAAAAAAGTTATAAGCGAAAATCCATAAAAATAAAAATTTCTATTTGTCGATATAACTTCTTTTCTAATCATTAAGGTAACCCCCTAAAAAATGTAATATTACAATGGATCATATAAATATTTTACGCTCTCGTTAGCGAGTGCGGTCATTATAACTCATGGTAGAGGTACAGGTCGTCTGTTCACCTTTTGGGTGAACATCCTACGCTGTGCGTGCTGTAGTGTGGCCTCCACTCGAGAACCTTCCTGCCCCAGCGGCCCAAGGCCATTTCAACTTCATACGAGGCTCGTACGAGCATTCATACGAGGCCCATAGTTAGAGACCTCATTTCAGCGTCATATAAGTCATCACTGACAACACACATTGGTCGAAAACTTTCGGTTTAAAGTACTGAGGAATTTTTGTCGAGAGGATGTCTCGTAAAACGCTATTTATAGATAAAATTCCGAGCTGGATTTATAGCTAAAATATAATAGAAAGCAGCCTAGATTCAGCCTGGATGTAAATGTATATTGCATCAAAATTATTTCAGCAATGTTGCAGTGAAAACGTAACAGAAATGTTACCCATAATACAAACAGGAAGACTTCCATTTCTGGTTAAAATGTTAATAACTGCTTTTGTACTTTCTGAAACACGTCTTTGTGGTTAATTAATAATTAGTTTAATCCTATGGTGATTAGATTATTGCACGAATAGATTGATTGTGCTCCATTGCATTGCACTTATTAGATTGGACTCTATTAGAGTCCAAATCAATGAACAGGACAATATGGTCGTTAATATAAAAGGAGATTCCGAAACGGAACCGCGTAAGAGACCACTCTGAGGATCTAACCAATATATGAAGGGGAATATGCCAATAAATAAGAATTTACTGCCGGTTTCAGCAACATATAAATTGGATAAAGATATTTGAAATCGGTCTGGAGAAATGCGGCGATGTGGAGGAATCCCTCGAACCGGTCGACTGGAGTTAAACTGTACAACGTTACTAGTATCGGAATTTTAGATACAAGAGGAAGTAAATAGCCTTCAACTACGAACTTGTGCTTTCAGTTTAAGTTTTAAAAGTTAATAAACGTAGGAATAGGGTTGTGTAATACGTAGGTATTATACCTATATTATTATGTATACTACTTTACTAATATAATGAAGAGAAAAGTTTTGTATTTTTGTTTGTAACTAATAAACTCAAAAATTATTGGACAGATTTAAAAAAAAATTTCATCTACAGAAAACTTCATTATCATCGATTAACATAGGCTATATTTTATAAAGTCGCGTGCATCGCCTAGTTATTAATATGTGTATAAAGAATATGTTAAAAATAACTACTTACGTGTAACTACAGTCCATTAAAGTGTAATAAAATATATCGTATCGCACTTCGGTCTAATTTGTTTAATTGATGATCGCCCCGGGCCCGATTCTAATCGGACTAATCGGACGGGAAGAGGATACATAATCGAGACCACACACGATCATAATATGAAAGATACATATTCAGAATTTCAACGAATCGCACTAGATTGCACTAGGTACAATTTAAAAAAAAAAAAAAATTTCTATTCATGTATAAAACTTTTTATATTTGTTCAAACTACATATTTTGAATCATGAAAACAATAATGTATGCAAGAGATATTTGCACATTGCGAGTTAAGCATGACGACTAGTTATATAAAAAAAAAATCTATTTGTTCAAACTACATATTTTGAATCATGAAAACAATAATGTATGCAAGAGATATTTGCACATTGCGAATTAAGCATGACTACTAGTTGTAAAAAAATATATATTTGTTCAAATTACATATTTTGAATCATGAAAACAATAATGTATGCAAGAGATATTTGCACATTGCTAATTAATCATGACTACTAGTTATAAAAAAATATATATTTGTTCAAACTACATATTTTGAATCATGAAAACAATAATGTATGCAAGAGATATTTGCACATTGCGAATTAAGCATGACTACTAGTTGTAAAAAAATATATATTTGTTCAAATTACATATTTTGAATCATGAAAACAATAATGTATGCAAGAGATATTTGCACATTGCTAATTAATCATGACTACTAGTTATAAAAAAATATATATTTGTTCAAACTACATATTTTGAATCATGAAAACAATAATGTATGCAAGAGATATTTGCACATTGCTAATTAATCATGACTACTAGTTATAAAAAAATATATATTTGTTCAAACTACATATTTTGAATCATGAAAACAATAATGTATGCAAGAGGTATTTGCACATTGCGAATTAAGCATGACTACTAGTTGTAAAAAAATATATATTTTTTCAAATTACATATTTTGAATCATGAAAACAATAATGTATGCAGGAGATATTTGCACGTTGCTAATTAATCATGACTACTAGTTATAAAAAAATATATATTTGTTCAAACTACATATTTTGAATCATGAAAACAATAATGTATGCAAGATATATTTGCACATTGCGAATTAAGCATGACTACTAGTTCACAATAATATTAATAAATCAACCATTAATATTAATTATCGCCAGTGAAGGTAGCGCTCATGCCTTGCTCATCCTTTGTGTTCAAATGCATATATCATCTGGAACATAAGAGCTACGTTAAGCGTCCGTTGACAGGGACGCGGGCATCACACTAAGGCCTCAAACACACTGAAAGCGGGCGCGGGCGCGACCGCGATCTAGATTTAATATACTGGGTCGCGCTTAACTAAGTGTGTCCATTAAGCGCGACCCAGTATATTAAATCTAGACGCGCTCGCCGGTCGCGCCCGCGCCCGCTTTCAGTGTGTTTGAGGCCTTACGCCGTATGTTTTCATAATTACAACAACAATTAGGAATGGATAATACTGGAGTTATTAGAGTAAATAATAAAGGACATCATACAAAATCATGCAATTGATTTTTTTTTAACTTACACTTTGGAGAATTTGGTAATAAAACTATTACAAGATGAAGCTTATGATGGAGTGAGCTCACCCAGAAGATGCCTCTTACTTAATTTCAGTAATTTCCTGTGAACATTTCAGACTTATAAAATTCAAATTTATATCTTTTACATAAATATTTCTTAATAAAATTTTAAAACACTTTCAATTTTAAATTATATCTGTAAAACCTCATTTACTAAATGACATGACATTTTCCCAATAAAATCTATAATTTTCTCTTACCTATAATGGTACAAGTTCCAACTGTTATAACTCAAATAAACAGATCTCCATACATAAATAAATCCCTTTATATATAGGACCAATAGTGACAAATGTGAACCAATGTAATTTATTTCGGGGAAATGAGTTATATTAAAATTTAATGTAATATAGTATTACATTTAATTTCAGAAATGATTACGTAAAAATAATTACTTGCCACATTATCTGTTTGGCATTTGCCCACATTTAATTTCCATGTTTTAATTATTTCGAAGTATCAGATTATCCCACCGCATTTTCTAACCTTTGTTGAAGGTTGAATTTCTAAAACTTTTAAAGGTTAAAAAAAAAATTCTACTCGCCCTAAGTAACCCTTTAGACTGCTCACAAATTAAAAAATATAATTTTGTTTTCTCTTCACCAAAAGTTTTCGTTAAGGTTATATATATCACTACTTAAAGTTGTTTTAGCGGATATATAATGGAACTCTCTACTCCGCCATCTATCTTCTAGCGAGAGCTTCATAGCGAAAAGGCATTATAAGGACAATGCTAGATAAGTCGACATTATTATTACAAAATTAATAAATTATTATTATTATTTATTTATTTACAATTTTAAGGGCTAATATATAAGATAACATTTAAATGATAATACTAAAAACCACTGAGGTTTAGACCGTGTTATCATTACATTAATATATACTAATATTAATTACAATTTTAAAATATTGGTTTAATTTTGATTTAATATTTTTAATTGATATATTGTTACATAGATCTGAAGGTAGGCTGTTGATAAGATGTGGGACGATGTAAGCAGTAGTTCTTTCGCCATATGTATTATTTGCGCGCTGTGTACGTAACCGCTTTTTTGAAATAGCTCTAGTGTGTACAGGGTGTTCCTTCGATTTTTTTAAGGATTCGTTAAAAAAAATTTCTTTAAGTAGTGAAAAGGAAAACTGATTGTTTATAGGTAAAATCTTACAGTGCTTAAAAAGACTGTTCTCATCGTCTAGATGTATAGATATACTTACTTCTATATTATATTGATAAATAAAATTTAACTGTCTGTAATATCAAAATAACTGCTTTTTTTAAGTGTCACATGAAACTATTACGATATATGAAAAAAAAAATTTTTCTAAATTTTTTGGCTAATTTTCGCAACGGATGCTTTTACCGGCTTTTTTGTATAATCACTAAAAGTCTGATGCCTGATGTAGGTTTAAAAGAAAAAAATTGTGTTGCAAGTCACCAGACCCCTCTCACAAATATCTTCAATCAATACTAATAATAAATCTGTAAGTGTAGGTATTGTATGTATGTATGTTCCTCCATAACTTTTAAACGGATTATGTAACTGATTTTCATGAAACGTGGTAGATAAACATTTGGACATAGGGGACACAGGTAGGCTTTCTTTTTCTTTTTCAACGCGGACGATGTTGCAGGCACCAACTAGTACATAAGTAGCCTATCATACATACATACAAACAATACCTACACTTACAGATTTAATATTAGTGTTGATTATAGGAGCAGAATTATCATTGATGCTGAAATTCCTGACGTTATGTTCGAATGAACTTTATGGTCCGTAAGCCAGGCACTAATTTCGTCAATGATTTCCTCTCAGTCCATAATTTGTAAAATGCCTGAGAGAGTTGTATCATGATGCGTTGTGAACGTCAGCTGCGGCTCCGATGGTGGGTTGAGCAGTGGTAGCCCGTTACACTTTCAGAGCATCAGCTGACAAGCATTCCACCAAAATATAGCCAGCTGACTTTTTTATTTATTAACAGTAATAAATAAACTATCATGTGATAAATTTTCTATTGGGAGGTAATCACTGAACACGTATATATTCGTGTGACCTGCAGATGCATAATCCACCATTTTATAAATAGCTGACAATTTTGTTTCTTCAAAATATTAGGCTAACTATAATTTGATGAATTTTTAATCGGAAATAAATGATTAAAATTTTTTTTTATTATGTGCGTGGGCGGCTACCACTCTACTGCTCAACCCACCATCGGAGCCGCAACTGACGTTCACAACGCTTCATGATACAACTCTCTCAGTCATTTTACGAGTTATCGACTGGGAGGAAATTGGTCATGAAAATCTGTCGCTGGCTCATGGACCATTAAAATGATTCTACAAATAACATTAAGTTACTTGCTTATATATATAAATGAATTTGTTATACATAATTATAATTTACAGACCTTTTGATAAATAGTAGATCGTAGGTTAGATAGTAGGATGGAGACAAATTTATATAAATTTTTAATTGAATTTAATACTGTCATAATTTTTGCCACAACAATATTGGGGGACATTAATGTTTCTCACGGGTTTAAACTGACGGTAGCGAAGGAAAATTAGGGAGAATACTTTGATAGCGGGGACCCCGAGCGACATGGCCCGCCTTTGTAAAGATAATCAAGTAAAAAAGAGTCTTGCGAACTCTCATAACTAATTTAAACTTAATTCGGTTATCTGGAGATGTTCCGACGCTTATTCACGGGATGCGGCAAAATTGCGCAGACGGTTTGGTCACGTTTTTTTTCATCCTAAAATATCAAGTTACATTTTTAATTGGTTTGTCTCAAAGAAGATGGTTCTCCCAATCTCTTTTTATATTTATAAGATATTCTGCTCAACATTGCTAATTTAAAAGTAGAACTAAACTAAATGGTGACTTTAATATAACAATTGACGAATTTTCAACAGTTTAATAAAACCGACAAAGTGTAGGTTCCTCAAATAACCAATAACTATCTGAAGGTTGTGTTTTTTATTTTATCAACATATTTAAACCAATTATATTTGGGGCCTATTTTAAATCGGCCCACCCCAGTAGTTTTCGAGTTAATTTTTTAAAAACTTACAAAAATACAAATGCTCTCTTTATAATATTCTCTTTCGTAAAAAGTATTTCGTCTCTTGGCGTGAAACTGAGGTTTTATTTCTCCGATGCCTTGTAAATGTCTTTTGAAGTAACATGTAGCGAAATGTTGTTTCTTCATTCCGTTTCTCTATTAAGAATTGCGGTGCACATTTCCAACTCCATTTCAATAGAACACTCTTTAACAATTGCAGCAAAGAATTTCATTTATAACTACTCTAATGGAAAAATAAATATAACAAAAGTATTCACGGCACTGTTGGGAAATGTAATTTTAGTTTTTAGAAATATGCTCCATACTGACTGAAAACAAAATCACGCAATGTAATGTGATACGAAAAGGACTTCATTTTATTTTAATAATTATATTTAATGGAAGTATTTTTCAATTTGATACCCCTGAATTCATAGCGATGTGATTTTCTACAATTTATATACAAAAACTTTCCTCATTTATCGCTATCAAAATCCTTTTGTTGGTTTAGAAGAAGTTAGCTAAAAAACAGACAGAAGCAGAGCGACTTATTTATATATACCAATAGTTTTACACTATTGTTATCTATCCTAACAACATACGAAAAAATAAAGACAGTGCAATTATTTGCGACCTAAGATGTCTTCCAGTGACTGGCCTAAGTGGGTTTCTCCGTACCACAGGTTTATGTGGCCTAGGCCTGGTGAGGTTGTCAAGGACTTATCACAAACTTACCAGCGGCCAATAAAATTGCATTTTGTTTTATACAAAATGAATTACTTTTCTTGGATAATGTTATATTTTTCAAAAATCTATAAAAGGACGAACAATAGCTAACTCTGGAGATATGCCATAGACCATTTTTGTTTGAATTTCAATGTAGATTATTTTCCTCCTGGGCACTTTTGCGCTAAACCGCATAGTTTTCAAAATATTTAAGAAAAACTTATAAAATTCACCTCCCCCCCCTCTCAAACCCGACGCTGAAATAGGTGTAACTTTTTTACCAAACATTAAGTGGACTATATAGAACAATTTGGAGCTGGAATAATAGAACAATTTGAATGTTGAGGTCAAAGTCTAATTTCACAGCTTTGTTTGCGTTCCAAAGACATAATACAAAACTATCAGAGAACTTTCGAATATCTAAAGATAGAATATATATAAATCTAACAGTCTTTCTAGGTAACAAAAATGCTGTTCAGAACCTAGTTCTTTGGAAACGTTCGTACAAGTTCAAATGAAATTTATTTTTATTTAATAATTTAATTAATTACACTTCACAAATAAATGGAAAAATCGAACGAAACTCATTAGTTAAATAAACGCGACCTATACTTACAACCCTGTTAGTTGCAATTAAATAAACAGAGAAGCCAATATGGCGCTTTTAACATAATGACCTGCCACATTGATTGATATTGCCCAAATAACTGATGACGTAATATTGTACGTCTTGAGCGCTCTGGGAAAATGGGAAAATTGTTGGGAAATGTTTCCGTGGGGCCGTTGTTTATTTTATTAGTGACTACCCCACTGCTCCCCTTGTCTGAAATTATCTTTGTCCCGGGGTACTCTACATGTTTCACTACGATGTAAGACAGTTCGAAATTACATATTTCAATTTATGTAGTTTAATTATAAAATCAAGATTTTTCTTATGTAAAGATCGGCAGAGATGTGCTTGTGTTAAAGGCGACGTTACGTCATGTGCTGCATGTGCGCTGCCGACTATATCAGGATGGGATAGGAAAATGGAAAATGGTTGGTCTAAATAGTAAAACTAGAAAATTTTGACGACATAAGTAATTATAGTGAAATTCAAAAAATATTTGAACTAGCATAGTGACTTGTGTGTGTGACATTGTACAATTTATACGTATCTAAGTATAATATGTAAAGATTAGTACAACTAGTGTTTATTCACACATTCTTCAAGTTAAAAGTCCTCAAGTACGTAATTTTTGTTAATTATAAAGTAAAGAGCACCCTCTGAGGTTTTTTGCCGTGTATATTATTCACAGAATAAGCATTGAAACTTAATTGAACATGCATTTTTGGTACACACAAAATAAATTTTTGACAAATCTTGTACATTATTGCAACAACCTTCACATAGTATTATGTTTTGTACATGTTACATAATACTTATACACAATACAATATGTTGCAACGTTCACATCCCTTCGAAACAATTTTCAAATTTGTTTACAAATACAAATAAAATCGGCACCCGAAGGGGAATAAGGTCGTACGAAAAACAGTGTAAGCAATCGTGCCGCGGAAAAAATTGGGATAAAAAATAGAATAAATTCGACAACAGGCTGACGTTGAGCGGACTCCGCGATTTTCGATATTGCACGAAAAACGAATGACCCGGGGTGATATTTTCCAACGAGAGCTGGCAATAAGTTTGTTCCGCTCCCTCAGAGTCGACTCAATGGATCCACTAGATGGAATTCGTGGGCGCGAATTTCGACATCTCGAAACGAAAGTGTTTGATTCGTCAAATTTGTCATACCTATCGCTTCTCCCTTTTCGCATAGATTCCTAGCTAAATTAAATTTTTCACGAGTGCCGTCCAACACTTGATTGGATTTCTGTAACTCGCAAAGAATCTTTGAAATCTTAACATCCAGTCGTCAGCGTCTTCGTTGCAAAAAGATTTAGTTTTAAAGCCATATCAGATTCCTTTGTCACTTTTAAAACTTACATTGTGAACAGATGTAGATTGAATTTCTTGTCTGATGATACTCCTGGTATGTAACAACATTCACCATGAACTGTTTACCATGGGTAATTTTGAACATACGGCACTAATTAGATGGCCTTTAGCTCTCATCCTATTTTTCCTAATTATATCCAATACTTATGTCTTATTTCCTGCATAATTTGTGACTCTCACTTTTATATCCAGTCCTAAAACCGACGTTGCGTTTGCTGGAAATTCATCCTAATATTAGGTCATGGTCCATACTATATAGATGTAAATTAATACCTTTAAGTATATTTTGTACTGCCCTAATTAAATCTTAATTAGTTTTGGGCCTCTTTCACTAAATGTCAAGTAGGCTAACCGTTATTTAAAGCTGTCACCGGGAATAATTTAGCTGATACATTTGTTTGTACAGTAAAAGTCCCAAACATTAAAAAGAAAATAATAAAAAAAATCGCCTATCGAATCGCCTATCGCCACTAAACCGAGACTAACCGAGTGCATAATTAAAATTCAATAAAACATAAAATTTCTTAAAGTAACTAATCAACACTTGACTTCTAGTTTGTGAAAGAGGCCCTACGAGAAACAGCGAAATAATTTCAATGATAAGTTAAAGTAAATAAAATATAAAACGTTAAGAGTTTTCCGCACTACGACAAAACATTTTCGGAGGGTGGTATATGATTTTTTACTTAGAAAATACGCTCACAACCCCGAATAAATCATACGCTCAGGACGTTTTAGCGCCGGAATGTCGAGTGAAGGAAGCATTATTACAAGAAGAGTGGTTGTAGATTTGGATAACTTGGATATGATTTTACTGGAGTATCCTTGCGACAATAGCACTCAGGAAATATTGAATTTGGATGAAACGTGGACGAATTCCGACAAGACTTGCTTCAACAGCTCTTTCAGAACAAACCTTTAAATCGTCCACATATTTTATTTGAAATATACATTTTCGTATGGAACCTTAGGCGTGTTATTTATCTGGTTATATTAATATTGAATCTTCTGTAATTTTTACTGTATGTTCAAATCAAATCAAATCATTCACTAACCTGGTCTTAACGTCTATATCTTATAATGATTATTTATTGTTGTGCCCATAGGTCATGTCTAAATTCGATTAAACTTCCCATTGAATAAACAATTGTAAAAATAATATATTATTACTAGCTGGTGCTCGCGACTTCGTCCGCGTTGAAAAGTATAAAATTATAACACTTGCGATGGCGTTATCAAGATACCAGTAGATACCGTGGAGCGGATCGCTAAAAATATCACCAAGCAGTTCTACCCGAATCAGATAGATGGCGCTATCAAGTGTATCCCGGGCCAAGCCGCTAGTATTTACTTTTATTTTAGATTTCCCGTAGGAATGAAGCATTTTCCCGCGGTAAAAAGTAGCCTATGTTCATCAGGGATAGTGTCGGCTTCTAATGGTAAAATAATTTTTCAAATCGGTCCAGTAGTTTCGGAGCCTATTCAATACAAACAAACACTCAAATTTTTCCTCTTTACAATATTAGTATAAATTAACTTTCAAATAACATAAAATATTTAATTTTAACAAAGCTTTAGGATTTGTACCCAGCGGTAATATTTTGAATAAATTCGAGGCTACAAGTTCAATACTTTGCGCTGAAACGAATACGTGCTCCTATAGAGTTAGGATACGTGGTTGACGAAGGTCCGGTCCCTTCCAACGGCCTCCGCAAAAACTGTCCCAATTACAAATGCCCGAGCTTGAGACTTAATTAGGAGAATTTATTGTGTTACGTGTAATTTGCGACCCACCGGCTGATTTTTCTGCTACTCGCCGACTTATTCATTTCACTACCCCCATGCCTTATATCTACACTATACCTCAGTGTATTTTTTTTATTTACATAACTAGTTGTGCCCTTAACTTCGAACGCACTGTAGTTCTTTTTTAGAAAATCTAAGGATAAAAAATGCTAAATTTCATCCAAATTCGTTAACGTCTACGTTTCAGTCTACGTTCATTGGGAGCTACGATTCCACAGACAGACACACAGATACACAGACACACACGTCAAACTTGTTTTTGTGTACTTATAACACCTGTTTTTTTGTGCATAAAACACTTGTGTATACTTACTAATCTTCGACCTTCCAACCCAACCTTTGGGTTGGAAGGTCGATGTTACTAATATTATAAAGAGAGAATTTGTTGTAATGAACTAAAAAAACTTCTGGACCGATTTTGAAAATGCTTTCATCTATAGAAAGCTACATTATCAGCGTTTAATAAAGTTATGCGGGCGAAGTCGCGTGCAACAGCCAGTCTTAAATAATTGAATAGGTACCATCGTCTAAACATCCTCTAATAGTAAGCCAACAAATTGGTTCCGTTGATAATTTCAAATGTAAATTGTCAATTTGGGTAACACGTCGATTTCTAGTTCGTGTTATGTATAATTTATACAACTGTTCAATATTCAATAGATAGGTGCTTTGCGAGCAATGAGCCGCTCAAATTATTGCTTTTATATCAATTTAGTGTCGATAACGTTGTTTAGAATAATTAAATCAATTTATTTTCTCATGATTTAAAAATATGTTGCTAGCTGATAATATAGCTTTCTATAGGTAAAAGAATTTTCAAAATCGGTTCAAAACGTGACATTATTTTTATATATATTAAGATAATAATTAGAAAATAAAAAGTATAAAACAGATTAACAAATACGCGTACATAGTTGCGACCAAATCTAATACATTTAAGAAAATAACCTGATATCTTAGACAACAAAATGAGAAAATATAAAGGAACGTCTTTAAGTATACGGTACCAAAATTGTTCCTTAATGAGTATACATTAATTTTGTTTTATTCAAGAAACTACTAAAGAAATAACCTATAACAACAAGGACGATGTGGAAAATAAAGCAAACACTACCTACAAAGTGGTTTCATAAAAATTTTGCTGACTACAAAAATTTAATAACATATTCCATAAGTGTATTAAAACCGTAAAGAAAGAAATGAACTACCCAAATCCGCACTAAAATTCTGCAGAACAAGAAGCGTAGAATTCCCAAGATTATAAGAAACTGTATTTACTACTGGTGCTGTCTAGAGAATACGTAAAATAAGCGTTACAATTTAGCTCTAAACCACATGCCACTCTTGAACTAAGGGGTTTTTTTTAATTCGGCCAGGCCAACGGTCAACTTGATGGTAGGTATGGCTACCGTAATCTAGGAAGCGTCACCAGATGGATGCTCTTTGTTGTAGACAGGATCAGGTGCTACCAGGTTAGTGGAATGACCTCTGGGATGTCTTACTCATATTCACTGTGATATTTATGAAGCTCACGAAGCAGTTACTGCCATTTAACTTGAAAATGGTAAATGTAGCAATACTGTTACAGAAATATCATTTTGCGGTAATTGATAATGATTCCATTTCCTTGTTGAAAGCTTTTAAAAATTATAAAAAAATAATAATTAAAAAACAGCGAAGTTATTGGTTTAGCATTGGTATGGAGGATAGGAGAGCGCGCAATTACTCTTAAAAGGTCTTAATTATTTTTTAGTATTTTAGATCATCCACTCACATTGGTTTAAATTCTGGACAAAGTTTGGGAATTTATGAAGCATTTTCTCGTCCCATAAAATTCCTATTTATATTACAGTAAAGGTAAAAACCATGTAAATTAATTAACACATATTCTAGAATCATAATTCACATATTATTGATAATAGAATTCAAGAGAACTGTCAGAATGCTCTTACAATTAAAATTAAAATGACCGTGAAGATTGAAACTCATCCACATATATATGACCATATGGATGTCATACAAATTAAATTCTTCAAGAGAATTTATTATCAGAATGCTCTTACAATTAAAATTGAGATGACTGAAGATTGAAACCACATTGAAACACATTTTCAGTTCCTTTTAAAATTGATCATCCAATGTAAGCATAAGCTATTAGAATGAAAACGTGTGCAAGAATTTTCTATACCGTAACACATTATTTTTTATTACCGCCTTATTCTGTTGCCATCTTCCCCTTATTCCTTGCGATACTAAAATTTTACTCAGGGTAACGAAGACTACTCGTGCGATTTCGGACTATTCTATTAAGGTTAACCAATTTCAAATGAAACATTTTATTTTTATAGTTGAACATTTGGACTATTTTATGTCTTAATAAGGTACGTTTTACTTACGATCTTCTTTAGATCAAAAATATTAGTGGTTAGACTTAACATTTATTCAAATTCAAACATTCTAATGTTAGAATATAATTCTCTTTTGAAGTTATTAGAATGGTTACGAGTATTATTAAGTTAAATTTTCATATAGAAGGAAAGTTTTTTATTGTCTTAATTGAAATTGGTATTTCAATTGGTATCGCAACAGATTTCTTTTGTGGTAAAAATGCGAGCTCTCAGCAGCGCAAGTTGCACTTCTTTGAATCTCTTGTTTTAGTTTTAAATGGGAAGTGTCTTCGTTAATAGCGACTGTACTTTCCAATTGGTTTTTGTTCATATAGTTCATTTTTAATTTTTTTAAATTCAATTTATTAAAAATTGAACAGTTTCTTCTAACCAGTCGAATAAAGTGACCTGCACACTAGGTTTTCCCTTAAGTGTGTCAGGACTCCCCACAGTCGGTAGGGATCAGTTTCGTAGATTTTCCCACTCAAGAAAAGGGCTGACTACTTGTCCAATACACAATAGTATGAAAAAGAAGGCAAACAAGTATAGATAATAAGTCATCCACAAAAAGCTCTTACGATTTTACATTTCCAACAGTCCCATAAATATCATAAAATGAATTTAAATATTACTACATATAACACTAATTCCCCCAGTGAAAATTCAAGAAAAATAGGTCCGCATAAAATGCAAATTCTAACTACCCAACAAAAGTTGCATAAAAACACTCCCAGCTCTCTACAAAGGCTAGTATAAATTTATACCAAAAGAAGCCATTTTGTGTTACGCTTCATTGACCAAAGCAATAAACGCAGGCTTTATAAGGGGCCACTTAGAAACTTTCAAGATGTTGTTTTGATTAAATTTTCATGTTCTCTCTCCGACTAAGATTGGAGCAGACGAGCGCATTTCAAGGAAATATTCAAATTGCTTCGATTTCTGGTCCGTTGTTTTGTATTATTGCGTTTTTACTTTGTACTTGTAAAAGCTTAAAAATAAATCATTAGTGTCGAGCCACTTTTGTAGTGGTAAGCGTTCTGTCTCATGGGTCCCGGGTTTGATTCCCGCTGAGTTGGAAATGCCTGAGGGCAGTATAATCACATCTTCACAGAAGGATGTTAAATAATAGTACGTGTTCGGTTGTGTTTCAGTGAATGAGTAGGAAATGCCAGAGCCCATTTCCCTATCCCATAATTAGGATGGGATACTTAAGTCGGCAACGCACTTACAGAACCTGTAGCATTATATTTGTGTTATAGCCACATACCATCAAAGTGCTTAATAGAAAAAATACATTCTCAGCAAATCATGAAAATAAATAAATGCGAGTTAATAGATCACTAATAAAATTTTATACAAATATATGTATCTTTTTGATAAATCAAATATCTATCTATGAAAAAAAAATCCGTAAATACTAATTTTCTATTTCAAATATTATGAAGACGAGAATTAGAAAATTGCATCCGAGCGAAGCCGGGGGCGCGTTGCAAGTTTTAAATACATAACATCTAAAAGGAAAACCGCTCGTCTACTGCGTTCCGTAATTATACAAAGCGTCTGCAAGTCGAGTCGATTTTGTCGTTTAAAATTCTCCGCTATTCCACTTTATGAATATCCTTTGTCAGGATTGCTGCCGGTCCACAAGTAAAAGTTGACTGTAGCAGCCGCAAGAGATTCTTGTTTACAAGTCAATGGGGAGGGGTTTTTATTCATATTTATTGCGATTGCTTAATCTGGAATTCCCAGCGAAATTACAATACACAGATTCCGTTTTAGCATTCAATTTTCGTGTGACATCGCTTATAAAAAAGGTCATTCTCGACTAAGGAGAGCTTCTGAACACACTTAGAGGATAGAAGGTATTAGTGATCATTAAGTATTATTGAAGTGATGCTTTTTTTGTGCGAGTTGAGTGTAATATTTCAAGGTATTCGACCTTAACGATTGTGTAACGCTCAAGTGACGCTTCTTGTAACGTTTTCCATGACATCTACCGCTTACTTATTTGTTACACAAATAATTCTGTACACGCGCATGTTTTTTTTAATTTTAATGTTACATTACAATACAGCAATTAATATTATTATTTTCTGAATTTGTAATAAATGATTATGGTATAATATGTTATATAAAACCTTTTGAGTACTTCTCTTAATCCTCTTTAAATTCTCGAAATATGTAGTTAAAATATTTAATAAGTCCACACTATAAATAGAGCAAAACGCCGTTTAGATGTAATAATTCTAACATATTTTGGTCTGATGTTTAAATAGAGTTAATATATTAGTATGTAATAAGGAATTATGAAACTTAGGTGATGAACTCATATACAGAATAAATAAATTATTTCATACGTTCAAAACTAAACCAATCATACATATTCACAAAATTTTACTTGGGCGATCTCGGAGATAAGCAGCTGAACACGTGATTTTTATATGTAAACGTTAATCAATATTGTGAATAATTTTTATTATAACTGTTTTATCTACTGGTAATAGTTTGTTTTATATACAATTTATTATTATTATCAAAATTTTTTTTTCGTGCATTGTAATAGTTGTTTCATTACTATAATCGCAGTCGCGTGTTTCGGTCAATTGTCCATGACGTCATCGGTTTTTGTTCTTACGCCCCTGCCTTGTTAGAAATTTACGATAATGTTACCATTCAGAACTAGTGACGTCACAGCTTGTACCGAACGCTTCGTGTCGAGCGCACTGCGATTAGCGAGGTACTGTCGTCGTATTTTAGAATTTTTTTAATACAGTCTGCGAGTACCGTAAACTATTTGAAAACTACTTATGTATTTTTTTTAACTTATTTTTATAATTGTATCAATACTAATAAGAGACATCGTATTTATAGCTTCTATACATGATACTGAAACTAAATTGACGAACGATTTTTAGAATTTTTTCTGTATGTATGTATGTTCCTCCATAACTCTTAAATGAATTAACTGATTTTCAAGAAACTTAGGAACGTACAGGACACAGGATCGTCTATTTTTTTTTCTTTTTCAACGCGGACGAAGTCGCGGGCGCCAGCTAGTATTATACTTATAAATACCGTTACCGTTTCTTCTGTAAACCTATTTGTTTCCTAAACGGTACCTACCTGGTAGTTTTTTTATACTTCAAAAAAGTTCAAAATCTTGTTATATTTTTTTTTAAGAAATAAACGACTTGATTTGATTTGGTTATCTGTGGATTCTGTATATTGTAAAACACTAGAGCTATGCTTATGAATATGCTGTGCCTAATAGGCACTATTGGCTCTCGAGTACTCGTAACCAAAATCTGGACAACACTCGGGTATAATTGCTTAATTTCGTGCTTCGCGCGGACAAGTACAAATTTCCAGCTGTCGTTTTGTAGGTTGACAATTATTTTTTGTGTTAAATAAATGAGTTCAAACGTGTCGGAAATAAACATCGATTTGTCAGATAAGACACTTGATTTGTTTGGGTTATTGATGGATTTTTAAGCTCCCTTGTAAGAATTACTAGTATATTATTATAATTTTTAATAGATACACATTTGTTGAGATTTTTGTGTGATAATCTATTGATTAAATATGAGAATATGCACATGAGAAGTTTTTTTATAATTCTTATTAAAAAATAACATAAATATTACCTTAAATCTTAAATAAAACAAAATTAATCTAGTGTTACGACGTCGTTTTCGTGACTTATGTCATGAAAAAGCGTTGTATACTTCCCAAGCAACACAGAATGGCTGCATATTCTTTGAATAAATGCATTTATACAGCCGTTATTCAAGCAATTTGGGCACAAAATGAATTGCTTTAAGCTGTATAGTAGCAACATAATAGCTGAATAGTAGCTGAATAAGCAACAAGAAGCTCATAATAGCCCATAGTGTTATAATAGCCCAAAAATCATTCAATACAGCATTTGCCTATCTTGTCAGCTCTAATACCCTTATAACGACGCTTTAAACTGAATAATTTGTGAATTTCATACTGTTATCTGGCCTATGTGTTGCCTGGGTTGTGGCTCAATGGACCTATTACATACCTACAGACTACATACCTACAGATCTAGGTATTCTATCAAACTTCCCTATAAAATCGGTCAGTAACGCTCTTCTTATTTTATTTAAAAGTGTGATAAAAAAGAAGTTCTATACTCAGAACAATAAGGTTCAATAAAATTGTAATTGTAAAAATTAGACATAAAAATAAAAATTCAATGAATCCGAGATAAGTGGTTTGAACTCTGACTTATTAATGTAAGAATAAAATCCACCTGTTTCCATCTGAAAAATCGTTTTCATTGAAAGTATTCGAAGCGAAACCGAGTCAAACAAAGGGCGGTCAAAACAAAAACCTTACTATGACCATAAAGAGGGTACCCTCGGATCTTTACCTCCTTACCTTTTTTATTGTTGCCTAACCTTTTTCCGTTCATCCACTCTCATTTAATAACCTTTTTTGCAGTGTACCACATAAAATAGGGTTTCACTTTGAAGGACTAGGGGGGGAGATAAAACTGTGGAAACACTCGGAGCTTCCGTAATATTCACCTCAGCTTTGGCGCTTAAAATCTATCAAATATATTTTAATATCTAATGACATATATTAATGTAATAAGTTAAATTAATAGCTTGGTCCGAATTCATCTACTTACTATTTATATATTAATTTAAAGAAGTATTACTATTTTTAAGCCTAATTTAAAAAGTTCTAATTTTCAAAGTTTAAAAGTTTAATCTCATGAGAGTCCGTTAGCTCGTCTTTTTTAGGACATCATGGAGACAAACTTATTTTACACTATTTTACACAGGATTTATTTGTCTATTTATAAAATGCTGAGGTCGAATAATTTGCTGAGAGCCCTAATAGATGTTGCTTTCTATTTTAGATTAGAGTTAGCTAAGCTCATTTCAGCTGCCGTAGAATAGTTATCATCAAAATCCAGCTCCAGGCTTCTAATGCTAAGCACCATATCTTGTTTGGCTACAGTGAAAGCTTAAACGGCACACAATGACAAAATAAGATTTTGATTTTCGCATTTACTTAAGTCATCAAATATTTAATTTTCTGCTTGGTTCTTAGTCTGTTGAGTTTAATATAAGAAACTAAAATCGACCATCTTCAAAGTATATTGTTGCCTTGTTTTCGCTTAGCGTTCCTTTCATTTTTTATACTTTTTAATAGGCTCCTAAGAGTCGTACGGTGAGGTTAATTCAAAAGATTTTTTTAAAATCCACTAGCGAGGTTAGCGCGTTCAAAAAAACAAACAAACAAAAATAAACAACAAAGTCTTACAGAAATTGTAACGATTTCCTTTTTGTCCCTGAATTATCCTGCACCCAGAAGTATTTTACATGCACGATATCTAACCTAGTATCTACAAGGAATTGAGCATCTTGATAAAACCTCTAAGGACAAAATGATTGTAGACCCATAAAAAAACATTAATCCACCGTTGAAGACACTTGTGACGATGTCGGGCATTAGTGGCCCGAATTTACGCGAAGGTTTTACGTCCCACTCGAATTTCAATGAATGCCCCAACGGTTTCTTCCTCTCCACGTCTCTTTTAGTAAACGGATTTATCGAAAAATCCCTTCATTTTGACTACACGGCTCATTTACAACGGGATCTTTTCAACATATTGTCTCTTTTCTTTTTGTTTATTAAAACAGCAAAATTTGCATTTATTTTCCATCCACTTCTTTATCGATTTCACAATCCTTATAAACAATCTCGTATATCTGGCTGTATGTCTTGCATTCCGTTACTTATCCAAATATTCAGCACTAAACTGATTTTTAGTATTTTTCAATAGGTAGACTCTGGCGAAGTTTCACTGCAAAAGGTATCCGATGTATATTACAGCATGAACTTTACTTTTTTCACTATGTCATTCTACAGCCTCCATACATTCAAACGTAAATATTTAGGTACTACTTTTTGCAAACTTTACAAGCTTACAACAACTTACAAGATTGATTACTTCAGTTATTGATTAGTTACCTATCTTTTTTAAATTAGACAGTGTCTTACTTTTTGGCCAGAAACCCTTTAGCTTAGTATAAGCTAGAAGCTTTGCGAAATAAGAGGTTCACATTGATAATATAACACGATTATTTTGTAACAGTAATTTTTTAAAAAACTCAAACAAAAATAAAAATAAAGTTTTCTTATAAAACGTATATCCCATCGAATATTTGAAAGCTTGTAAAACACGCTTTCAAATTTCTCATTACCGACTGTTAAGGGAAGAATTCTCTTAAAATGCTTCCAAAGCTATTGTTTCCAACAATTTGAAGACACTTCTTTCAAGCATTTCAATCTTCGCGTAAGAAAAGAAATCCTCACAAAGTTAAACAGAACGTTAGGTATAGTACAGCGATTGCCATACGATTCCAATTGAGATGAAACGACGTCTTTGCACTAGTGGACGTCGGTCGAAAATAAAATGTTCAACTTTTGTCTCTATTCGTCATTGTGGAAATATCAGAGGGATATCAAAACGTCTGCCTCCAAACAGAATCTGGACGGAAACCGATGAAAAATTATACGAGGAAGAATTGTCAAGTACATTCTTTGTTGTCGTTATTGGAGATTCCGATCGACGATTCATTCGGATGTCGACAAAGGGAATTTATTATTTTAGCGACCTTTAGGTAAATCTAATTCTTGGGGCTGACAACCAGTGCCTTTACGATTGAGATTAAAAAACTTTTCCACCAAAGTCTCGGTACGGAAAAAATATTAATGAAATTTTCGCAAAGCCACCGTCGTTGACCGAGCAAGAGAGTTCATCAAAGTATTTCTCTGTAGCGGATAGGCAATTAAGTATTTCAATTTTCTGTTACTTCGCCAAAGGAATTGTTTCAACGGCATTATTGATTAATGGCCCATTATGTTTATCATTATTAAGACTTTTTCTTTACTTCAACATTAATTTTGTTGTTACAAACAGATATTTTTGATAAAATACGTCCAGCAGCTAAGAATTTGTTGCAAATATTCTTAATGTTTTCGTGATTCTTATTCGTGATGTGTGATTCAAAAGGGGTTCTTTATGTGATCCATTTAAGAGTAGTTTAGCCGATTTGTGCACAAAAAATGTACGAAATATATTAAAGTATAATGGGGCACGTCTAAGACTTAAAAATATTTTTTTCTAGATATACGATTTCTGGATTTGACCACTTCTTTTTACACCAAGATTTGCTGAAATTCATTTCTGCTTTTGACTATTTCGAGATAAATTGGTTCTGGCATTGCCCTACATCCAGAAAAATTAACAAACTCGTGCTGTTGTTATTTGTGGTCTCCTAAAAATTCTGGTTACCACCTCCTGATAACTTTCCAGTTTATCACTGTAGATTGAAGTGCCAAACTACTCTACAATATTTTTTATTTAATAAACTAAACAGAAACGGTAGCTTATTTTACTGTTGCCAGTTAAGTTTTATGTTGTTTTCATGGTTTTCTTTGTAACAAATTCCTGACAGTTGCATGCCTTAGAATATGTATTAGGTATGCTTTTAAGTACTAGAAGTGTTTAAAAAATGTGGAGATTTTTTGCAGAATATGTTATTGTCGGAATTCGGAAAATGTTATTGTCTGTTTTTATGATTTATAACCGATAGATATTAGATTTCTGTTCAACTATGAGGATAAGTTGGGCATAATTGGACCAACATGATTTATTTTCTATTCCCCTCCTATTTTTCGCCCCTTACAATTCTCTAGGATTCCATAATTCTCCAAAAGGGTTCTCTGAGAAGTATTTACGTGGTATGGCGCACATTTTAGATAAGACAAATTCTGGATGCCGGTTTGGCTTTAGCATTTCTGAAAGTAGGTAAAATTGTTCAATTCTTTAATGAATTTTTCTCATATTACAGATAAAAAAATTCAAATTCAAATAATGTACTATACAATAATATAATAAAAATCACAGTGACAATTTAAATTATATCCATTTAATGAAATCTGTAAATCCAAAGATCTTTGAGGTATGTGTAAATCCAACATATTTCTAAAATGGCATTCTAACTTATGAATGTGATTTTGAATCTAATCCAATGTGATTAAATGTATGTAATAGTAAATTAATAGGTCATTATTAATATTAATTTATCAATACATTGCGGGTACTTTAGTGACTAGTGCAGCAGTTAGGTAAAATCTTACAGGAATACTATTTATTAGTAAAGAATGTTTATTGATATTGGTTTCTTCCATATGTTTCTTCGCAATGTTTTGCTTGATTCAAGTGATCAATATTTTTAATGTTCACAGTGTAATATAGTATGATTAATAATTGATTTTAAGTATGTCTTTTGTCGATCATAATCACCAAAGTACTTATGTTATGTTTTGTCAATAACTAGGTCGTTTTATCTCACATATTGAAATACCAAGCGTTTTCAAAAAGAACTGGTTCCAACTAATATCTGTTGTTAACTCATTGACACACAATTCAGTCGTAACCGGTTGCCGCCAGTGTTTGCATCTGATCGGATCTCGTTTATGGGGTCGTAAATTTTACTATCAGTAATGACCGTCATTACATGCATTTAATCACTTCTGTCCTTAAGTAAAATTATTTTTGCCAAAGTATTACAAACTAGCTGTTGCACGGGACTTCGTCCGCGTAACTTCATAAAATATAATACATTCGTGTCTGTGAAACTATGGAAATACACATACAAAATTTCAACCCAACCGGTCAAGCTGTTTAGTAGTTGACATACCGACAGCAGCGCCACCTACCGGGTCCAATTGTATTTTTAAATAATCCAGAAAATCATTGAAATACCTATATAAAATTTCAACCCAATCGGTTCAGCCGTTTAGAAGTTATGTGAAAAAGAAGTTAAGTACGGAAGGATAATTCTTACTACCCGTTGTCCTTTTACCCGTTTTCCCGTAGGAATGAAGCATTTTCCCACGGTAAAAAGTATTCTATGTTCATCACAAATAATGTCGGCTTCTAATGGTAAAAGAATTTTTCAAATCGGTCCAGTAGTTTCGGAGCCTATTCTATACAAACAAACAAACAATCAAATCTTTCCTCTTTATAATATTAGTATAGAATATTTAAAACAAAATATGAGTATACAAAACCAACAATTCTTGGTAATTAATTAATTATGTAATCTGATCCTTAGAAACGTACATAAATACATATATCATGTCTTTTATTTGATGTTAATTTAGTAAAGACACTAGTTATTGTTCCACATTCTGACTGAGCTGGATCAAGGGATATCCTGGTACTCTCTCGAACCTGATAGGAAAAAAGATAAATAATAGGATGAGGCTAGGGCCCATCCGTATTCGAATTAGCAACATCACTGGTAGTGACCACATACACAGTAATAAAAATTCTTACTAAGTAACATTTTGTCATAAAAATCAACCTACTTTTTTATATTTTAATGGTTTTTTAGTTGAATACTTAAGCTTATTGACACAGCTATAAAAATAAGGGTTGTTACAATTAATGAGAAAAAAGTAGTGAACTGTTTATTCACCTGAGGGTCGGAAAAGTGGTTTAAAATTAGGGTCTACTTAAGACATTGTATTGTAGTATGACATCATAATTATTATTAATTATGTGTTCTTCATTCTTTCGCTATATAATCTCAAAAATCTATAATGTTGAATGACAATCGTTGTATAGGTTGCTCGTTGACGTCATTGTTGTGTAAGTCATTATAAGATTTATTACATAGGGAACGGAAATAGCAATTTAACAGGAAGTCCTGACCACTGAGTAACGGAAGTTAAGGAGATTGAGGCTGTACTTATGAGTTGATATTGTCAAAATACTAAGTAAAAATATGTCTGCTATTAAATAATTGTAGTTAATAACAATGTTATAGTTCTTGTTTTAGTCTTAGATTAGTATTTCTTATAATATACTTAGATATAGAAATTTACGGAAATCTAAAATCACACAGATCTGATTACAGTGTATTAGTTTTTAATACTAAAACAAGCTTGTCTCAGTATACTCTTAATTTACCTGACTGTGCAGTTATGTGCTAAAATATTTTCTAAAGTAATGTGAAAAAACATATCTAAAATAGTTATCATAATATGCAAAATAGGATGCAGGATGCAAACCCAGTTTTCCAGCTTCTTCTGTAATAACACGCCGAAAAATGTAATATAACTCATTAAAACAGCGACCCAATGAATATGAATAGAAATAGAGCTATGAACACACTAAAAGCTACATATTTTATAAGCAAGTATGCCGCGCGTCTTCGCTTGCTTCGCAGATTTATTATTTATTAGTATTGATTGATATCTATGTCTACGACTTCGTAAGAGCTGTAGTTATTTTTTTGAAAGTCCCTAACAAACCTTACATCCCAACAACTTAAATTTTGACAATTTTCAAATTAATATTTTTGCAGGACAAAAAGTATCCTATATGTAGCCAATAAATTATTATATTGAATTGCCACACGATTTAAGAGCTTTTGATTTAAGATCTACTTTTGAACTTTGTTTTTTGTAAACTATTTATATCATGCTAATTGTATACTATTTAGCACTGCAATTTAGTAAATTATCATATTATACACGTATTTTATAGTATTTATGTACATAATTGCATTCTGTCTGTATACTTTACTAGCTGTGCCCGCGACTTCGTCTGCGTGAAATAGTGGGTAGCATTTTTAATTGTTTAGGCTTTTTATTTTACAAATTATACATATTTTAGTGCTTCTATAACTTAAAAAGAACATTCTAAAGCCGACTAATCATCTTTCAAAACCCCGAGCGCAAAGAGTTTTCATACAAATGACGATACTTCCATACAAACTTCTATCTCCTTTTTCAAGGGCTGTAAGGGGTACAACCCTTTTTCCGCATTAAAAAGTAGCCTATGTCCTTTCTTAGGTTCTAGACTACTTGTGTACCAAATTTCGTTTAAATCGGTTCAGTAGTTTTGGCGTGAAAGCGAGACAGACAGACAGACAGACAGAGTTACTTTCGCATTTATAATATTAGTAAGGATAAGGATTAAATAAATAAATATTGTATGTGTTGAATCGCATCATTACTCGTATATTGTATATTAATTTTGATAAACTAAGTCAGCGATTCCTTTTGTAAGTAAATTTCAAAGCTACTAAACTTTAACGACGCTCTTAACATTAAAATATTAGCCTAGCGCTCGCTTCGCTAATGTGGTCGCTATCTTAACGCTGTGTACATGTGAGGTAGGAATTTTCCCGTCTCTTACTCTGAATACGAATGGACTTTTTCACCTGAATCTACGCCCATTAATATTCCGTTTTCTGTTTGTTACTGTTAGATTTTTTTCATTTTATTTTCTAGTGATACAAATGAAAATTAAGAATAAATTTCTTCGCTAGAGAACTATAGTTATACCTGTAATTACATGTTGTAGCTACAGTAGATACAGTCATTTATATTAAGATTTATCTGTGTTCCAATAGCTTAACGTTGCATTTCAGATTGAAAATCTGTGTAATTTTCACATAGATTGTAATCTTTATTTTTTTCAACATTATCATCTTAATCATCCATCCATCTACCTATACTTCTAATACTTATGACTTCTTAAACCAGTAAAAGACAAGTCATTGTGGACTGTCTTGGTGCGTGAAACGGTATAATAAATAAAATGGTGGTTTCAACTGCTTAAAATGCAAACCAGCTCGTATTTCATCCCACTACATAATCCGTCTTGTTTGTAACCATCGAAATAATCTCTGCGAGTCGTAACACATTCGCAATTACTGTATAAAAAAATATCTCAAAAATAATTGACCCAGTTTTTATTTACAAATTACCTTGACGTACCCTTTATTAGGCATCCATTCAGTCCGGAACAGGTGAAGCCATTTCTAAATGTAACTCCATATAATCAGACGTATCTCCGATTTCAACTCCGACGGACTAATTTGCGAGATCCATTTTTGAACGCCCACATCGTCGACTCATTGACCCGAAAAGAATAAAATAAAAGTATATAATACCGAAGTCGTGATGCTGCGAGTGTGTGACAGCAGACGGCGACTGACGAGGGTGCGCGGACAGAAGCCGGCCCGTGCCCGCGCCACGAATACAAATTGACCGGCCAACCGTCACGTCGGATGGCCTTTATTTGACGACATTATATTCCACAGAGTCCGGTCTCTGTTTAGCCTTCGTAGAACTAATAGCAAAGTCAATACGTTTATCCTAACACAACAAAAACATTAATTGTCTAGCACAAAATTTCTGCGGTCAAATTTTAACACCTGTATACAAAATTACGATTTCAACATTTCAAATATTTCATTCATTCATTTCATGGACTCAAATAAAAGAAATACTTCAAAACATGCCTTGAACTTCAAAGATTTTTTATTATTCAAAATGTATGACTGATTTTTATTATTTTTAGCATTTTATAATTACATTCGGTCTAGTTACTATATTACAAACCGATGTCTATAATACATACTTGTATATTTGGTTTGTAAAATTATTTTTCATTGGTCGCGTTATTATATTGACATCCATGACTTATTAATATTCAGATCACTACTTTAAATTCCAATATTTAAAAGAAGTTAAAGACGTATATCATACGAGTCACAAGTAAAAAGTTCAACGCTATATTATTATTATATGCGATAACGACATTAAAATGCCCATATTTTATATGTTACCAAGTTTACGTGACCTGGTGTCGTTTAGTTATTCCGAGCAATAAGATTCATGTTGAGTTAGTTTTCTTTCGCGAGTCTTTTCTCCGTAAAAATATCTTGATTTATTTCAGCTGTGTTTGTTTCGTTTAACGTCGAAAATATTTCTTTTATTTTGCTGGTAGGTGTCACTGTATCTACTGGAATTGGGAAGACATGCTGACTTTATAAATGTGCCCAGAAATTATCACCATAATAATAGAAGTATTGATCCAACCCCGATTATTAGAAATTCTTAAGGTATAAAAATTACATATTGACAGTATACTAATAAACATTTCTAAGATATGACTTTTGTCGTATGGATATAAAATCTCTTGATCTAGTGTAATCTGTGTAATTTAATCTGTGAAATTATTATTAAATTGAATTATTAATTATTGAACTATTGATACTATGAAACAATGTATACCATACTAATCAATGCACTAAATGACAGGATATCTTATCTGGTCTATCAAGCAAACTCCTCACTTTATACACACCCGTATGTGTTCCACAAAATATAATATAGAATCACAAGTAACATTTGAATAAAGGAAAGTGCACTTATTATATCAGTCAGACTGAATCAACATGCATCACAAAAGGAAGTCCACTGTCCAGTTCCAACGGCGAGAAGTCTCACAAAATATCTCGTAGACAAAATCGTGTGTAGTGTTTGTACACAGGCATGTCAACACGTCTAACTACCGTCTGCTCTGAACAAAGAGGAGTGCATTCTGAATGACAGTTGTTACTGTAAGTAGGCACTTGTCTGCAGCCGCATTGTGTAATTTCACTCGTAATGGTCGTTCGGTTTGTGAATGTCGAACTGCTTCTTTCTAAAAATTCACCATTATTTTATTGGTCAGCTCTTTCACATTGTTTCAGCGCCGATTCATTTGAGTATAACACGGTTCCTTCTGTTGTTTCATTTATGAGATTCTCAATAGGCAAAGATAAGTCTTTCTGTTTTCCCTTTAGTTAATGTTTGTTTTTCGTCGGATAGCCAAATAATTCTGAACGTTCAGATTTTTTATTTTTCTTATACCACTCTTATGGTTCAGCTATGGTTAAAAATTGGGCTTTCAATTGTAAAATTATTTCCATTTTTTTTTATTATATATATTTTTTTTATGTTAAGGTCGACAGACGGGCTGACGGTCCACTTATTGGTAGGTGGCTACCGTCGCCTATAACACAAGCAACGCCATAAGTGCTACAAGTGCGCTGCCGACCATAGAAGGACTAAGGATAAGGGATAGGGGAGGGATGGGGTAATGGGCTCTGGCATCCCTTACTCACTCACCGAAACACAACAGCACATAATGCTGTTATTTCACGGTGGTATTCTGTAAGGTGGTGGTTACTGCCGCCAGACGAGCTGCCCAAATGACTGCGAAACGCAGTGTGCCCTGCCACTACTATAATAAACATATCTGGAAAAACCGTGATGGAAAACATTACTTGCATGTCTGTGATGACCAAGCTACGAAGACAAGTAATGTCCTATTTACCTAGAAACTAATAGAACGTTATTAACAGAACTAAAAGAAAAATGAATAATGGCAAAAATATTAATAATAAAAGGTTAACTTTAATAAACTTAATTACACAAGTCAATTACTTTTAATATTTTATTATTTACTTGTTTTTTTTTAATCAATAAATATTTCTTTGAAACCTTTTTCATTAGCGATTGACAAGGTTTTAATGTATTATAGTCCGCTTTTGAACTCTGTCTTGGTTATTTATGGAAGTACTATTACCAATTGTAAATATAGATTTCAATGCAAAACGTGCCTTAGTTGTTAACACATACAGCTTTTATTGATTAATGGAAGCTTCGAAGCTCTATATTTCGTAAAATGTTTCAAATGTTAAAGCCAATTTTGACGTTGAGTAAATTATACACAATTAATTTTGAAAATAATAGGTAAGGCACCGTGTTTCGTCATTTTATTAAATTTTCTTGTACATTATTATTACTTCATAGGATGAACAACATGTAATATTTATGGTACCGTTTTATTTGTATAAAATGATAATTTAAAAATATTTTTAAAATATTTGATCAGTAACAATCATGTTGTTACTGATTATAATGTAGAAATGTTTTTAAAAATGTGTATTTCATAAACTAAGTTTAGACAAATTAATAAAATGTTTGACTAAATACTAAAATACACTTTTATATTGTAAAAAAAAAATACATGTCCGAAACTAATACCTCATCATAATATTTTTTGTCTTAAAACGTATTATTGTAACAATTTTTTATATATACACAAACCTTCCTAGTTCATACCTCTTTCCATAAGTTAAAACAAAACTAAAGAGGTTTCGGAGTCCATAGATAACAAATATACTTAAAATATGTTACAAGATACATACAATAAATCTGCTAAAACTTACACAAGCACATAATATATCACGTACGAAAATAAACATACGAAACGAAGTAAAATAAATGAAATTATGACAACATATTGTATTCACGATGAAACTGGAGCCAGGTGTCGACAGTTACGAGTGGTACGACAAATTTTGTAACACAAATTACTCATGTTTTTTGTCAAATTCGAGGTGTAAACTTCAACATATTTATTTTTAACACATCTGAAAATGCAATCAGTATACGTTTCGAGCCGTGGCTTGTTGACGTTCAGAACAACACTAACTAATCTGTCTGCATTTGGATTAAATATATTTGGAATTTGTACCGATGTTATTTTTTATAATAGACTAGCTGTTGCACGCGGCTTGTCCCAGGTAACTTTTTAAAAAGCCTATGTATGCTCACTGATAATGTAGCTTTCTATAGGCGAAAGAATTTTCAAAATCGGTCCAGTCGTTTTGGAGTTTATCTATACTAATATTATAAAGAGGAAAGATTTGATTGTTTGTTTGAATAGAATAGGCTCCGAAACTACTGGACCGATTTGAAAAATTATTTTACCATTAGAAGCCGACATTGTCTGTGATGAACATAGGCTACTTTTTACCGCGGGAAAATGCTTCATTCCTACGGGAAATCTAAAATAAAAGTAAATACTCGCGGCTTGGCCCGGGATACACTTGACAGCGGCATCTATCCAGAATCGGTGAAGCGACTAAGATTAAACGGTAGATGGCCGGCGTTTTATACTTTTCAACGCGGACGAAGTCGTGAGCGAGCTAGTTCATTAATACAAACATACAAAACTTCATATTATTATAGATTAATCAAAATGTTTGTTCTTTGTTACAGGTAACAAAATGGAGTTTAGTGTTAATATGGTGAAGTGTGAGTGATATGATAATGAACAAGTGATTGAAGATGAAGAGGATCGGGCCCAGTTCGGGTGCCGCGTGGGCCTACCTAATGGTTCTAGCTGCATTGGGCAGGACCACAGCCTATACTGACACGGAGGATTTCCTAAGTGATTTGGATAAGCCAGGTGTGTATTGACTATAGTGTTATACTATTTTTTTTTTTAATGTGATCAGTCAACTAGTAAACTTTTTAAAAATTGTTCTGTCCTTTCTTGTGACGAGTTCATTTTGGACACATTTGTTTCAGCACAGCCCTCGCGTTAACTAAAAGTTAAGATCTTATCTCTTTATTTTTTAAACAATTAATAAGCACGTAATTGTTAAAAGAAAAATATTTTACTCGTATAATAAATAATTCATTGTAAGCATTTGGTCGAAGGATCATTGCAATAAAATGTTCAAATTAAATTATCCTATCATTTTTATTATAAAATCTTTTATTTAAATATTATAATGTATAATAATGGGTAATCGTTAATAACATTTAAAATATCATATCACAAAAACAACACAAGTAATGTTTTAATAAAACATTAAATGTGGTAGTGTCTCTAGGTAACGTTTTTTGCCCATTACTATTCCAAAACCAGTTACATGAAACTAATTGTAAATACACAGTTTTTTCAATCCATAAAAATGGAAACAAAAAAATGTTAATCATAACTAAACAAAATTTCATTGCACGTTTAATGTCTGTGGACGTAAGTAATGGCCACCTATTGAAGCTGTTTTAGTGAGAGGGTTTATATCGATATACGATATCGGTTCAATGTAAACAATGTTGTGAACACTAATGATCAATCAAAACTAAAACGTGGGCGGACCCAAATGGGATAGTGATGAGAAAACTTTTTAGTCGATAAAATGTTCATTTTATCGACTATAATAATGTCGGTAGCGATTCATCTTCCAATTATAATATTCTAGTTTGTATATTGTTATTCCATTTTGAATTCACACTCGTTACTCTATTGTACCATAAATTTTTGAAAATGTATTAAAAATATTAAGTTTTAAATCTAAATAATTACTAAATTTGTGACATATTTCGCTAGCGGAGTTAATCATTTCGTTGTGCAGTTTAGATCCAATATTAAAATACATGACAAAGAGGATAACAATGACGAAACCTTGCTCTCAGCTATAAATTTCAAATTTATATCTGACACATTTAAAGAAGTCTCAGTCATATCTTTTCCACATACATAAAATGATGAATCATGTTAAGAATCTTTGAATAATGTATTATTTAATACGATTTCGATGACAATGGAAATAACACGGGGCACGTCACTAATTATAACGTAGATGTCGTAAGAGATATTAAATTATATCAACGACACACATTCCTTTGTTCGCTCTAAATTATGTGTAACATTAAATACTCTTTTTATAGATGTGTGTTATTTTGTACTTGTTTAAGTTTAACAAAGTTTATGAATCAATGTGCTTTTTTTAAGAGAGATAAAAAGTTTTAATTTGCTCACACTTTACTATTTAGTTTGTGGGATATTTAGATACAGATGTTACAAGATTAATTTCCTCCTTATTAGTTATGTTTAACTTTTGAGAATTTTTGATGTTAACAATTTCTTAAAATATATAATATTTCAAGTGTTTATTAGTATTTCATTACTCTACTTTTATGGATTCATCCGTTTGCTAAATGTTTATAAGCATTATTTATTTATTTATTTTTGCAAAATTTTCACCTAAAAGGTGTATTATTTTCTCATTTTTAAATTACTTATTTTTTCAAAAAAAAAAGGTGGTACCAGTCTTTTATTTTAACCAGGGCTTGGAACTAGCAAGACTCAAAAATTATTCAAACGGACCAAACTTACAAAATTTAAAACATATTTAAGAGCCTTAATTTTCTCCTCATAACTAGACACGCAGGACCCCTGCAAAGTTATTTAAAAAAACAAGAAAGCCTCACAAAGTCTTCCAAACAATTATACAAACATTATAGGAACTGAAACGTATTTAAATCATCTGGCAACACGATCGCTGACAGCGGCGCGGTGTTTAATGAATTATAACAATCTTTTATACATGGCAACACACGGCTTTATGGTAACTACATTAAAGAAAGGTTAACAAGCTGGTCGAAAGAGAGCATTTCATTTTTTTATTTTGGTGAAATATTTTAATGAACTTCACTTTTAAATTTGAAATTGTGTTTCAATTTAAAACGAATCCTTAGTAAATAATTAAGAACAAGAAACCCTCCCTTTTTTTAATTAAAAATTACTGATTTTGCTGTTGAATGCTCAATTTAATTTAATTAATGTTATTTTATTTATACAGTTTTAATTATTAGCTATTTCCTTAACCCCATGTCTATTACCCTTAGCGCCTCTTTCACCAACGTCAAGTAGGCTAAACCGTCACTTAAAGTCACCTGTCGCCGGGAATAATTTAGCTTATATACTTACCTTTATTTGTACGGTAAACGTCCCAAATATTGAATAGAAAATAATAAAAAAAATTCGCCTATCGAATGATGCAGTGCATAATTCAATAAAACAGAAAATTATTTCTAAAAGTAACTAATCAACACTTTAAGTACATGACGTTGGTGAAACAAGCGCTTAAATGTTCTTTTAGTTTTTAACTCCGGGGTTATCTGAGGCCATTCTTATCTTACAATCGCATTTTCAACTGATTTCCAAAAATGGAGGAGGTTCTTAATTTCAATGTAATTATTTTTATTTTGTTACTCAGAACTTTTGACTGGGTGAAACGATTTTGATGATTCTTTTTTTATTTGAAAGGTGGTTCTTTCCGTATGGTCCCATTTCAATTTGGTCCAGTTCTGAGAATGGCATCCATGAGAAAACGGTTTGAAGTCGTTTTTTTTTTCGAACCTACCATCAAGTGAACAGTCAGTCTGTTCTGTCACCACTTAAGTTATAATATAATTTTATATTAAGCTAAATTCTTACTGGAACATTGATTATGTAATGAAATTATGTCTGTAACTTATAAAACAGTGCTTTTATTGGCACGTGAAGCCAACAATAGTACGCGATAATATACGATAGACGATACATACCCAAGTAGCACATGTGGTTGTTATTTGAAAGACACAATATCTCATTCTCTAACATACTTTATTGCTTTCACAATAAAGTTTAGGTTCCAACGGTTAGATTTTAACGTTCTACATACATCCAGCAGTCATGAAAGAAAGGCTTATGGGAGTTCGTCACGCATGTGTTTCATGTAAAAGAATGAACAGGGTAAGACTAAGGTTAATGGTTCAGTATACATCTTCTCTGGTATTAATATTAATAATAATTTAAATTTTACAAAGGTTTCGAAAAAAAGCCACGATGATGATGACGATCCTAAGAAGAAACCCTGAAAGGAGGATACAATTCTTTTGGTATATTTTGGATACCCTTTTTTTTTTCGAAACCCTTGTATATAATTTAAAATAATGACAAAAGACTTGGGTTGTTATTATGAATTTCTTGGGGAAACCTATTTGTTGAGTAACGGTTTTGATTATAATTTTAGGAACAGAAGAAGCAATCATATTAAGCGCCTGTTTCACAAACGTCAAGTATGGCCTACTTGACGTAACTGTCATTTAAAGTCACCGGTAACCGGGGATAATGGAGCTGGTATACCTTTGTTTGTACGGTAAACGTCCCAAACATTGAATAGAAAATAATAATAAAAAATCGGCTATCGATGGATGCACTAAACCGAGTGCATAATTCAATAAAACGGAAAATGATTTCTAAAAGTAACTAATCAACACTTTACTTGACGTTGGTGAAACAGGCGCTAAGAGTTTCATAGATACTCAATCGAAAAGAGTCCCTTAAATCACTATTGAAATATCAAAGTCTGAATTTGTCTTGTGGTCACTATTAAGGTCGCATCTAGATAACGCCTCCGTAGCAAAAGCACGAGTAACAAGGTCAAGAAACAAAAGATGTCAAAACATCTTTTGAATAAATTTTATAAGATGCTGAGAGAGATAATATTCAACGATCCACTCCAAACGTTTATAAAGGCTACGACAGTACCTACGATAGCACAATTAGTGTGGTCACATTCTAAGGTCAGTCGGTCGCATTTTAGCGAAAATTACTAGATATTTAAAGCTTTTCTTGAGTTAACATTACTCTTTAATTTTTGCAAGAATTGTACATATTTAAATTGTAAATTGTAATACATATAAATTAAGCCTTGTTCCTGGAAATAGGCCTTATTTACAATGCTAGAAAGTGTCTTCAATTACAGGCTTCGAACTTTTCTAAGGTTTAAATAGAATTTGTTTTCGTTAAAAACTGAAAACATTTGGCATACATATATGATTCTGTGTCTTTATAGGCATTCGTGTACTTGTCTTCAACATCGAATATAAATGCTCTCGAGACTGAGCTTCGAACTTCTTATAAATATTAGTTCATAATATTGATAATACCATTGAACTGTCAACATAATAATCCCCAGTAAATGTTATTAATATGGTTTTAAGTGTGCGCAACCCAAACCAAGCAGGCAGATAATAATACATCAAATGCTTAACTTATGAACCGAACGATAATGTGATTGTCGGAAGATTATTATAGTATTTTAGTTTAGCCGACTTTTATTTGCTATAAACATGATATTTTGGTACACAGAATCGGATTACTATAGTAGTCAGAGGAGTCGTTTTGTTTGGGTACCGTGGTCGTCATAAGAAACCGAGTTACTAGACTACTCGCAGTAATTTAACTCGCTTGAACCGGCGATTTATCATGTTTGATTTTAACCTATTATCTCACTGGACAACTCGCGCGCAAGCAAACTTGGTACTAAACAAATTTTTAACTAGAATAGAAATATTCGTATTTCTTACTACTGGTAGGGTATATATTGTGATCCTATATTAGTTAGCGCATTTTTTGATAGTTAAACTTAAAAAAAAAGTGTTAATTTAAAAGATATGATCCTTGAAAAATCCACATTTTAACACAAGTTTTAATGCAACTTTGAGGGTGAATAGGTCACTGTAGTGTACAAAAACTCCAAAATACTTTGCCTACAAACATTGATTAGTTATTCAAGAGTTCAAATAACTTTACACGAAATAGATTTATGCAGTAGTTTTGTCAAAAAGAGTACATACCCAAGGGTCTGTTTATGATTTTTTGGGTATGAATCATTGTGCATCTCACTCGACTGCTCTTCCCGCGCATTGTGCTGTGTGAGACAGAATGAATTTTAGCTACACGCATCGATGAGTTCTAGCCGCTGACTTGTGTCATCTTAAGAATTATTTTTAAGGTTTTAAAGCCCTCTTGCTAAAAATTACACTTACTTAACTTAGTTTAAAATACATATAATTCATGATTCAAAACAATAGAAACAAAAAGCCCCAAAAAAATAGTCTTTGAAATAGCTCGGACTCACAAAGTTTCGGGATCCAGTGTCGATGGGAACGGAATTAAAAATTCCCATCTCTCTTTAATTGACTGCATCCAATCACAAAGGCAATCTCATGAAAATTAGTTTGATTACAGGAAGAAAAACAGCGGACTCGGAGACCGCCAATATTCGCGAGGAGTTCGAGGCAAAAGTAGTAATTTAGTTCAGTGGGGCTTTTAAACAGAAATTTTTATTCGTCGCCGCAGATATTCTCGGGAAACTTCAGCGATTCACATTTATAACTCTTTTTACGGTTTTGCGGGGGTTCCGTCCGGACTCAATCACAGTACAAATTAGGCAGTATCTGTACATTTTTTTAACATTTCTTTTGTCGGCAATTGATTGATTAGTAGACCACTTCATCGCTCACTAACACTTCTTTTAATTTTACCAAGTCATTACTCGTTACTTTACTTGATTGACTTAAAAGTTTTACATTCAATACTAATAATAAATCTGTAAGTGTATGTATTGTATCTATGTAATGTATGTATGTTCCTCCATAACTCTTAATATAAACGAATTAATCATGAAACTTGGTAGATAAACATTTAGACGTCCAGAACACAGGATGGGCTTTTTTTCGTTTTCAACGCGGGCGAAGTCGCGGGCGCCAGCGAGTTTTTTTATAAAAGTGTAATTTTATAAGTTAAAGTTTAAAGTAGCTTATGATTTAAAGTTTTTGTTTTAGCAGGTTTCACTCGCCTCATTAGTAAAACCTTCTGTGTAATGTAAATGATACATTGTAAGTTCTCTAAATATGTAAACATGGTTTTATTTCTCCTGCAAATGATATTATGTTTCTTTTACCATATTTATTCAGTTGTTGGAGAATGAACTCTTTCTCCTGTTCTATAACCTAAAAGTTTGTTTTGTGAATTTGTATAACTCTTTCTGTTTTGATATTGTTAAATAATATATCATTAAGTTATTTTGTTATTTCTGTTTGAATATGTTATTTTGTTCTTTTATTATAATACCTTAACAAACAGTCGAAAATCTACATAACTCTTTTTACCAAAAAATAAACCGACTTCAAACCATTGTCTTTTTTCATGGATGCCATTGTCAGAACTGGACCAAATTTAAATGGGACCACTCGGGAAGCATCAGCTTTCAAATAAAAAAAGAATCATCAAAATCGTTTCACCCAGTCGAAAGTTATGAGGTAAGAAATATTAAAAAAAAATGGTAATTGAGGACCTTCTTTTTTTGGGAGTTGGTTGAAAATATTGGCGCCACGAAAAAGATTATCGTATGAATTAATAAAATCTTCCTACATCGCTAGATCGAGGTCACCTACTGTTCTTTTTCTATATTACGACCGCTGAAAGAGCGGAGAAAATGTGCTAAGTAAATCTGTTGTTGTAACGGGAAAATTTGAGATTACACCTGACGATATTATAGGGCAAGTGAAACTCGTGCGTTACTTTGGAAAGGTTAGACGCCACTCTGAATATTTTCTCTTCTTTTATTCAACAACATTAGCTCGGATGGTTCCTTTAAAAAAATAAGGTAAATAGAAACGTAACATGTACTGTGTAAGAGCTAAAATTGTTTCGCAAATTTAAACCAATCGGAAAGATACGAATGTGAACTCTGATATTTTGGACCAGGATCCAGGAATAAATTTTCATATTTAGATTTAATATATAGATACTTTAGTACCTATTTATTGTAAACTTGTGGTACATATTTACTTAACAGGTGAAATAAATAACACGCTAGTTTTTATTTAAGGTAATGGTTACTGAGAGCAAAACTGCAACTCAATAATTTTATCTATTAGAATTTTACTATTACGTTATGTTGTTGTAGTTGGATATTAGATATTTATATTAATCCATACTATATTAATATTATAATTTCGAAAGTAACTCTGTCTGTCTGCTATCTATTCACGCTTTAACTATTTAACCAAAATTTTGCATACACGAAGGGACATACATCCAAAAAAAGTACTGTTCCCGAGTGATCGTTTAAAAATATAGAAATACTAGCTGTTGCCCGCGACTTCGTCCGCGTTAAAAAAGATAAAAAGTAGCCTATCACGTGTCCCGTACTTCTAAATGTTTATCTACCAAGTTTCATAAAAATCAGTTAATTCGTTTGAGAGTGATGGAGAAACATACATAAAATATACATACATACACAAAAAAATTCTAAAAATGGTCAATTTAGTTTCAGTATCATGTATAGAGCCTATACACGATATTTCTGAAAACAAAGTAAATTACTCCATGACCGACCTCTACAGATTTATTATTAGTATTGATAATACAGCACATACAATATCACTCAAATATCTAAAAATATTCCGTTCGCGGTAAATCATTTTGTGACAAATTGTTTCCAATCTAAACATAGTTCGATAGGCCTCAGATGTGCAGATCGGCCCAGATTAAAGCGCACGTCCCCACTCGGATTTTGGAAGATTTGAATTATTTCCGATCTTTCATCAAATTTTAATTTAGAATTCCTTTGTTTTTAATCCAGTACAGACTATATACTACTTCACTATATACAGGGCGTCCCAAGACTATGCGACATGGAGGTACCTTAAATATCGTATATATAGGATATTTTGCTGAAACAAGACTTTAATGTTATGTTAATTTATAAAAGTTAGTAAGTAATACTGCTTTCGAAGATTTTTATATAATATCTGCCGCCTGCACAGATCTTTATATAAAAACTAGCTGTTGCAAGCGACTTCGTCTACGTAACTATATAAAAATATGTTACTTGCTGATAATATTGTAGCTTTGTAACAAATCTTTCCTCTTTATAGTATTAGTATACAAGTATAGATAACACTAGCTGTTGTCCGCTACTTCGCCCGCGTAACTTTGTAAATTATATACTAAAACCTTCCTCGCGAACCACTCTATCCATTGGTGAAAACAGCATGACAATCGGTGCAGTAGTTTTTGAGTTTTTTGCGAACAGACAGATAGACGCGGCGGAGAACTTTGTTTTTTAATATCTAGTGATTACGTCCGTTATTTTAGTACTATATATTTATTAACTAGTAAAATCTTATTTTTGGGATAATCTAACAACAAAACTTACTCAAACATACTATACGTTTGGTAGGTATGTTGTTAGTTACAAATTTAAATTGTCGCTCTGCGTCTACCTTTAAGGTAATACAAGTCAGCTTTCCTCCATAGATGTAAGTAGAAAGTTTATTACTCCACTGTTTTATGTTTAATTTACAAAAGTAAGCATGATACCTATTTATCTTGTCTTCGTATGCATACAAACTTTAAAAAAAGTATTAATTTAAAAGACATGATACTTGAAAAATCCATATTTTAATACAAGTTTTAATGCAACTTTGAGGGTGATTAGGTCAATCCAGTGTACAAAAACTCCAAAATACTTTGCATACAAACATTGATTGATTATTCAAAAGTTCAAATAACTTTACACGAAATAGATATATGCAGTAGTTTTGTCAAAAAGAGTATATATGCCCAAGGGTCTGTTTATGATTTTATTTTTGGTATGAATCATTGTGCATGTCACTCGACTGCTCTTCCCGCGCTTTGTGATGTGTGAGACAGGACGCATTTTAGCCATGAGACCGATGTGTTCGGGCCGCCTACTTGTTTCACCTTAATGAAGTCATTTTTATGTGGAATTCCTGCTTGTCGAGCCATTATTACGAAGGTAACCGGGTCCGGAGTTTTTGAAGGGTAGCCATTGAGAGGTGCCTGGTATGCGGGATATTTAGGGTTTAATATCTCTCAACGTTGTAAAATGAGGAACGCCTGTTTAAAATATTTACAAAGATATTTAAATACTTTTATTTATTTATTAGATAGTTTATTTTGTACAATTTGATAACAAAGTAAAGAACTACTTAGGTACACATTAAAACCAATTTCAACAAGAAAATAAAAAAAATTGTAAGTTTAAGTTCGGTTAAGTAAGTTTAACTTAACTGAAGTATTTTTAAGTTAAGTTAAGTGAGTTAAAGTTAAGTATACTGATCTTCTTTTGTATGGTAAAATGCACACTTCCCTATCTTATCCCCTTACCCTTAATTCTACTGTAGTCGGCAGCGCACTTACAGCATCTGTGGCGACGGTAGCCACCTAACCATCAAGTGGACCGTCAACCTGTCCGTCGACCTTAACATAAAAAATATATATTTTGGAACATAAACTAATATTTTTTTGAAAATAAGGTTCTAATTCTTTCAGAACCCTAACAGGGTAAGAATATTAAGAAGGAAGCCAAAAAAGTAATAACATCGCTTTACATATAGTTCTAGGTTTCATAAATATTCACGTGGATTCCATAATAATATATTAAACGTTTGGTTTGATATATTGCCACTTCGCCGTGGCAATGGCATCTCATACGCAATGCAAATTTTAACGGAACGCCACAAAAGGGGATGTTGTTATTATATTATATTGTGGGGGTGAAAATATCTGAACTACGTCAATGAGCGTAAAATGGGTTTTTTTATGGTAGACAAGCAAAAGGTGATCGTTAAGTTGATAAGTTCAAATGAACTTATTTATTGGACTTAAATAAAGCGCAATAAACACTGAATATCCAAGGTAAATATGTGACTTATTTCTTTCTCTCCATAACTCACACACCAAAAGGCATTTGTTGCATGAATTAAGGGATGGTAATGTGCTACTTCTCTTCCTCCACCTTATCTTTGTCCTACTCTAGCTGGTGCCCGCGACTTCGTCCGTGTGATGTTATATAGCCTAAAGTTTTTTTTTTTTTTTTTTTTTTTTTTTTTTATGTTAAGGTCGACAGTCAGGCTGACGGTCCACTTGATGGTAGGTGGCTACCGTCGCCTATAACACAAGCAACGCCATAAGTGCTACAAGTGCGCTGCCGACCATAGAAGGATTAAGGATAAGGGATAAGGAAGGAAAGGGGTAATAGGCTCTGGCATCCCTTACTCACTCACCGAAACACAACAGCACATAATGCTGTTATTTCACGGTGGTATTCTGTAAGGTGGTGGTTACTGCCGCCAGACGTGCTGCCCAAATGACTGCGAAACGCAGTGTGCCCTACCACTACTAAATGAAAATCTTCCTCGATAAATGAACTATTCAACACAAAAATAATTTTTCAATTCGAACCAGTAGTTCCTGAGATTAGCGCGTTCAACCAAACTTCAGCTTTATAACATTATACTATAGATTTCAATAGGACCGCATTTGCATCCCCCGGTGGTTATTATAGGCGGTCCTCACCTACATAAAGTGGATTGTCAGGCTGTCTATTACTAAAAAAAACATACAACAAAAATTTATTTATTATATATTTTAAAACATAGTATAGGTACATAATATACTATGTAACGTTTGTAGAAGAACAAAATGTATTGAATTTTATCTTAGACTTGTAGCAGTTGTAACATTTACACGTGTTTTACGTGACTTATTTAGGTAATAATATTATATCTACTGTGGTACCTAAGTAAAACCAAATAGCATCAGAACATATTGTACTGATATTGTAGTGATATTGTCCGATTAAAAAATATACTTACAACCATACCATATGTGTATATTTTAATAATGGCAATGGTTTTAAAATAATATTTATGGTACATAATTATAAGCTCTCTATGTAGGTACTGTCCGAGGGCTTGACTAATCGTAAAACTAACCCATAAACTACCCATATCTCCGAAGGGCCGCGTCCATAATCGGGTGTCCCGTGTCAACTACAGTTTACCCATAATTTTACGAAAACGTCCAACTCATATAAAAGTCCAAATTTCATAATAAGCCAATCCCTACTACCCGCCTACGTAAGAACCGAATGTCCATCACTGTTTAAGAGAGAGGCGGCAACGTTATTCTTATCTGAAACATGTTATATTTCTATGCAACTTATCTAAGAGATAAGGTCAGCACGTACTATTCACTGACAACGAATAAACTATCATATGGGATCACACACGACGATTGGGACGGTTAAGTAAAAGGCTTGTTCTACAGTTCAAGAGATTTTTTTATAGGTTTTACTTCTATTCTGCTTACTATTATTATTATTTCGCTTTAACTTTTAACTACAATAGTTTTAACTTTAATATTATAAGTGTGAAATTATCTCTATATTTCTAACTGGTTTGTTACCATTCACGCCTTAACTTTCCGAAGTAAGTATATTTTGAGATTTTGAGTTTTATTCATCAAAAACAAACGTAGTACATTTTTTTTTAAATCTTTTCTCTTTATAATATTATTGTGGACAAAACCCTAAATTTTCACACTAAATTCATAGCTTTTAGTGTAGCACAAGACTACGAACGTCCGAGATCAAAAGATAAGATGTGATTCTTTCAACTACCACGCGAACAGAAGCGCCTTCGTTAACAGGTTATTGAAATATTTGATGATCAGCGCCTATTATACTAAATTCCATAGAACCTCCATCTTACAAAAGGAATAAACCACCAAAGTATATGAATTCTTTTTTGACTAGAGGTATATTTTTTTCTATACTGCTTAATCTGGCGATTTCTTGACAAATTATTTTCAAGAAAGGCTTTTTATTTTTTATTTCAAATTATCTTTTGCCATTTGATGTTTGGAGTATATAATACTTGGTACCTCTATATTTTATTTATCATTATTATCACATTTATTGTATTGTGTACCATCTAAATTGCAAATTCCAGTGAATAGTATTCTAAATATTATTTTAAAACCTGTTGTAAACCAATTATTATATATAGCCATATTGTCTTTCCTTTTCTCCCCTCACAGTCACAGTGTATATGAATTATGAAAGTTCCAGCAATTAGCATATATGCTTAATTTTGTCATAACGTGTTCATTCACTAGAATGAGTCAAGCAAACAGCATTGACTACAGATATCACATTGATGATGGTATATTGACTAAAAAAGCTCACATTAGAGACTTGGGGGTAACAGTTGACAGTAAACTTATGTTTCTTGAACATTTCGATAACATTGTTAAGAGTGCATACAGGACAAACCGACTCATACTGCGTACTACTAAAGGCTTTAAGAATCACATAAGTCTGTTGACCCTGTACTATTCACTCACTAGAAGTATTCTTGAATATGGTGTCACAGCGTGGAATCCTTACTACAAAGTTCACTCGGAACGCAATGAGAGAGTGCAAAAAAGGTTTCTGCGTAGCGTAAGCTTCCGAGAAAACACGCTAAAGGAGCATAAGTCCTACTGTCAACAGCTTAAAAGATACAAAACCCTAACACTATCTGATCGAAGAAATATGTTGGACTTGTGCTTCCTATTCAAAATTATAAATAACGAAATAGATTCGATGGACCTCGTTGGCAAGATTAATTTCGCAATTCCTAGACATAACTTTAGACCAAAAAACTATGTGCCTTTAAAGCCAAATATGATACACTCCAATTTGGGTGTATCTGCACCGATTAATAGAATTACTAAATTATATAACGTAGTAGCCAAGGACATGGCACTCGATGTCTTTAACGATAGTTCGCGGAAATTTAAAAACAAAATTATAACGTATTATATATCTAAATACATATAAAATGCGGCTTATTTACTGATTTAGTTTACTTTTGTTGACTATTCTTGGAGGCCGTCCCAACTTTTATAATTTTCTTTTTTGTGTGTTTTTTGTGTTTATTCTTTTTTAAATGTAAGTGTAGTTTGTTTGTTTGTTTCTTTGTGTTCTATAATTGTGATGTGTGTAAGCTAGACGTTTTTTTGTGTATGCAATCTTTTCTGAGTTTCATATGCACACTATTACGTTGGCTGTCCGTATTATATAAATAAATAAATAAATAAATAAACACAAACATATTCCGTTGTCACACTTTAGATTTTAACTACAAGGTGTTATTATAACAAGAAATTGTCAGTGTCTACTCTGCTCATACTCCAGTAACATAAATTTTGCTCTCGAAACAGGGTAAATACAATATAATAAGTTAGAGGGACTCTGGGTCGACTTATCAACCGCAATGCGTCATAACTCATGCGAAATTTTGCGGCGATGTTACAGCAAAGAATGTCGACTACTAAATTGTTGAACTTACACTAGCATAGAAAAATGAGCTGAATCTCGCCATAATATTGTTAATCTTACGAAATATTGAAGCGAGTGAAGCGAACTTCATCATAAACTGAAACTTCGTAAGAATAATCCGATGATGTTACCCATCGCCTTGCAGAAAAGGTGAGGTCTTATTAACGGTATCTATAGTCTCTCAATTACATAATATTACATTACATAATAATATTTAATTATTTATCTTTGCAGTTATTTCATACTTATTTATTTTTTAGTACCTACTAGCTGGTGCCCGCGACTTCGTCCGCGTTGAAAAAGACCTATCCTGTGTCATGTATGTCTAAATGTTTATCTACCAAGTTTAGTTATGGAGGAACATACATAAATATAATACCTAATACACTTATAGATTTATTATTAGTATTGATAATTATTTTTTTATGTAAACGTTGGCAGTCAGGCTTATTGTCCACTTGATAGTAGGTGGCTATAACATCATCTTAAGTGGAGCATGTCATCTTAACACAAGCAATGACTTCTTGAGTAAGAGATGCGTCCCTTACTCACTCATTGAATTTATAAATAGCCCTCGTTTGTCTTTCTAAGGGATGGTTATTGCATTTTCAAAGTTGACTCAAATCGACAGACAAACAGACAACTGAGAGACGTTTGAAATGAAATTTTGGCATGACTCATAATTGCATTGGTACAAATAAATGCCGTCTTTAAGGTGACGAATGAAAATATTTTCGTTGTATTTGAACAACAAGCATTTAATAATGAATAAAACTAATGCTGGATAATTAATTTGACACAATTAATTAATTAATTAATTATGAACATAATAAAACGTAATCTTATTGCTCGTAAATGTTACATTAATGGTGTAATTCTTTTAGTTTTGTTACGAAATATATAAATGTGAGAGCGCATTTTTTATCAAACAATAAATTACAAAACGCTGTCCGATTGACGGATTTATTTGTACAGTTTTAGATAGTTTTTGGAGAGATTTATTTATGTTATTTTTTTGGTTTATTTTAATGAAGATAAGAGTAGCATATAAATTGACACATATAGTCAATATATCTGATTTTTATTGAATAATTGCGCAATTTGAGAAAATCATTTGTGGAATTTAGTTTTCGGTGATGCCCGTTAATCTTTCACATATTTTTTTAAATATTAATTTATGAGTGTTTTATGACAATTGGCAAGTATCAACTAAAAATCGACACAATATGAAAAGTCGAAATGAAAAGTAATGGACATTCTGAAAACTCGTCAAAGTATGAAAATCTTTTCAATGGTCATCTCATAGATATATATTGTTATGGTGAAACTACGTTACACGGGAAAATTGGACTTGCGCTCATGATTCTAAAATAATTACTTTAAAACAATGTACAGTTAAATGTAACAACTTTATAATTGTTGATCTTACGAAACGATTTCGTGAACTTCCAAAAGAAGTTTATCGCTTGAGTAAATAAATATACTGTGTGCCTTATTTGCGTTATATGAAAACTACTTCGGTTTTCTATGCTTTGCACCTTAATTGTCCACCTTTATTATCGTAAGCCTATCTATACTAATATTATAAAGAGGAAAGATTTGATTTTTTGTTGGTTTGTTTGTTTGTTTGTTTGTTTATTTGTATAGAATAGGCTCCGAAACTACTGGACCGATTTGAAAAATTCTTATACCATTAGAAGCCGACATTATACCTGATGAACATAGGATACTTTTTACCGCGGGAAAATGCTTCATTCCTATGGGAAATCTAAAATAAAAGTAAATACTAGCGGCTTGGCCCGGGAGATAGCGCCATCTATCCAAAATACGGTAGATGGCGTTTAAACTTTTCTATTCGGACGAAGTCGCGAGCACCAGCTGGTTTGCAATATTTGTATCAAGAATTTTTACGACGAAAGATCAGTATTCGCGTCTCGATTATATATGTTCATTTTTGATTTTACATTTATTGAAAATATAAGCTTTATTTTATTTAATTTTTTATAAAATATTTATATAAAATTTTAATAAAAACATGGCACAACTTTTAGTATTTTTTAAATTTATCGCACTATTTATAGTGACAGACGTAATCACATATTCCACACTAGCGTGGATAAACAAAAGTTGTTAACACTTAACATACAAAATACAAGAGGACAATCTATTAATCTTAACATATAAAAAGAACTTTAAAAAGCTTTGAAACATCCTTTATAATGCGCACTGCCAAAGGTTTGGAACTCCCTGCCGGCGTCTGTGTTTCCGAGCTCATATAACCCTAATCTTTTCAAAGTTCGAGTGAATAGGCATATTCTGGGTGAGCTCGCTCCATCATAGGCCTCATCCTTGCTACTCAGCTGGTTGTTGGCCAAGAGCAAACCCATCTCTAATAAAAAAAAAAAAAAAAAAAAAAAAGAACTGCCACACCCATTTATCGGTCTCCAATCATTTTTGCAACTTTACTCGCGTGTAAAAAGAATAACAAATAATAATCGTGTACTCCGTTTGTTCATCTGTCATTTTTCTCTACAAATAAAGCATAAACAAGGGTGTTTACGTAACTTTCAATACGGAAAATGTCAGTTGCACACAGATATTTCCTAACGCGAGGTCAAACATATTGAAATAACCTGTTTTTTCCATAAACAAACCGGCAGATGTTTTGTTATGAATATTCAATTCAAGGGTCAAGTGGCTATATAGTTCCATTTTAATTGCTATTTATATAAGAAGTCTATGTGTCTAACTTTTATTTTTATAATACTAGCGATCCGTTTCCGGGTGTGCAATTTTTTTTAAACCTTTCTACGTTTATACCTCTTTCTATATGTGAAAACAGTATTAAAATCGGTCTACCAATTCTCGAGTTATTAAAGTGTACACAAACCAATTCGATCGTCAGTCAAAAAATGTTGCTTGACCACCACATATTTTTTAAATTAATTATCTCTATAAATTTTAATTGTTAAACCCCTGCTTAAAATACCTTATAATTTTTTTTATTTAAAACCTTAAATAGTATTTTATTTTATTTTAATCCCTCCATAGCACTCTTTTCGTGGCATGGTTTTATTAAATTCTCACCTTAATGGAAATCGCTTTTGAAGTTTACCTTCAAAATAAAAGACCAAATTAATTTTTTATCGCCACCTCGTACTTAACGATTAGTTAAAATAATTAAAAACTGTGACGATGGCGTGACACTTTAATCAGAGATTTAATAAACTAAAACAGCAACGCAATATTTTACATTTATTCATATTTTGACGTATTCGAATGATTAGCATAAATTTTATTAATCGGTAACACGAACTTGCTCATAAAAATTACTTGAACGTAAAGGTCAGTCTAGTCAGATATTTAAATTATGGACGCGAGTTTTAATACACTATCGCGATTATCATCAGCCCTTTCTTACACTCTCCTAATGAACACCACAGGATCTAGCATTTATAGGTACTCCTGCTCCACCTAACCTAACATACTATAAAGGCCTATAGACCTATTAGCGATAGGTTAATAGGTCTATAGGTTCTGCAAGCAGCGTGCACAGTCTACTGCTATTTCAGCTTGCTTACCTTCCCTGTGGACTGCAACGGTGAGCCCATTTTTCTTATAAATACAACATTTAAATTTGCCATCTCCCAGGCAACACATAGGCCAGATAACAGTATGAAATTCACAAATTATTCAGTTTAAAGCTTTGTTATAAGGGTATTAGAGCTGACAAGATAGGCAAATGCTGTATTGAATGATTTTTAGGCTATTATAACACTATGGGCTATTATGGGCTACTTGTTGCTTATTCAGCTACTATTCAGCTATTATGTTGCTACTATACAGCTTAAAGCAATTTATTTTGTGCCCAAATTGCTTGAATAACGGCTGTATAAATGCATTTATTCAAAGAATATTCAGCCATTCTATGTTGCTTGGGCTGTCGGATTGCCATCTCTTTACAGCAGACCATTTACCCTGAATTGACAGCATGACATGTATTCTGTTGTGTTTCAGTGAGTAAAGGACGACAATATTAAAAGTACGATCCTATATACTGTACTGTAATTATGTCACATTGTATATTGTTGTATGTAATATTGTATAGGTATATGTCACATCACTGTATGAACACACGTATCTGAAATTATACCATTTGCATTTTGATAATTACACAGTTACCAAACCGTACCTCAACACCGACTCTAATTACCAAACATGAAATTGACACGGGACTTTTTTAAAGCCTCTCGACGAAGTAATTTCCTTGCGCTTAATAAAAAAAAAATATCACTTTTTTAACCGCGTTTCAACGTAAAGGGTTTGCGCTAAAGTAATCGAGTGTCATTACCCGACTATGAATAAATTACACAAGTTGCCAGTACCACTTTGCGGTGTGGTTCAAGTGTTAAACTCTTAGCGGTCCACAGCGGGGTTTTTATAACCGATCTCATTTACGTAATGTTTATATGCAAAACAGTAATATTATTTTGATACGGTTTTCACCCACATTTCAAGATTTTGTAATAAATAAATAAATATAAATAAATATCATCACAGCACCGTCTAGTTTCACAGTAAGCAATTAATGCTTGTATTATGGATACCAGACAGTTGATACATTACATAGATTACTTTTTTTGTAAATACATACGTATTGTAATTGTGTCCCAAAGATTAATAAAATAAAAATAAGTTTGACTTATTCAAAATAGATATATTTATTATAAATCTGTTAATGTGAACCTAAAATACCTTTCGCCGCTTGTTACTTAGACCAGAAAAGTATAGTCGAAGAGAGAGCGAAGTAAAATTCGTTATTATATCGCATTTTGAGGGCGACCCTCCGCGTTAAAATTGTGCCGAGTTATGAAGGCGACAATTTACTTTATAAGGCTTCGTATTTCCATGTTTTTAAATTTTCTACGAATTACATGTACCACTCCGCGTGTAAGTGGAGAATGAAACATCATTTCGGGACTATAAATAATTTGCAAATGGGTTTTTTGATACGAAAAAAATTGATAAAAGAACTCTTCCACATAGATATATTTAAATCGGAATCTTATTGAATCTATTCAAAATTCAAGAGAAATGATCACATACCTAATGAGTCACAAAAAAATATTTTTTTTTAACCTGGAAAAACAATTTTTATTTTTAACAGAGATGCTTATCATCTCAGTTAAGGGGAAGACAGTTCGTTATTGTTTCTTTATTTATCATATATCACTAATCGTCTAGTAGCTGGAATAGCTTTAACATTCACATGATGATTAAGTTTTTTTTTTATAAGCCTCCGCTATATTTTGGCAAAAAAATCTGTCGCGA